>JACCIC010000040.1:0-140000 GCA_018907035.1 Sycobia sp. Sy_11
TCGCCATGACTCCGAGTACACGTTGATTGCGCTTCGCAACGGGTCAGTCTTAACTGACCTGATGACGAACCTAACAAAAAATGGTTCGGTGTTAGCGCTTCCTCGTCTCGCGGATCCGCGGATACATGGGTGAGAGGGCGAGAGTTGACACTGTGTTCAATCTCAGCTAGTACGGTCAACAGTACTTCCTCTCTCGGTGCATGCTCATTCAAAACGGTGGTTAACGCAATCTTAACGGAACGTATCAGTCGCTCCCATACTCCCCCCATATGCGATGCCGTTGGTGGATTGAACTTCCAATTGATATTATTTGTTATGGCAAATTGGTCGATTTCTGTCTTATTTATCTCAGCAATGGCTTTCTTTAATTCCTTATTCATTCCTTTAAAATTAGTACCGTTATCTGAGTATAGAGAGTGCGGTGTACCTCTACGCGCGCAAAATCGACGCAAGGCCATAATAGCCGAATCGGTAGTTAAACTGTGCGCCAGCTCTATGTGTATCGCACGCGTCGTCAGACAAGTAAAGAGCACTCCCCAACGTTTTTCTCGTCTCCTACCTATTTTTACCTGCATTGGTCCGAAGTAGTCTAGCCCGCAATGGGTAAAGGGAAGCGTTCTATGTGCTAATCTAGATAGTGGAAGATCAGCCATCTTTGGATTCGCTGGCGGTGCCCGAAGCATTTTGCATCTTATGCATTTTGCAGTCAGACTCTTTAACGCCGTACGTAGTCCAACAATCCAGTACTTTTGTCGTATTTAGTTGATAACCGTTTCGTGGCTAGAGTGATAAAACTTTTCGTGATACTGTTTGACCACCAATCGAACAAATGTTTCTCTGGCGTCCAAAATTACTGGATTGTTGCAAAACGTTTTGTTCTCAAGGTTTCGTAATCGTCCTTCCGCACGTAAAACTCCATTTTCATCTATAAAGGGATTCAAGGAAATGATTCGGCTGTTTTTGGGAATGGGGTTTGATTTTCGAATCGCGTAGAGCTCGGTGTTAAAGGATTTCAATTGACTCCTTTTTACGCACAAGGTTTCGGCGTCTATTTTTCTGTCTAGTTGAGTGCGATCTTTTCTCTTTTTACAAATATCTAATACTATTACAAAATAAATTACGAATTTTATCAGACGACTGAAAGAGGAGAATCGCGTAAAATCTATTTCTACTGGGGGGCATTCTAATATATATACAACACGCGTTTCCGACGTTAAATGTTGCTTTTGATCTGCATCAATATTTTCTTGTAAATTTACGTTCGGCCATTCATTTTCGGCTTTACGTAAAAAGGAAGGACCTAAGATCCATCAGCTATCTTTCAGCAAGGCCTTTGGCGCAGTTCTCGTACCATCGTCGGCGGGATTTTCTTTTGTATTTACGTACCTCCATTCACTAATATCTGAGCTCTCGCGGATTTCGCTCAATCTATTGGCTACGAATATTTTAAATTCGCGAGGATCCTTCTTTATCCAGCAGAGAACCGTTCGTGAGTCCGACCAAAATACGCGCCGTGTAATTTTGAAATCATGCTCGTCTGAAATCAGTTTTGCCAGTCTTACTCCAAGAAGTGCGGCCTGAAGCTCTAGTCGCGGGATCGATATCGCTTTTAACGGTGCTACTCTACTTTTCGACATTATTATTGAAGTATGGAATTTATTTTTATTTAATGCAAAACGCCAGTAAGCGACGGCAGCGTAAGCAACGGAACTCGAATCGCAAAATACATGTAGTTCGGCGCACTTTATCTGTTCATTTTTAATTTGATAACAGCGATCTATCATACAATTTTTTATGTTTCTCAAATCCTTTAGCCATTCTTGCCAATGAAAAAATTCTTCGTCGCGTAGGGTACCATCCCACGCAATCCCACTGGCCCAAATTCTTTGCATTAATATTTTAGATTGAATTGTAAAGGGCGTGAGAAGTCCGAGAGGATCAAAGATTGACATAATGATACCTAAAAACTCTCTTTTCGTCGGTCTTTTTAGACTCTTGTACAACTCGTCGGACACTCTACTTTGGTTAAACCGAAACGCGAGTTGGTCGGTGTCGTTCAACCATTTCAAACCTAAGACTTTTTCGTCATTCAGCTGATTTTCAACGTTTTTTATTAAACTTCCCGTAATATTTCCCGTACTTAAATCCCGCAAAATGTCCGCATGGTTACTCGCCCATCCGTGCATCTCCCAATTAGCAAATTTATTAATTTTTATTGTTTCGGTCACGCGTTTCGCGGCTTCATTTATGCTTTCGCAACTGTCCAGAAAATCGTCCATATAACAATTTTCTACTATTTTATTGGCGGTCTCCGGAAAAACAGACAAAAATTGAGATGCATTTTTATTCTTTATATACATTGCTGTACAAGGTGATGATTTTGCACCGAATAAAACTGATGTAAATACGCACTCTTCTGGCTCTTTCGATCGATCCTCCCCGCGCCACAAAAATCGTTGCGCTTCCTGATCGATTTCTCGAATCTTGATCTTGAGAAACATGTCTTTGATGTCCGCCTTTATAGCATACGCAAATTGCCTAAAGCGCATTAAAATGCCCGGCAATGACTTAAGCAAATCGGGTCCCGATAATAAATAATCATTGAAGCTTCTGCCTCTTGACTTTGCCGCTAAATCGAATACTAACCTTATTTTACCCGGTTTATTTACATTTCGCACGCCAAAATGCGGTGAATATCGAACTATTTTATTTACGGGATTTGACGCGCCTTTTTTCGCGAATCCCCTATCAAACAACCTTTTCATTTCCGTATAGTACAAGCTTGCCAGTTCTGGATTCCGATCAAGTTTCTTTTCCTGAATCATCAGTCTATTAAACGACATGAAACGCGCGTCATCTATAATCTCAAGATCATCCTTAAACAACAATCCTACCTCCCATTCTTTGCCCTTGTGCCTACTGGTTGTGTCTAGGATTTCGAGCGCGCGCTTATTCTCCGGCTTTTCTTTGACACGCATACTTACACCAATGGAATCGATATCAAAGTATGATTTGACCAATTTGTGCAAATCGCTCAGTGCCGAATCCATTTCCAAGGAAACTCTATCTACGTTATGGATGTATTCATTACTTTTCTCGTGTGAAACCCCATGAATCGCCCACCCTAATAAGCATCGCGAAACTACTAAATAATCCTTTCTAAGTTCCCTGTACTCGCGCGTCAGTATTAAGTGGCAGTTATCTTGCCCTATAATTATTTGCGGTGCTCCACGATAAGGTGCAATTCGTATTCCCGTCTTGCTCGCGCAGAAATCGACCATCTCTCTATTCACCGTCTGTTCTCGTAAGGTAAGATTGTGAACGACTAATACGTTTCGTAAACAGAAGTTCAGATCGTTGCATTGAATACTTACATTCGTCTTTTCTGTACATGATACGACTGCATCATCCCCTCCTATTCCTCTCAAGAGCACATTTGCAGTTGTTTTCATAGCACCGATCTCATTTAAAACAGACGCGTTTACAATGGTTACGGTCGCTCCGTCATCTAGTAAGGCATAAATTATTTTACTTTTGAACGTACCCGTAATAAGTATTGGCACTATTCTTAAGAGTGCGTAGACACCTAGTCAACTTTCAGTCCCTGATTGACTTTTACCGACGGTATTAATAGAATTTTCAGTGTTAGTTAGGACCTGTGACTGAATCTTCTTTTGCGAATTGATCGACGTTGAATCGCTCTTGAGCGGATGTAGGAGTGTATGATGGTTTCGGCCACAGCTATTACAACTCAGC
This sequence comes from Sycobia sp. Sy_11, assembly GCA_018907035.1. Classification (NCBI taxonomy): domain Eukaryota; kingdom Metazoa; phylum Arthropoda; class Insecta; order Hymenoptera; family Epichrysomallidae; genus Sycobia; species Sycobia sp. Sy_11. Next base: position 3,757 of record JACCIC010000040.1, read on the forward strand.
TTTTTACATTCTTCTCGCATGTGCCCTTCGCCGAGGCACCTATAACACAGACGGCTCCATTTTACGGTTTTCCATCGCTTACTTATAGGTAATTGCGAGAAATATCTACATTCACCAATAGAATGATATTTCCGGCCGCAGTTAGCACATTTCTTTTCCGCGAATCTCTCATTCTTCCTCTCACTCTCAGTCGTGTTTTCGCGTACAGCTACTGTGGCGAAGACTTCTTTAACCTTCTTATTACGAGATGTCTCCTTTTGATATTTATCAGCCTCACCGATCTCGTAAGTGATTACATTGGCCTTTATGTGCATTTGCGCCTCTCTATATACAAATTCCGCGATTCTTTCTAAATCTGGTAAATTTCGCGCCTCATTCGCAGCATAATTTGTAAAATTGTACACAATTGTCTCAGGTAATTTATTCAGTAAACCACTTACGAGCTCGGGGCTGTTTAAATATCCGGTATTGTCCTTTTGAGATTTTATGGCAACAACCGCATTCCTTAATTTAGTCGCGAATTCAATCAAACCTATTTTTCCCTTTCGTATGCTGGGAATCAAACGAATTTCATCTAGAATTTTTGTTAATATTAGCTGAGAGTTCCCAAAACGCATTTCTAGTGTGTCCATTATCTCCCGCGAATTATATACCGCCATAAATAATGGTTACACCGCTTCGCGTGCGGTTCCCGTTAGCGCTTCGGACAACCTCAACACATTTTCGCGATCTGAATAATTACCTAACGCTGTAGCCAAATGGAACGATTGCTTAAATCGACACCAATCCAGTGGCTCGCCCGAAAATGGTTGCAATCTTTTGACCGATGTCATCCTATTAATCAACGCTAGATTATTATCGCTCACGATTCCAAGCATATTATCGGACATATAATTATTTTTCGGCACACCGAATGAATAATCTTGCCTATTTCCCCTTGATCGCTCGCGAGTGGCAGCGTTATAATTTTGCATGTCTTTTTGCGGCGCGCGCGGCTCTGTATCTATCCATTCACCATTACAGCTGTTACGACCATCGTAAGAATTCCCCCTTATGAATGTTTCGTGTAAACGTTGGCCACGCTCGCGCCTGACCCAGGGCGAGATTCGATTGTTTACATTGTTCGTCCTTTTTGTTTTTCTCCACGGAGTGTAAAAGCTACCGTCGTCACTCCCCGAATCAGTGAAGTTATCTACCTCCTCATCTGATTCAATTTCCCTTTCCGAATCACTACGAACCCTATCGCGATTATAACTCTCGCTGCCATTCACGAAACGACCGCGTTTAGTTGACGACGGATTTTTCCTCCCGGCGGAGGGACGCTTCGCACGCGAACTTAAACGACTACGCAAACCTATTGACGACGGCGGTGGCGTCGGCTCCGATGTCCAGGATGACGTCGCCACTGGAGGTGGTGACGATGGCGGCTGCAGCATTGGCTCGGCAGCAGTTGGAGACGCAGAGACGCTCGTTTTGGCCTTCAAACGACGTGTCGGCCCGCGCGAGCGCGTTAATGCCGTTAAACGTGATGGCGATGACGGTGGCGGCATCCTCGATTTCACCTTCGGATGGCGTGCCAGTGCGTTGGGTCGCGCTGATGCTGTTGTGGGTGGCGATGGCTGTAACGTCAACACTCTCGGTTCATCCTTCGAACGGCGGTTGGGCTCGCGAGATCGCGCAGTGGATTGCCTCGCAGCGGTCAAGGATCGCACGACCGTGCGTCCGCGCCCCGCCATTTTCCCTTTGATTGGGAGGATCGCGGCATCCAAGGCTGCCTCCGACCGATGAGCTGGTGCGTGCAATGGGGTTAGGGATCCATCCTGGCTTGAAGAGAGTGGCATGCTCGATAGTGCCGCTGCGCATCGAACGGCAGCACGTCGCCGCGCCATTGTCCGCGGCTCGATTGCAGAAGTTGTGCCATTTCCAACTCAGTCGCGGCGGGTAGGGATCCCAACTCTTTGCTCTTATTCGCCTTCGCCGACGTTGCAATTCTTTTTTGTGCAGTCACGCGAATAGGCACGTTGTCGGAATTGACAGGGGTTAGTAATGTCCCCTAATGTTGTCGCTTGCACCGACGTACACTCGCACCAGGCATCACTATATCACAAAAACACTCCGACGCGAGAATACCGGTCACTCAAATGGTCCCGGGTTTCGGCACCAAAATGTAGTCGCTCTCCTGAGCGAAATCGCGACCGGAGTTATGACGATATAATATTTTCAATATTTAGAATAACTTTATTGAATAATAATAAAGACGAATTTAAAGGGAATAAAACCTGGAATAATTGACAAGTTAAACGCAAGTAAAATAGTGTCAGTTAGCAGGAAAAAAAAACAAAGAAAACCAGCAAGTTTTGGGAATGACGAATATATTTAAAAAACGCTCTACAGTTATCTCGAAGTGTACGACCTCGAGACAAAATTAAGACTGTCGCCAAGAGTCCGGTGTATAGCGTAGATGGCTGTCGAGCAGCTCGAAACTCCCCCTTCCCCGAGTCCTTGTGATCTACGAATATCGGTATATTAAAAATATATTTAACCAATAGGGCTTCGAGCTTTCCAAATTGCACATCCCTTTGCGTACCAAACATTTGTCGCGCAGCAGCTTTATTACGTCTCAGTCCAAACCCGCGCCGGCCGCGACGCGGGGGTCATAACCGCGCGGCCAAGGGCCCTCTTTCTTCCACGTGCGGACTCTATAGCCGTGGACAGTCTGTACATTAATTGCCTCTACTGTTCCCGCATTCGCCCAGATTTTCACCCGTGACGCAGGGAAACCCCTCGAGGAAAAAACCTACGCCAGGAACAGCGTTTATACAGTCTAATAGAAATATATGTATCTTATTTTAAATACCGTCGTCAACTAATAAACCTATAAAAACGCCCCTTTTTTCTAATGACCCGGCATTCACGAGCAAGACCGCGCCACGCCGCATTCGCTCTACGTCTTGTAGACAGCCATCGGGACAGCGCGTTTCGTGACCAAGCGTCCGCGAAGAGAATTCGTCGCTTCCCCTTCGCCCCGCGTCCAACTCCTATTATCAACTGTAACCAGCCGTTGGAGAGGAGAAAGTGCCAAACAAACAAATATAAAACTGCGGCGACAACATCCTTTAAATATTGCCCTCACAAAATGTGGCTACAATGTCCTTAATACATTGCACGCACAGGGTCTACGCATCCTTTTTTTCTTTTTTTTTTTTTTTATGCGCAGAAACGCCTATCCGCCGAAGTATGCTCGTGGCCCGCAATCCTCTCATGGCTGCCAGGAACAATATATATATATATATATATATATATATATATATATTAATTTGCCATTAATACTTAATGTTTACATGTTTATTTAATTAATCATTAAATTACAATTATTATTGAAATAAAATTTTAATTAGCTATTATTTTTAATTCATAAGAAGTTAAATATGGAGATAATTAACATTTTAGGAGAAAAAAGAATAATCCATTAGAATACATGACCCAGAATTGTATCAAGACCCATCTCCATTCATCAGGTAATCGTTATGTTGATACCTGAATTATATATATATATATATATATATATATATATATATATATATATATATTATCGGATCAGCTGTACGACATTTGTCGAGAGGTTGGGTCGATTCTATTCGGATTTGTGGTTCCTTCGTTTAGAAAATCGTAAACACTAGCATGCTGTCTATCAAATCGTACACAATGCGATGTTGCCACTACTTTTTACACGATTTTGGAAACAGTGTTGAACGAATTGATAGAATACACCAGCTGCCAGCGCATTGATACGATTTACGCGAACGTGGACCGTGATGTCCGTAATACAGTTATTGACCATATACTCAAATACATGATTCCTTTATCTGATCATTACAGTTTTAGTATGACAAAGTAATTCATCAACACAAGCTATTGTATTAATTAAAAATAATGTTTAATTAAATTTTCATTTAATTGAAAATAATACCTTATTAAATATATATATATATATATATATATATATATATATATATATATATACATATATCGATAAAAATTAAAAAGTCATTATAAATTATTACAAGTTAATTAAAAAATATCTCAACCCTGAGATATGTATACTTAAGGGTATATATATATATATATATATATATATATATATATATATATATATATATATATATATATTAATGTGGATTCATAAATACTTTTATCGGTCTTACAGCCTTTATACAATAAAATATTATACTAATAGAATGACAGTCAGACTCTCCTAGTTTATAGTAACCCCCATAAAATGGAAAATACAAATTAATAATAACAGATAAAATAAAAAAATCAATTAAATTAAAAATTAAAAATTAAAAATAATACAAAGTAATCTATATTCTATGTTAATAAAGGAGAATCTGATTTCCCCCACCAACTTAAATTTAAATTTACTTTTCATTTCCGACGTTTTGAACAGTTCCGGCTCATGAGTGCTTCAAGGACTAAACTCAATATAATTTACTTCATTCTAACTTTTTTATTTATTTTTTATTTAATTTAATTTTTATTTTACTATTTAGTTGTAATTTCTATTTCAGATTGTACGGTGGTGATTATAAATAAGGACGGCCCGATACTCATTATATTAGTATATTATATTATTGTAGAAAAACTGTAAGACCGATAAAAATTTTTATCAATTTACAGTCGAATTCTCTACCTTTTCAGCTGAAGCATTTGCTTCAGATATATGCTAAATACTTATTGGTATCAGATATGCTCAATCCACTCGACACAGCTTCATCTTATATATGTGCATATTCAAAATGTGTACTAAATTCACTGCACAATCTCAGCGTCAATAATTAAGAAGTTAATGAAATGAATTATAAACTCATAAAATTCAATAAATCAAGAAAAGAAATCAAAATAGAAGTCTTAAGGACATTTGCTCATTCCAACAGCACTGAAAATCGTATTGCCAGTAAAGCAGCCAAGGAAGCAGTTCTAATATAGCGTAAAAAATAAAATATAACAACGCCGCAAATATGTTAATACGAAAAAGAATGGCACTACATGCGATAGAAATATATTGTAATAACATATGGATAGAGGAAAAAAAACGATAAAGAGAAATTTTTTTCGAACCAAGTTAAATTTTACAATAATAGTTATTTATTTTTGAAAGTTCTTAATATTCTAAAAACATATCAAACTCGCCTAGTTATTTTGCTTTTCTTAAAAAATTTATTATAAATGTATACTTAGTCATTAGTTTTATTTTTTAAGTAGTTAAAAATTGAATAAATTTTTATTATTTATTAGACCAAATTTCTGAATCTAAAATTTATGTTCCTCGAAAAAAGTCCTATTTTCGTAACATAGATGGGGGCTACTCTGTAATTTTATCACCAAGCCACGTAGAACCTAAACTTACTAGTGAATGTATCTTTTTATAAACTGTTCTATATCATATATAATTTTAAATAAATGAAATATACAAATTGGTTTTTAAACGTAGTATTTTTATTATTTATAGTTATTGTATCATTTTCGTATTGTAATTAAATTTTTGGTCATTCTTACTGTTGAAGGTTGAAATTTTAATTGCAATATTTATTATAAAAACTAAGTAAGGAAAAATGATAATGAAAAATCAACTATGACTCTTAAAATATTAATACAAAGATCTTATTTAACCTATAATTAAAAAAAATAACAATAATTAAGCATAAATAAATAAAAAAAATGTTAAAAACCTATTTTTAAAAAAATGGTTAACAAGTTTAATTAAACGGTAAAAAAAGAAAAACAGAGAAAAATTTAACTAAAAGTTAAAACATAAAACTATGCCCAGAAAATATTAAATATGAAAAATATTAAAATATAAAATATAAACAAATTATACTCCAATGAGCAAAAACATCCGACTAAGTTTAGGTAATCTGGAGGTATCCCCGCTAAAAGGATCGATTCAATTTCAGGTAACATTATATCATATTATGTTGCAAAATTCAGAAGGGATTTTATATAAGACCTATATATATATATCTATATTTGGAACACTGCATCAGACAAATGACACAATATTTATTCGAATGTGTTTTTTAAATTTTTTAATATAAATCGATAAAAACAATTGAAATTTGTTTTCAAATATTATATAATTTTTATTAATTTATTATTTTCTAAAATACGCTTATTTAGAATAAGTAATTTAAAAGTAATTTAATACAATAAATAAAATAATCTATTTTAGATAAATATCAAATAATGATTTAATTATTTTTTTAAATTACGTAATTTTATATTAAGAATAGTCTAGAGTGCCATTATGTTCCATATAATTATTATTTTTATATTCTTTACCCGATAGAATCAAGTACGGTTCTGTCAAATTATAGATTACCATATCAATTTTAGATTAAAAATACAGATTTATAAGATAAAATTTAAAAAAAAATAATACAATAAAAATGTAATTGTAAAGAAAAAAGTGCACGGCAATCCTGACAAATTCAAATTTATTTAGATAATACGCAAAACTTATAAAAATTTAATATTTTTATTTACTACTTTCATATTATAGCATTGCAATAACAAAACTAATATTTTATACATAAAGCCAATAAAATGAAAATATTAAATTTCTTTATATCTAAAAATTATACGTGTAAAGAATGTCAACTTGGTTTTCTATAAAATGACGAAGAAAAATTCCTTAGATTACATTCCTGGTACTAAAAAATAATTCCAAATTTAAGTGTAGAAAAAAGAAGTTATAATGGCTGATTTACTTGCGCAAGAATAGATTAAAAGTAGAATTTCACGAGGAATACTAAAAAATTAGAAACAAATCAAAGAATGACCAACAAAAGCTGGAAAAAATACTTTCAAAACTTTCAGAACAGAATCGAAAATTAGCGTTATACATCACCTCGTAGGCATCTAATAATTTTGAGTAGGCTGAAATCTAGTCACGAGGAACTAAAAATAATTGAACTATTATGGTTATAAAATAGACAAATCTTAGAATGAAAAATTTCAACATTGTTATAGTAAAACTAAGAAAAAGGTATAAGCTAGGTTCTTTTATTTCTGTCTAGTAAATAATAATTTTATTTCAAATGCAAGTTTTAATTACTATACTGCAGGAAATTAATATTTATAGAATAATAATTTATTATGTTATTCGTTTAATAAAAAAGAATTTAATAGAATACATAAACTAACAGTTTGAAAGAATTATAAAATAATAAAGTCTATTGTGTATTGGATTTTGTCATCCCAAAAATTAAGTATAATAATTAATTTTACAATTGTTGACCTTAAACAAACAATTTTGTATATCTAAATTTTCGAAAAAAAAAATTAATTTGAAAATATTATTTGCTGTTATCTTTATACTTATTTCAATATTCATAATTAAGAGACCCCATTCTATTCATTAATGAAATAATTAATATCATTTAATTTTTTATCATTTTTTTTGTAACATTCCATAAACCAAAGTATCGTATAAAATTGTGTAAATCATTGGCAAACAAGTTTTCATATAACCTCAATATGAAGTTACTATATATATATATATATATATTCATCGTTTGCAACCACCACGGCCCTTGACATTTTTGAGTAAGTAATTTGGTTAGAAATTAGGAGTATGGAGATTATATATGTTAATGCGTGTGTAGATACGCATACATATATACGTATTTCAATCAAACGCTGGATGTCGAGCTGATGTTTCTTTATTACTGCTCGTCTCCTAGTATCCTTATCTTCTACACTTAAATATACTATATATCTATATATATATATATATATATATATATATATATATATATATATGCATGCATAAATTAATAAATATTTCCATCAGTGTTACAGTCCAATATAAATTAAAATTAATACATAATAATATCAATACATATACATATCAAAATTAATACACATATATATGCATATCTCTCTCTCTCTCTCTCTCTCTCTCTCTCTCTGCGCGTTTGTATTGTATATATATATATATATATATATATATATAATAAACTTCTTGTAACAAATTATCAACTACTCCGTTACTTATTTCATAAGAATATTATAAAATATAAATTTTGTATGGATCATTTATAATTTACATATTTACCTTGGGCTACTACGGCCCTGATTAATACTAGAACAATCGATAAAACAGAATAGCATTTTTTGTACACTTCAAGTTCCGTAAACTTCCACAGTAATTAAAAATCAGGCGCTTCAATCGATTTTAACTTCCGTCAGAGGTATGGAGCACTCTTAAAACAAAAATCTTTCAAATAATGCAAGTGCAGGCAGCTAACTGCGCATCAGAATATCATATGTTAATTATTCATGTGCTCGTCAACCATGAACAATTTTACTATGTTCTAGAGACTATTATTACTGGTACTCGTATTTATATTTCTTTCAAGTTTCAATAAAAGATTCATATTTTTTATACCGGCAAATATTAGATATTGCATTATTCGGCATTTATGTTTCACGCGAAAAGGTACATAAATAAACAATGAAGCCAATTAGCTTCTCCATTATAACCTCAATTATTATAGTATAACAGACATTAAGAAATTTAACAAAGCCACCGTGAAAAATGCACAGCAAAAGCCACAATAGTACGGTAAGACGTACAACCTGACATACAACAAAAAACAGTGAGCCTTTATGCCTTTTTGTTTTCCCACGTCTATGTGTCATTGTACCTTATATATGTTATACACTTCAGCATTACGATTTTCAGGATTGTCGAATAACGTTCATCCGATCGAATTGATTTGAGAGTTTTTTCGTATAGTTTTACAAAATTATTAACAAAATATATTTGTGTAAAATTTTGAATAATATGTAGGAATAATTATGAATAACTGCAATTACCTAAAAATTTAACCCACTTTTACATCGATATTTTACTCTTGATATAATGGGTGAAAATGGAAACCAAAGTTTTTATATACATATATATAATTTATATATATAATTTATATACATACATACATATATATATATATATATATATATATATATATATATATATATATATATATATATAGAAGAGCTGTAATGATTTTATACTATGTTTCTCAATTCACTTCTGAAAAGTTTTTTGCTATGAATTATATAGCACATTATATCTATACTGCTTTCGCTGGTGACATATCTATGAAATATTCATTCTAACAAAAGTTCGATTTCAGGATTCGATAAAAAATTCATTAAAATAAAAATAACTCATAATAAAAAAATTTCATTATAATAAAAAAACTGTTAAGGAAATTTGCTTATGTTACCATAAGATCACATAAAAATAGAAAAAGTACCACTTTCCTGTTGTTGCACTTTAATGAACATAACTCTCTGTCTTTCTTCCTACTTCTCTTATAAAATGATTCTGTATGCCAAATCATACTGAATATAGTTTGTGACGACAAATTATATTTTTATTTTTATACATTATATTACCTTCAGAATTGTGACAAGAGACTATGTTTGTTTAGTTTGAACAAAAGAAATGATGGCAAAATAGGGTTCTTTACCAATAACATTGAAACTATGTAGATATATATGTATGTATGTATATATATATATATATATATATATATATATATATAATATATCGTCACTTCTACATAAAAAGGCAATATTCATCGTCTGCTTAAAAAATATGCTATTCATATACCAACATTTTGCTTGAATTTCAGTTGGCATCATTACGAAAATATTCACGGTATTTAATTGAAAAAACGGAAATATACGATATATATATATATATATATATATATATATATATATATATATATATTGTGATGCCACGAAAATTTTATTTATTGAAAATTTTAGATTTTTCCTTACCTAATTATTCGCGTATACAACTTTTCTTAAATTTATCCTACTTACCTGTGTATATCTGAGGAGGTCCCGCCAGCCTGAAAAAAGGAATTCGGGAAAGAAAATTTTTCGCTCTATACGACCAAAATTTTTTCTTTTTTTTTTTAACAGAATTTATTCGGTTTACAATAGTTTCCGCATCTACACTCAATAACCCCGACTATGCATTTACCCTAATCCCGGTCCGCATACTCGCATCCACGACCCGGCGTATTCACCCGAGGGGGGGGGGGGAAGGAAGGGAAAAGGTTCCGGGTCATCGCACACATGCACGGTACAGACCGAGTTGAGCCACAGAACTCGTCGCTGTGCAGAGCACACTCACCACGGCGATGCTATTGGGGAGGTCGATGACGGGTCCTGGTAATAGAAGGCGCGCTCCTTGAGCGACTATCGTCCACGTACGGGCCGTTCTTCCTTTTCGGATCCGTGTACTTATCTCGTCGTTGCCGACGTCTCCGCTGATTCGTAGCCGACACCCGGACTCCTTTCTCCTTTCTTTCTGCTGTCTCTCTCTCTCTCTCTCTCTCTCTCTCTCTCTCTTTTGGAGCTCACTCCCTTTCTCTCCTTTTCTCTCTATTGCAATCTTCGAACTTTGCTCTTCGACCGCCGATAACGGAGTGTGCGCATCTCGCAGTTCGCCGGGAAAGAAGGACGGGATAAGAGGGGGAGAAAGATACGGCGGTACTAGTGCGAGAATCGGATGTGCAGCGTAGGCCACGCGCTACAAAACTGAATAAGCTGAAATTTGTAAAATATATGTACATACTTACCTTTAGGTGTTTGCATAATATTAACATGAATATAATTTTGTTTGAACAAAAATTAATAAATTTAAAGAATATAAACCAAAACCACTTATCTAATACAAAATAAAAATTATGTTATTTAGTAAAAAATATACTGAGAGTATATTTTGTAGAATCACTATATGTATTTGTCTTTGTTATATATCTTAATAAATATATTTTAAGTGCAGTGATTATTTTTTAATAAATTTCATAATTGATTTTGCGTTAATTTTAATTAATAAATTTAGAATATTTAATTTTATTCATGTTGTATTTATTCGTTGATTTTCTAGAATTTTTTATATTTAGAATTAAATTAACATATATTTGTATTGCTAATTATTTATGTATCCAATTACAAGAAAACTTATTCTTGCTTTCGCTATACCAACGCTTATATAAGTGTAAAGCCAATAGGCTCTGGTCAAATTCATCAAAAGATAACATGGGCTAAAACATATCGCTATACAGTATATATCAGCCTGTATCAATATATGATCAGTCGATTTTACATCGAAGCGATAGGACAGTCAGTAATTCGGTTAACACACTCGTATGAATTTGTGGCCGTGTATATAGCAATGTATTCACTGACTCATTTGAATATATGTGCTCGCATTTGCTTCTTATTGCTTGTAATTTCTAATTTTACAGCAATGCAAGGTGTAAATAAATGTTGAATGGAAAATGCAACAAATATTTTTAACAAAAGGTGCAGATTTGATCAATATACATTTTTTTTTATTCTATACATCTTTTTTGTAAGGCAGTATTTTCTTGAGAAAAATATATTCCAATAAAGTACCTACATATTAAGTATATAGACAGCAAAACGTATAATAAGGACTTTACTCGAAATTGGTGTACTGCATTCAAGTTAATTGTTTCTTCAGAAATAAAATTGATAGAGAATAAATATAAGAATAAAAATAAAGTATTTTTATGGGATTTAGTTAATAAATTTAGTTCATTTTGTTTTGCATACATATAGTATATATAATACATAAATATAGTATATATTCATTCATTTATTATTTATATATAATCAATATTTTTATTTATAAATAATTGATATTTATAAAATCAACTTATTATATATTTTTGTACATGAAAGCAGTTTTTTATTATTATTAACTATTTTAATTTATATGAATCATTTCAGCATTCACAATGAATTTCTTATTGCAATATAAACAAAAACATTATTAATTACAATAAAATTTTAAATAAAATAATAAGTATATAATAACGACTATATAATTATACAAGATAATACTTTCTTATGTTTTTCATACTGCATATACAACTAATATTAATTGTAATTTTTCTTAATTATAAAATACGTTGATTTTATAAAGTATACATTTACTGAAAAATACAAAACATATATTAAAATAGCTCTATACAATCCTCGAAGTTTTCAGCTCCGAGACTCGTAAAAGACTGTCCGCAAAATCCGTGAAAACTGCGTTCATCGTTGTTTCGCCACCTAAATTTTCCCCTTCCCCAGGTCCTTATTTCCCATCGCAAGATGTTGAAATTCAAGTGCCCTTTAGATCTTTAAGGTTCAATAAATTTCTGCGATAGTCTCTAGCTCCACCTAAGCTGAAACATATGTCGCGAGCGCGAGCGAGGTTTATGCATCCAAAACCTCTGACCCTGCCCAAGAGCAGAATGCCATAAAACACGTGGACCAGGGACCTTTTCTTAAATTCACGGATTTACAGGCGTCGCACAGTTTTAATATTGATCCTACACTGTTCCCGCGTTTGCTCGGGTATTTACCCGCGACGCAGGGAAAACCCTATAGGTAAAAACCTACGTCGAGAACAGCGTTTACATTCTATAAACTATAGATAATCAAAAAATAATCGCATGTCGTAAATAATCAAAAAATCGTCGTCAACCAGTCTTTTTCCGTACCGAATCGATGTTCTCAGGCGTTCGCGAGAACGAAGCAGGAAGGCCGCCACATCTACTCTAACCTTACATATAGCTGGCCATCGGCACTGCACGTTTCCTGACCAAAGCGTACGCGAAGGGAATTCAGGGCTTTCCCTCCGCCCCGCGCTCCCCCCCCCCCTATTAAATGGAGAAGAAAAATGCAAATATGAAAAACATGCGGCAGCGATATCCTTAAATGCGCCCTCACAAAATAATGCGGCTACAACGTCCAATATGCGTTGCACTCGCAGGGTCTACGCACAATATATGCGCTGAAACGTCTATCCGCCGAAGTATGAGTACGGTCCCCGCATCGCTATCGCTTGCCGGGAACAGATAGTTACCGGCTTACCTATAGGCTTTACACTTCTATTACCGCCAATCTTCGTTGGTTATACTAGTAAATAAAAATACCCTATGGCGTGACTGCTGGCAAAACCTAATTTACAACTAGTATTTATTCATAAAATTTTAATTTTAATGCCATTTTACGGATCAAGTAATTACACTTTTTATTGACATACGCACCTATAAGATGTTCTTGTATAAAAGTCTATCTTCACTGGTATTTGATTATTTTTTATAAAATTCTCTAACCGAACCTCCAAATTCAACTTCGTGGCACTCCTGCACCAACGAAAATAGACTAGTATAGAAGAGTACTTCCCATGTAAATTTTTTCCAAAACTTTTGGGTTACACCCGTTAGTATTGTAACCCAACCACTTGATGGCGCTACATCAAAATTGTAAACATTAATATAAAATGCGTTAGAGTTGCTTGCGTCACTGTCCCGTCTTGGAGATGCTCACAAAATATAATATTAGGAGTGTGAATAAGTCTTTCCCGTTTTTTGTAAGAGATGGCGCCACCAATACTGTGCGAGTATTCAATGGTTACATATGTCATAATCAAAGCTTATTCATATGTCAACAATTCCATACTAACACATTAGTTAAAATTTTTTCGCATCATAAATTTTTGATATCGTGAAAATGTCGAAATTTGAGCCGAGTCGACGTCATTTGCGGGAAGTTTCACTTTATTGGTTCAATTTGAAGAAATCTGCTGCCGAGACGCATCGATTGCTTCAGGAGGCTTATGGAGAAGGTTGTGTCGATGATTCAAGTGTTCGCGGATGGTTTCGACGCTTCAAAAGCGGTGATTTCGACGTGGAAGACAAGGAGCCTTCCGGGCGGCCGCAAATCTTTGAAGATCGAGAATTGGAGACTTTGCTTGATGAAGATTCTTGTCAAACGCAAGAAGAACTTGCTGAAGCATTGGGAGTTGACCGAACAACCATTTCCAAGCGTTTGAAAGCCATGGGAATGATCCAAAAGCAAGGAAATTGGGTGCCGTACGAACTGAAGCTGAGAGACGTCGAACGGCGTTTTTTCACTTGCGAACAGCTGCTTCAGCGACATAAAAGAAAGGGTTTTCTGCATCGTATCGTGACTGGCGATGAAAGTGGATACGTTACGATAATCCGAAGCGAAGAAAATCATGGGGACTACACGGCCATGCATCATCATCGACGGCCAAGCCAAATATTCATGGCGCCAAGCTCATGCTCTGTATATGGTGGGACCAGCTAGGTGTGGTTTACTATGAGCTTCTGAAACCGAATGAAAGGATCACAGGCGAGGTCTATCGACGACAATTGATGCGTTTGAGCCGCGCAATGCGAGAAAAACGGCCACAATACTCCGACAGGCACGACAAAGTTATTTTGCAACATGACAATGCTCGCCCACATGTTGCACCGCCGGTGAAAACATACTTAGAAACGCTCAAATGGAAAGTCCTACCCCACCCGCCGTATAGTCCAGACGTTGCTCCGTCTGATTACCGTCTCTTCAGATCGATGACGCATGGCCTGGCTGACCAGCACTTCCATTCCTACGAGGAAGCCAAAAAATGGGTGGATGACTGGATAGAGGCCAAACCGGTCGAATTTTTTCGCAACGGGATTCGTATGTTGCCAGAAAGATGGGAAAAAGTTGTAGCTAGCGATGGCCAATACTTTCAATAATTCATTTGTAACCAATTTTTCACAATAAAGGCTCAAAATTTGAAAAATAACGGGAAAGACTTATTCACATACCTGATATTATTTTGCTAATATGTGAGTTATACACGAAAGAAGTGTCAATCGAACTGATTTAAAACTATAAATAAAATAGAAATTTAAATTAAGAATTTAAAAGCTACAATGGTAAACTTATAAACATATGCAACATCAATGAAAACTTCTATGAAGCTCGCGAGTAGCGTAGTGTTCAATGTTCCCGCTTTTCACGCAAAAGATCTGGGTTCAATCCCTGACTTTCTTTTTCTGAATAAATTTTAATAATGAATAAAATGTATTATTTAAATAATTTATGTATAAATTAACTGATGTTTAAGAGAAAAATATATAATCTTACAAAATACTACAAAGATTATCTTTTAAAATAATTTTTTTTAAATTTTCCTATTAATAATAATATAGGTTTAATATTTCTTTTATAATTAAATATAGTTATAAATTATATTGCGAGAAATGTATAGTTTTAAGATTGGAAATAATGTAAAAAGATTGATATAATATTATATTCGCGGGAGAATATATGAGTAAGAAATGTTATGCGATCTCCTCGGACAAAACGGTGCCGCACAAATAATATAAAAACTGTTCATAAAGGATATGTAAGTATATACGAGATATTGAATAATGCTTAACGAAATCATCGGCTGGCGATTTGAAATCTTATTTTATAAGTTATAATTTGAAATTTTGAATTGGACTTTGAATAAATTAATTTAATTGGGTTTGAATTGAAATTAATTAATTATTGAAGTCAAGATTTCGAGAAAACCTTCATTAAAGGCCACAAAATTGTATACAACTAAGGTATACGCTTGATCCGTACTATGACGGGTAAAATAGAAGATTTTCCTGAAAACTGACTTTTATATGATTTACAATTAAGGTAATCAAATATTAGCCGGAGGAAAATCTTGAGATTTTACGAAAGAGGTTTAATTGTTATGCTTCCATAAATGCAATTGAGCCGTGCTGTGATTGAAAATTCGAAAATTTTCTTTATAATAGCTGTCCTACAGATTCACAAATAAGGTGACTGTATTTTAGCTATAAGAAAATCTCGAGAATTTGAAAGAAGTATGGACGGTGTCAGATTACCACCTTGGGTTCTCCGACCGTTCGGCTGCACGAAGGGTTTAGGCTGCGATCGACGAATGGGGCTTATCGCCCGAAATTTGACCCGCGATAAGAAGAGAGTCTATAAAGGGCGCTGTTTGAGCGCAGAATGTATTATTCGTATCTCGTCTCTACTAAGGTGATTGTTGTTTTTCCGTTATTCTCTTATTATACATTAAAATTTCAATTTATCGAACATAAACCTTTTGAAACTTTATTATTTGAAATGTTCCAGTAATTAGTACATTACAAAGGTTATAAACATTATTTCTATCTTCAGCATTCTCCTACCATAAAAGACAATGCTAATATTGAAATAAAATGAAATTATAAAATCAATTTTTTATAGTCAACTTTCAAGTTACAATTTCAATTTTTCTCATTGGCCAACAACAACTGTCATTTCTTTTTATTCGAGGTGTGTTCAAAAAATAACGAGAATTTTCGTTTTATGAAAAAAATATTTATTTATTCATCAATATCTATTTTGTCCCCTTCAAAGTAATCCTCAGATATAATGCACTTGTGCCAACGCTTTTTCCAATAACTTTTAGCCCTTTCCAATCCTCAAAACACTTTTAAAACTCGATCTTTGTAACAGCTTCTAGCCCTTTCAGCGATTTGCTTCTAATGTCATCTATGCTTGTAAAACGACGGCCTTTTAATGTTTCTTTATTTTTGGAAATAGAAAAAAGCCACATGGAGCCATATCTGGCGAATATGGAGGCTGAGACACCGTTAAAAAATTCACGAACAAGCAATGAAGTGTGAGCAGGTGCATTATCGTGGTGCAAAAGCCATGGATTGTTTTGCCACAAATCTGGGGGGCGTTTTTTCGGATTGCTTCACGTGAACGGCGTTGAACTTGTAGATAGTACTCCTTATTGGTGTTTGACCTTGTGATAAAAATTCATGATGCACTATGCCATTAAAATTGAAGAACACAGTGAGCATAACCTTCACATTCGACCGTACTTGTCGAGCCTTTTTCAGACTTGGCGATCCAGAATGCCTCCACTGGGACGATTGAGCCTTAGTTTCGACATCATATCCGTAAACCTATGTTTCGTCACCTGTTATAACACGTTTTAGTAGTTCTGCATCGTTATTAACTTCATTTAGCGATAGCTGAGCAACTTCCATTCGCCCCTGTTTTTGTTCGAAAAACAACACTGTTGGAACAAATTTTGCTGCCACACGTTTCATATCTAAAACATCTGAAGAAATTCCATGGCATGAGCCAACTGATATGCCAACATCATCAGCGACATCTCTGGTTGTGATTCGGCGACCATTCATAACCATTTCTTTCACTTTTTTCACGTTTTCATCGGTTGTTGATGTGCTTGGGCGTCCGGGTCGTTCGTCATTTTCAACGTTTTCGCGTCCATCTTGGAAACGCTTATACCACACGTAAATCCTTGCTTTACTCATAACAGACTCACCATATGCCTTCGTTAACATTTTACAAACTTCACTACACTTTATTTCATTTTTTACGCAAAATTGAATACAAATTCTTTGCTCCATGTTTTTCACAAATGAAAATCGCCGAGCTCAAAAAACACGTCTAATGATAGCGGCTGCCACTTAAGAAGTAAGCAATGCATATTGATGAAAATGTTATCGTACTTCAGGGGCAAGCATACCAACATAATAAAAAAAAATTTTATACAGACGGACTTTCCAAACCCGCGAAATTTAAAAATTCTCGTTACTTTTTGAACATACCTCGTATATGTATCAAGCGATAAGCATAGAGTAAATGCTGATTGCAGTTTACATGCACAAATGTGACACTTCATTACTAGAATTTTGTAAGAAAGTGCGAAATTGATAAGGATGGTATCAAAGCGACAAGGATAATATGCTCATGAAGGATGTAAAAATTCTAAAGGGAACATCAAATTTTAATTTCAAAATTTTGCATCAAGAAATAAATATAATAATTAATTTATAGAAGTAATCAAAATATATTGTGATTTTGCAATATAATGAAGTTTATTATAATATTAAATTATCAAAAAGTATAGTGTCGTGAAACAAATTTAAATTTAAAAGAAGCTACAATTATAATTGCATACAATGATTTATATTTTATGCAATATTTCTTAGCGTATAATCTCTCAAGCGTTTTCATGCAATGCCTAAGCAACTATGTATTCTCGTTATTTCTTTCATTCTCTGTAAAAGTAAGTTATCCGTAAACATGATACACATAGCATAACTAGATGTATTCGGCAGTTTTTAGGATTCATTAGAGTGATTTTGACTTATTAAAAGTTCTCAACAGTTTGTAGTACTTAAAATTAAAAAATAACTCTTCCTTAGTCATTTATTTTCCGGATAAAATTATTTTGTATTATAAATGTTTCGTTATTTCATTATGGATTTCGTATTTTAAAAAATATTATTTTTCATTTTTTTTCATGATCTAGAATTCATAGTTTATAGTACATCTGTATTTTTATAGAAATAGGGCAACAGTCTAGATGATTTAAAAATAATTTATGATAGTAATACTATTCACGACAGTTCTCGATAAATAAAATGCAATTTTTTAAAAGTAATAAATTAGATGCAGTATAAAACATGATATTGTATTAACAAAAATATTGCTCATACCTTAAACAAAGTCCTGTACTCTGTTGAAAATTTTCAGTTTCATATGAAAATTTAATTTCAACCTTAATATAGCTTGACGGCAAGGTACATCCTGATTGATTTTTGTACGAGAAAATTAGAGAAAAATGCTCTTCCAAATGACAATGGTACTCTAATACAATTTGGTGTTTTGCATTATGTTAATGAAGAAATTGATTGTTAATGTCAATTAAAGTCAAATATTTTGTTTTATCAATAGTTTACTAAAATTGTGACTAACAAATTAGTATTTATTGGTGGTTGGTATATTTATAAACATGTTTTATTAAAAAACTAAATTTTGTTTTGTTAAATGAAGAACAAAAGTTGTACCAGTAATTACAAATGTCAATTTTAATGTTCACATAAATTGACATTATTCGAAAATCTATGTCATTTTACGAGAACGCTAATTAAAGTTAGCTACTGCAATTTTTAGTCCACCTGTTTTTCCCTGCAGATATTATTTAACTATATTATAACAATTTTATGTTGGTTACGGCTATTTTACTCGTTTTAAAATATTAATTAAATTTAGTTCGTAAAATATTATTTCATAGCTTTGTATATTATTTATGCCGTTCAAAATGCTTGGATATTTAATAAATTATACATTTTTGTAAGAAATCTTCCAAACAGTTTTAATAGTGCATGTCCTCATCTTACTCCTTCACCTTCATTCCTTTCCTATCTTTTCCTGATTGAAGGTATCTGACACCTGTCCGCTATGTTTTCATTGAAGTAATATTACTTTACACATTTATTTCAAAACAATTTTATTAAAAAAAAAACTTTTTAATTTTTATTTATAGAAATTGCGACAATCAGGCTGTATTCTCCATACAGCCTAATACGCGCAAAATTTTAATTTCGAATTTAATAAAGTTTCCGAAATTAAAATAATCGAGCAATGCTCCCAATTAGCGGTCAAACGCGCAATAATGAAAACAAGACTATTGCGCGTATCAAATATACCTGCCTCGCGATCGTAGGACAGGAGAGAGCAGAGGGGAACTCACGCGCGTCGCGAGAGAGAGCCGCAGCCAGGCGGCAGACAGCGTCGAAAGGATGTCCCGCGCCCCCGCGCTCCCCGCGCCAACGAACTCGGGAGGCAGTAAATATATTCGTCGCCGCATTTCTAAATACTTTATTTTAAAATATATTATGAGAATATGCAATTGAACATATGCGAAGGTCCTAAGGGACCAAAAATAAAATAGAATTAATTATCTTTAAAATAATTATAATTACTATGCGTAATTATTATATTTAATTATTATAAGTTTTGTAATTAAATATTCATAGTCGGCGAGTACTAAATTAATTATTATCTAATAAATATTATTTTAATTACTAGGATAATTATTAGTATTTTAATTGTTATTATTATTTAATAACAATTATTATTATCGTTAATTAATAGATTCATGTGTTAAAATAATACCATCATCAAAGGTATTATAATACCTAGATATTATCAGGTATGTGAATGAGTCTTTCCCGTTTTTTTTCAAATTTTGAGCCTTTATTGTGAAAAAATGGTTACAAATGAATTATTGAAAGTATTGGCCATCGCTAGCTACAACTTTTTCCCATCTTTCTGGCAACATACGAATCCCGTTGCGAAAAAATTCGACC
This sequence comes from Sycobia sp. Sy_11, assembly GCA_018907035.1. Taxonomy (NCBI): domain Eukaryota; kingdom Metazoa; phylum Arthropoda; class Insecta; order Hymenoptera; family Epichrysomallidae; genus Sycobia; species Sycobia sp. Sy_11. The sequence continues at coordinate 23,868 of JACCIC010000040.1, forward strand.
GGTTTGGCCTCTATCCAGTCATCCACCCATTTTTTGGCTTCCTCGTAGGAATGGAAGTGCTGGTCAGCCAGGCCATGCGTCATCGATCTGAAGAGATGGTAATCAGACGGAGCAACGTCTGGACTATACGGCGGGTGGAGTAGGACTTCCCATTTGAGCGTTTCTAAGTATGTTTTCACAGGCGGTGCAACATGTGGGCGAGCATTGTCATGTTGCAAAATAACTTTGTCGTGCCTGTCGGAGTATTGTGGCCGTTTTTCTCGCAGTGCGCGGCTCAAACGCATCAATTGTCGTCGATAGACCTCGCCTGTGATCCTTTCATTCGGTTTCAGTAGCTCATAGTAAACCACACCTAGCTGGTCCCACCATATACAGAGCATGAGCTTGGCGCCATGAATATTTGGCTTGGCCGTCGATGATGATGCATGGCCGGGTAGTCCCCATGATTTTCTTCGCTTCGGATTATCGTAACGTATCCACTTTTCATCGCCAGTCACGATACGATGCAGAAAACCCTTTCTTTTATGTCGCTGAAGCAGCTGTTCGCAAGTGAAAAAACGCCGTTCGACGTCTCTCAGCTTCAGTTCGTACGGCACCCAATTTCCTTGCTTTTGGATCATTCCCATGGCTTTCAAACGCTTGGAAATGGTTGTTCGGTCAACTCCCAATGCTTCAGCAAGTTCTTCTTGCGTTTGACAAGAATCTTCATCAAGCAAAGTCGCCAATTCTCGATCTTCAAAGATTTGCGGCCGCCCGGAACGCTCCTTGTCTTCCACGTCGAAATCACCGCTTTTGAAGCGTCGAAACCATCCGCGAACACTTGAATCATCGACACAACCTTCTCCATAAGCCTCCTGAAGCAATCGATGCGTCTCGGCAGCAGATTTCTTCAAATTGAACCAATAAAGTGAAACTTCCCGCAAATGACGTCGACTCGGCTCAAATTTCGACATTTTCACGATATCAAAAATTTATGATGCGAAAAAATGTTAACTAATGTGTTAGTATGGAATTGTTGACATATGAATAAGCTTTGATTATGACATATGTAACCATTGAATACTCGCACAGTATTGGTGGCGCCATCTCTTACAAAAAACGGGAAAGACTTATTCACACTCCTAATATTATAATTTGTTATAATAATAATTATTCTTATTGTTATTGGAATAAACAAAACCCGAGAGAACTAAATTACACCGAAAATATTATAACAATACGAGCATTCTCAAGGGCAAAGTCACGAATTAGATGTATAATTAATATAATCTTAATTAATTATTGTTATTCTAATATTGTAAAATTATTATTATTATTTTTCGGCGGCTTAATACGAAATTAATCGAACGGTGGCGTAAACACCCGATCGACTAATTTTTCATGTATAAAAGGGCGAGTTTTCCACCCCAAAAGCAGTTCACTCGGCGATACGGCCGAAAGAAGCTCCTTAGAGCTATCCTGCCTTCAGAGCTCTAGTAAATCCTGCCTGTCCGAAAATCCTGAAAAGTGGAGTCATGATCCTGGTCGCGCGGCGCTCCGTTAAAGACCAACAGACTCTACTATCCCGTCTGAATCCTAGTGAAGCTTGATCCTGGTTGCGTGGCGCTCCATTAAAGACCAGCGGCTTCACTAAAAACTCCTTTCTTTTTCCCGGTGAAACTTGATCCTGGTTGCGCGGCACACCATTAAAGATCAGCGGACTCACCAAAAATCCCTCCTGCACCTTAGTAAGGCTTGATCCTAGTTGCGTGGCGCTCCATTAAAGACTAACGGCCTTACTATCTCTCAAAGAGACTTGATCCTGGGTGCGCGGCGCTCCGTTAAAGCTCAGCGGTCTCACTCCTATACATGAACAAAGCCCTGATCCTGGGTGTAATAGACCAGCAGGCTCCGTTCTTTCCCCAAACTCCCCCCAGCTTCAGTAATAGTATGTATAAATAGAGTGTGCGAGATTATTATATTAAGTACGTTTAAAATTAAGATTGTAACTGCCGTTTAGAAATAAGCAGCGTGCGACAACTAATGTAATAAGGTATAGTATAAGGTTTTTAACATAAGATTCTGTCTTTCTTCTGGCGGGTTCAAAGCCAGAAAAGACTATTCATATCTTTCTCATATAACTTTTATTCTTTGTAATTTCTTTTAAAATAATATATCTTGTTATTGAACACAATTGAGTAAACCTGATTTTTCCCGATCCAGTCGAAATTCCCTTTCCTTTCAAAACGATCCTGGCGTTAGCGCGTAAGCTATCTCGAAGGGAAAAAGGAAACGTTACAAAATAATAATTTTATTGCTTATTAAACTGATTTATTTTATCACAAATTAGGAAGTTGATGTGCAAACTAATTTTAGCCGAGAGCAGACAATTATTTTATATTTGAACATTTCACATTGTTTTTGATTTGTAAAATATACATTCTCGCATTTATATTTAATACTCATTATAATTATAACATTAATTTTTAATTCTTACTTAGCTTTAAAATACGAGTATGGATTGATAAGTATCCGGCCTGACCAAGAAAATAACTTTTTTAAGAATTTTTTTTATTTCTCAACATAATCTCCTCCAAGGCTGATACATTGCTCATAGGTTTTCTAGTCTAGTAATGCCATCTCTATAGACTGATTCGTCAAGCTCCTCAAAATACCCATTTACAGCTTCGATTACTTCTTCATTGTCTGCAAATCCCTTACCGCCAAGCCATTTTTTGAGGTTAGGAAACAGATAATAGTCACTCGGGGCTAGGTCTGGAGAGTAGGGAGGGTGCGGCATCAATTCAAACTTCAGATCGTTGATTTTAGCCATCGCAACGAATGTTGTCTGCACTGGTACGTTATCGTCATGAAACAAGATTTTTTTCTTCGCCAGATGAGGTCGTTTAATTTTAAAACTTGGCGTTTTAAACGCCGTTTTTCAACTCAGAAACCCACTGCTTAATGGTTGAATACGATGGGGAGGTTGTCCCCAGAGTTGAGTCCATCTCTTCTTTAATTTCCTTCGGCGTTAACCCCTTCAAATAAAAGTATTTGATGACAGCACGATTTTCCAGCTTTTCCATTTTTACGAAAAACACACAGGCATCTTGTTCAGTGTGATCTCAAACCTAAACTAACATGTCCATTTGACTGAAACTATAGCTACAAGCTATCTAAAGATGGTACTATTAATAGTGGCGCCATCTCTTGGTCAGGCCAGAAACTTATCTTAGAGGCGCGCTCCTGCACGCATTCTATTATAAATTACAATGGGAGTTGCAGCAGCCTACAACCTGCAAATGAAGCGAATAATGAATAAAAAGGTAGAAGCAAAATTAGCGAGAAAACTTACATGTATGCATGCAACAAACAGAGTGCATATATGAGAAGGAGAGAAATAAAAGTAAAATATGCATGCCGAGAAATAAAGAAATATACAATAGAAAGAGATATAAAGAAAAGTATATGCAGAGAAGGAAAAGAAAATAGAAAGGGAGAAGTAGAAAGAAATGTACGTATGCAGATAAATATAGGAAGGTAGAAGGAGAGAAATAAAGATAAAATCAGGCATCCAGAGAAATAAAGAAAATATACATAAATGGAGAGAGATAGAAATGAAGACTTATATACTAAGGAATAAACTCAGATAGGGAGAAAGAAACAGAGAGATATTGATGGACGCGGACAGTTAGATACATGCAGAAGAAGATAGACAGAGAGAGAAAAGAGAGATATAAGGAAGGAAACAAGGAGCGAGAGAGAGAGAGAGAGAGAACATAACCTCGAAACGGGGAAGTGATGTTATAAAATTCGAGAAGCAGACGTGAAAAGAAATATTAGGTTAAATAAACTAATGAACAATGCATACGTGGCGAAGATCCGGAAGCCATGCGGACGCCGCAAGTTGAAAATGGAAGACCGAAAACACGTGGCTGCACGAGGTTATATGCTGCATACCGGACGCCGCACAAGCTGCTGTCGCAACAAACACAAGCAAGCAGCACGCTTAGGAAAAATGCCGCAACGAAGATATACACACCGAGCTCAGTAACATCAGCTCAATAATGGAGGAAGGGCGCTTGGAGGCGCTGAAAAACACAGATGAATTAGTAAGAGCCGGAGAGATACGGCGTGCGCCGTTTGCGGAGAAGGACCGGTCAACAGCGCCATCGCTCGTAGCGGCGTCGCACCGAACTACCGACAGGGATATATATATATATATATATATATATATATATATTCCCCGGGTTAATTCAAGCTTGGCGCGCGGCGCAAGTCATGAAACGAAATGTTGCCGACGGACAATGTCGCTCATAAGGGTAATAATGATACGGAAGTGCCCAGGATTGGCGCAAATCAAAGAAGAAGGATGATAATTGGGGCCAATTGGAGGAGAAGACTGATGATTGGAGCGTAGTGAAAAGAAGAGCTGTGATTGGAGAATCGGGGAAGAAGACGAAGAGGACTTCAGAAGATTTTTGAAGCTCGTGGAAGAGACACGTGTCGCGGCCATTGCAACAAAATTCTGACTTTCTTTCGGTGTTAAGTTGAGAGATGGAAGAGAAGTTGTGCGAAGGTGGAAGTACAGGTGTCGTAGAAAATAGCGATCGGGAAGTGGAAGGACTAGGACTTAGTAGTGCGGAGTGTGGTGAAATTACGAACTTCGTTTTTTTTGTTCGGGTTTTCGCTCGAAATCGGAATCCATCTCTCTCTCTCTCTCTATCTCTCAAAGGAGTCACCGCGGAAAAGTTTGCAAGAAGCAGCAGCGAGCACACGAGGGGACGTCCTCGTATATATAGCGGTAGCGAGTGAGTGGGCCTGCGCGCCCTTTTAATTTAAATAATTGCATTTATTGTAAGTTGTGCGAGCGGTGGGAAATTAGGTAGTGGCGGCCACCAAACGGGGACGCGAGAGTTGTACGGTGAGCGGGAATGCGAGATGGCGCGGAAGATGGCGGACGCCATAAGTTTGTCAAATGTAAAGTCATTATAATAAATACATGCTTGGTGAAACGAATCCTTTTCTTTTCTTCTTGTAGATATATATATATATATATATATATATATATATATATATATATAAATAATAAAATAATAAGTTAACTGATAATGAGGTAGGGAAGAGAATGATGTGGTAATGATATAATTTTTAAATGAAATAAAATAGCAACACATAAGATAAAATTCAATTATATATATATATATATATATATATATATATATATATATATATACATGTTTTTTAAATATATCTATTATCTACCAATATTTAAATATCAGCCCGAGTTCCCGCCCTGGAAGTCAGAAGTGGAAGTAAGTAGATAGTAGAATCACATGACGAGCAGGATTGAGATCACACCTCGTTACAAATGGCGCCCAATGTGGGGCGGTAATCGGGCGGAAGGAAGAAAGAGTTAAAGTGGATTATTAATCACTGATTATAATTTAATTTGACTTAATTATTGTGATTAATTATTCAATTTAATTAATTGATTATTTATTATCCTATTTATTGATTTAATTAGTTACTTATTTAGTTGCTTATGATGGGTTGTTAAGGTAAATTTTATTTGTTTGTTAATTTAAATTAGCTTGATTAATTCTGTTATTAAATTTGATATTAAATTAATTAAAGTTATTAAATTAATAAAATTAATTGAAGTTATTAAATTGATAAAAAAAACAATTAAAATTGTTTTTTAAATTAAATTAAATTAATTAAACAATTAATTAGCATTATTACAAACTCTTAAGCGAAGGAAGAAAATTTTTTTTCGCTGCCTAAAAAAAAAAAAATTCGGAAAAGAATTAAATATTTCAAAATCAAAACAAAAAACATTTCAAAAATTCAAAAAACATTTCAAAATTCAAAAAAAAAAAAAAATTCGAAGATTTTGAAAGAGTTATAATTTTGGAAGATTATTAATTTTATGGAAAGACAAACAGCTCAGCGCCGATGGAGATATTACAGGAAAATATTTATTATAATATAATATAATTATCTGATATAGAATTTTAATTATGTTACATCTCTTACGAGAAATATAATTATATTAATAATCTACGTGGAATATTTAGGTAGTTCATACATAAGTTCTTGTATTATTATGAAGTTTAAGGGGTTAATGTAAATTATAATTGTCATAAGATAATCTTTATCACTAATACGGTAGGCGCTTATATTGTGAGCCGCAGACACATGTTGGATGTTCGATGGGAAGGTACGGGCGTGACTGAGAGGGGAAATAGTTAACTCGAGGACGCCTGGCAGCCCTTGGAGAGAATTTGTAGGGGGTAAGAACGAAGACGAGGGAATTCTATACGTGGAATATTCGGGCATCTCGGAGCTGACCCTCGAACAAAGTGAAGAAGTCGAACGCCTGGTAGAAGCCATCGTGCCGCTACCCTCGGAAAATCCGGGAGCGACTCACCTGACTGAGCACCATATAGACGTGCAAGGGGCGGCACCGATTAAACACCGATTGAAGCCCATGCCTGCCAAAATGGCGGAAGTGTCGGTAGGAGAGATTAAGAAGATGTTGGAGTCGGGGGTAATAGAGCGCTCCGGAAGCGAGTGGAGTAGTGCGCCAGTAATTGTAAAGAAGGCAAACGGGTCGTATAGGTTTTGCATCGACTACCGGGACCTGAACGCAGTGACCAGGAAGGATGCCTACCCTTTACCGCGCATGGACTCCAGCCTTTATAAGCTGTGTAAGGCTCGCTACCTCTCGAATATCGACCTACAAAGAGCCTACTTTCAGGTACCCATGGCGGAGAGAAGCAAACAATACACGGCCTTCGCGGTCCCGGGGTCGGGCCTATATCAGTTCACCCGGATGCCGTTCGGGCTAACCAATTCCTCAATGATTTTCCAGCGGTTGGTCGACCGTTTGTTCGGTCCAGAATTCGAACCTCAAGTGTTCGCATACTTGGACGACATCATCGTAGTAACGGAAGAATACGAAGAACATCTGAAGTGGTTGGAAGCGGTGTTGCGGAGATTGTTAGCAGCAGGACTGTCGATCAACCGGGAAAAGTGTGAGTTTTGCTGCACTCAGGTGGCGTACCTAAGGTTTCTCCTTGATAAGGAAAGGCTACGGCCCGACCCAGAGAAAGTAGCTCCGGTAGTGAAATTTCCGGTTCCTCGGAAATTGAAGCAATTACGCTCGTTCCTGGGAACGGTAGCTTGGTACTCGAGGTTTAGATCCAACGAGTCGGAGATCAAAGTACCACTCGTTCGGCTGCTCAGTAAGAAGTATGCCTGGAAGTGGGAGGAAGAACAGCAGGAAGCATTTGAGAAACTGAAGAAAGCCCTTTCGGAAGCACCGGTGTTGGCGCGCCCCGACTTCACCAAACCTTTCACTGTGCAGACTGACGCGAGCGATTACGCTATCGGAGCGGTCCTGACTCAAAAGCTAGAAAACGGGGAACACCCCATTGTTTACGTAAGTAGGGTGTTACGGGACGCCGAGAAAAACTACACGGTCTCCGAGAAGGAAGGGTTAGCTCTGATATGGGTAATTAAAAAGTTGCGACCCAGTCTCGAAGGGTACCACTTCAAGGCGATCACCGACCATAGAGCCCTGAAGTGGTGATGTTCAGTGGTCTGGCCCCTGTGCCCTTCGACCCAGCGGTCGACCCAGAACTCGGGCAGTGTTTCAATTGCCGTAGGCCAGGCCACCGGCGTCCACACTGCCCCGAACCGGTACGGCACCGCTTTTGCCATAACTGCGGCCGACTCAGGGTGGACCTGGAGGATTGTCTCCATTGCGCGGGCGCATACAAGCCGCAAACGAGAGCACAGCCACAAAAGCCCCAACCGCCAGCGTCAACGGTCCTAATAGGGCCCCCGGAGAAGCTGCGGCCGAGGCCCACGCCAAACCCCTCGCCATCAGCCAGACTGGCCCGATGGAGGCAGGAGAGTCCGTCCGAAGGCCGATCGTCGGTGAAAGCCAAAGGAGGAGAGGGCCCGCCAGCCACCACAACACTAAGAAGGACACGACCCAGAAGACTGTCCACGCAGCAGGTAGAAAACCGGCAGATGCGGGCTCTCGAGCTACTACGCGAGACCCAGGGCCTACCCGAAGGCTTGAGACAGAGAATATTGCGGTAAGCCTTCGGGGAGGAGGAAGTATGGCCCGAAGAAAATGAGAGTGGTTAGTGAGAGGAGGAGGTTACGGAAATTGAGAGTAATGAGGTTACGGAAGTTGACAGTAGGAGGTTACGGAAGTTGAGAGGAGTAGAATACTAAATTGGAGAGAAATAGATAGCGACAGGGAAGGAAGAGCAGATGAGGAGACGATAGGAACCAGGTGGGTGGTATGAGATGGAAGGGGGGAAGTATAGCTGGAAAAGTAAAGCCGGGGAAATATATTGACGAAGGTAGAACAGGGACACAAGGCTGCTCACCGGGAAGGAAGGAAAATTACGTATAAACGAAGGGGGGCCAACAGCAGGCAACAGACGATTCGCGGAGAAGGGGGGGATAGAGATAGCGGCGAGCGAAGTGAGTGATACATTGTAACGCGGGATTGATGTAAACGCGGTCAACTCATCGAGTGTGCCGGTTTAGGAGGGGGAGTTTGCAATGGGAATTATAGCAGCCTACAACCTGCAAATGAAGCAAATAATGAATAAAAAGATAGAAGCAAAATTAGCGAGAAAAGTTACATGTATGGATGCAACAAACAGAGTGCATATATGAGAAGGAGAGAAATAAAAGTAAAATATGCATCCCGAGAAATAAATAAATATACATATAGAAAAAGATATAAAGAAAAGTATATGCAGAGAAGGAAAGAAAGATAGAAGGAGAGAAATAACAGTAAAATATGCATGCCGAGAAATAAAGAAATATACATATAGAAAGAGATATAAAGAAAAGTATATGCAGAGAAGGAATACCCGCTTCCACTAAGTATTGATCAATCATACGATTCTTTAATTCGGTACGATTGTCCAATTGGAAGATCTCTGGCGCGCCAAATTTGAGTACGATCCTGTCTTTAAATTCTTTGAGGATCGTCCTGACATTTGTTTTACGGATGGGGATACATTCTACCCAATGTGTAAACAAGTTTTGAGATCCCAGGATATACTCAAATCCATCGACTCTTTACAAATGGTACCGGTGATATCACCGGCAACTATTCTCCAGGTTCTTTCTAAGACTCTCCGATCCAGGAATCCAGCAGGTGGACTTTGGTCCACCTTGGACTTCTGGCATATAAGACTGTTTTTCACTTATTCTTGAACCGTCTTATAACATTCAGGCCAGTAATCATATTTGCTGACTTCAGGAAAAGTTTTCTCACGTTCTGGATGTCCGGAAGTAGGATTATCGTGACATTCTTTAAGGAGTTCTTTCTTGTTGCTAATTGATAGCTTGAACAGCAAGGGAATAATCAGCACGATAAAAGGAGTCGATATTAAGTACATTTAATTGTTTTATATGGGATTAATGTGTTGTAAGTATTTGTTAGTGTATAAATAGTACCAGTTACCCCTGTGCAATTCAGAAAAAAGGAAGAGAACACCCAGCACGAGACCAGCGAATATACGCCCTTTTGAACTAGTTGTCCAGCTTAGTCATTTAACACAAAATCAGTGACAGTGCATTGAATGTGACACATATAAAAAGGTTAATACCTGTCTGCTACATAAGACAGTATAACCTATATATCAAGTGTGGTACATATAGGGGACAAAAATTGAAAACATAAAAAGTGTGGGAATGAAAAGGAATTTTCCATCCCAGTAAAGTGCAAAAGACCCATGTGGACCACAGCAATGGTGGATATTAAGGTAGAAAATATTTATAAATAATTATAAATTTTTGCAAAAATACTTTGAGAGTATTTTTATACCATACGCTGTCGCTGCCTTATATAAAGTACAGCCAGACAGAGATAATTTAAAATATCGCACTTTCACTGCAAAGTACCTTAACAATAAGCAGAGGAGTTGGAAAATAGATGAGTAATAAATAAACAATTTACACTTACATAGTGTGGAGGTAGTATAACTGTCATACAAAGAAATATATATAGGTGAAAATGCATTTCTAATATGAGGTAAGTTTTAAAAAAAATAGATATGCCATAAAAAATTAGCGAAAACACTAAACAAGTAAAATAGTAATAAATATATCATAAATAAGAATAATAAATAAATAAACAATTAGTTAAATTAATCTATGACTACTACAACATTGTTATGTAATTTCTTTTTGATACAGAATTGAAACGACTACAGTAAAAATAGATGGTAAGCTAGTCACACTAATTTCTCCCTGCAAATAAAGAAATAATTTAATAAATAAATAATCTTGGAAACCCTATGTCTCATGTAGTAAGCCAGCAATTATATAGAGGTAAACGACAATAGGGTACGCTTACACAAACTTGTAAAATTCCAATAGATGAAGCCATAGCAGAGACATAGAGAAAACCCACAATTAAGATAACAACTATTTAACGATAAAAAACAATATCAACAACTTGGCTATAAATAAACAAAGCTTTTAAATAGTATATAAAAAAAATATATCAATGAAACTTGTGACGTGGTATTTTATGGAAATAAAATAAAACACATATATTTTCACACAATCAACTCCGGAACCACGGGCACAATTTATTTATTAAACTCTCAATTTACATTAATAGTCAATTACTTTAATTATACACAAGTACATAACGCACATCTCGCCGCACTCGGATTTCTACGTCCAATAAGGGAGTCGCACTCAGCTATCACGCTCGGGAGAAGCGCGATTTCACCACGAACCCCACACGCTACCCACTACTTCACCGGCGCTATCCCGTTTTCCCGCGCACACTCTCGCGACCACGCTCACATGCGCCAACACCCTCTTCACCGACGCCAACGTCTCTGCTCCGCGTACACTCTCGCGACCACGCTCGCACGCGCCAACCACCTTCTCATCGACACCAACGTCTCCTCTCCGCGTACACTCTCGCGACCACACTCGCACGCACTAACGACACTGGGCCTTACCTTCTCCTTATACAGCCGACTGCCTTCACCTTTGTGCCCCGCTACTAGGGCTGATGTCGACCTGGGCAGCGCACGCCCCTTTACACCGGCGCCGATCTTTAGTCTTTGTCTCTATAGCCGTACCACTGTCCGGAACGTAGAGACGAAGCGCGTGCCTCAGGCCGTCCGGATAGCGCGTCGCAACTCTGCCCGCGAATCTTCCTCACACACGGCTCTTTCCCGCTCTCCTTCGTCACGCTTCCGTATCGCGAACACTACCCGCTTTTCCACACCCGCTCTCTTGACGCTGCTTCTCACGCACCGCAATCTACCCCCTCTACTCTGGTCGCTGCGCAAAAACACACACTATATCAACCTGCTCTCTACGTTGCTTCTCACGCACTCTCTATCTACCCTCTCTTCTACGTTGCTTCTCACCCACTCTCTATCTACCCGCTCCCCTACGTTGCTTCTTACGCATTGCCCACTCGCTCTTCTTTCATCAGACCCCAAGCAGAGTGGTGGCGTTGACGGCGCTCTCCGCACCCCACTCTGCGCAATTTATGCTCAATTTCCACATCTCTTCTTTCTATCCGTGAGCGCCATGCCGTGGACCCCGTTTAATGCATCGCGTGTTTTCTGGGCACCACGTGCTGAATCGGGCCAGCTGCATCTTAGCGCGCGTCATAAAGACGCCGGGCCGTGGCACACGAACTCGACAACAGCGCGCAGAACACATCACCTCTTGCTCGTACCGAACACCACGTTGCAGCGTCCGAAGATCTCGCGACAAATAACGCCCCAGCAGAAGACCCAGTAACGCCATCATCACCCCCATCGAATGAAATTCCCCACCCGCCGAACTGGCAGCAAAACAGATCATACGACAGCTTGTATCTCAAGGAGACACGAACAGGACAACTACGAAGACAGTGGAATGTAAAATATTCCGGAACGCCGCAAGAGGATATGGAGGAATTCATAGAGAGATTAGAGGAGACCTGCGAAAGTCTCGATATACCAGCAGAAGACATACTAATGATGATACCCGGTATCTTATACGGGTCTGCTCGTACCGGGGCGAGACCGATATACAAGGGGTGGCACACGTTAGACCATCTTAAGACGGAGCTTCGTCAGCAGTTCAGTCCGATCGATTATACATTGAGGTTAGAAGAAGAACTGCGAGAGAGGACACAGGGTCCTAACGAATCGATCAGATTATACCTGATAGGTATGCGAGCGCTACTAGGTAAAGTGTCGCCACCGTTATCGCCGGCAGTACAATTAGATAGGGTCTATAGAAATCTACACCCTACATTCCTCGACCAGATCGACCGAAAAAAATTTCACACCATAGACGAGTTACAAGTATTAGGACAACAGATCGAGCTAAAAAAAGAGAACTGACTCGTCGCTACAAGGAGCCACCAGCCACAGGAAACTGCTTGGTGAGCACCGCAAAATGCCCCTCGTCTGGAAGAACCACCAGACGATCAAGACTAGCAGCCCTAGACGAGGATGAGCCAAAACGAGTTTCGATAACAGAACCACCTACATCGACACTGACGTCCAGAAAAGTAGTTGACACGAGCCCCGTGCCAACACCGCGAAGTAGGGACGGAAGTCATAGCCCACCACCGAGGCACCCACGGGAAGAAAGACGATATAAGGCAGACGATTCGCGAAAACGAAGCCCCTCGCCCAGATATCGATCAGCAAACCCCCCCCCCCCAGCCTCGATCAAGACCAACACACGACCCTCGGTATAGACCTAGGAGTTCATCCCCACGAAATAAAACCTATACCACCACCAGTCCCTCTCGCGATTACCGCTCAGCTCGAGGGGAGGACGAACCGAGACGTTATCCCCGGTCACACAGCAGGGAACGCAACGAACGATATTACAATAAGGACAGAACGCGTCGCGAGTCACCAAGACCTCGCGAGGAACGTGGATATCCAGCGAAAGACAATCGACCGTGCTGGATGTGTAACAGACCGGGTCATTGGGTGGATACATGCCCCGAATGAAAACGTATCTTTTGCTAGAATTGTGGTGAAGATGGCGTTACCACGATGAACTGCCCACGTTGCGGACCAAACAAGAACAACCAGGGAAATGCGTAAGGTAAAGGGTTACCGGAGTTGACCCCATTACCTCATACAAAGAGACTTCCACAACAATCAACGAAACGACCAGCACAAAAGGTGCGACTATTGTAGCCACGGATGTTGCTGAGTCCCGAAACGTAGCCCCAATGCAGGAAAACGAAAACCGATTCTTCCTGAATATAGAACTATCAGACAAGATATTTCCGGCGCTGATAGACCCCGGGGCGCGCAAGTCCCACATCGTACCGCGACCAGCACGCATCATAAAATCGGTAATCATACCAATAGTGTCCTTCATGCAACTGCCAGATGGCCAGATTTGCTCAAATGACGGACAAGTAGATCTCCTCCTAAATATAGACGAGCAGCAGATTTCAGCGCGCTTTAGAGTGTCGACATCCCTGACGTACGATACCATCCTCGGGATGGATATCCTAATCCAGCTACAGATGACGATTGATTTCGCCAAGGCGACCTGGCAGACACCTAGAAAAATAGTGCGATACTTTGTGACGAGCTCGAACAACGAAATCCAAGCGATCACTGCCTTAGCAGCGGTAAATGGAGCAGCGACATTAGAGCAGGGACAAAGACGACAGCTGAACCAGCTGTTGGAGTTGCTAATACCAAAACAGACAGGGGTCCTAAAACATGCACAAATGCCCCCCCAATCACATAGACGTGCAAGGCTATCGACAAATCAAACAGCGCCTCCGCCGTATACCGGATAAACTACTAAGACAGGCCCACACAGAAGTCAACAGACTTCTCGCCGAAGGAATCATCGAATCTTCGGAAAGTTCGTGGAGCAGTTGTCCGATGGTCGTGCCGAAGAAGGACGGCAAGATCCGCTTCTGTATTGACTACAGGGCAGTTAACCAGGTGACGAAGAAGGATGCATATCCTCTTCTCATATGGACGTCCTATTGGATAATCTGCGCGACGCTCGTTATCTTTCCAAGATTGACTTGAGCCAGGTGTATCATCAGATTCCTCTTGATGACGATAGTAAGGAAATAACTGCCTTTGCAGTCCCACAGAAAGGGATGTTTCAGTTCACCCGAATCCCATATGAGCCGACCAACGCCCCCGCTAATTTCCAACGCGGCATGGACGTCGTGTTTGGACCGCAATGTCAACCGAGCGTCTTTGTCTACATGGACGATATCATAATCGCCATTGATACGTTCGAGCAGCGCACTCAGCAACTAGAAGCGGTACTAGCTTGCCTCCAAATTAGCAAAGATAAGTCTGAGTTCTGCTGTCCGGAAGTACGTTACCTGGGTTATATCGTAGACAAGGACGGATTACGTACGGACCCCAACAAGCTAAAGTCCGTCACGGAATATCCGGCACCGACAAACATCAACCAGCTGAGAACTTTTCTCGGCATGGTAGGGTGGTATGCCCGCTTTATAAAAGCATTAGCGGACGTAAAAGCGCCACTCAGTAAGCTTCTACGAAAAACCGTAAGGTGGCACTGAGATAAACCCCAGGAATACGCATTTAACCAACTGCGTATCTTGCTAACGCAAGCACCCGTGTTAGCGCGCCCCATACAGAGCAAGCCCAACATTCTTCAGACTGATCCTAGTAACTACGCCCTTAGTGCCGTGCTTAGTCAAGACACGGATAACGAAGAGCACCATATCGCTTACGCGAGCAGGACCTTGACTAAGGCGGAGATCAACTACACCGTTACAGAGAAAGAATGTCTCGCGGTACTTTGGGCAGTAGAAACATTTAGAGGCTACCTGTTGGGAGAAGAATTCAAGGTGATCACAGATCACAGTAGTCTGAAATGGATACACACGCTAAAAAATCCCACGGGCAGACTGGCGAGATGGACCACAGCATGCAAGCCTACAACATGTCGATCGTCCATTGGAAAGCACACTACACAAAGTGCCAGACGTGCTCTCACGTCCACCTACCACTGACAAATCACCAACAGCTACCATCACCGCTATGGAGCGAGACGGTTGGTATGAAAATAAAATGAAAGAGATACAGGAATGCCCAGAAAAACATCCTGACTGGTGCATTAGAAATTACATCCTATTCAAACACCGCCCGAAAGTCTACGCGGACATCCTATGCCCCGAAGAAGACAACTGGAAAATCGCCATCTCTTTCAAAGACCGGGAACGAATCATGTTCGAGTGTTATAACACCCCGACATCCGGACATTTCGGTGTTGAAAGGACGCTACGAAAGGCCTTTCGAGATTACTACTGGCCAGAAATGAGAGGAGACATCTATAGTTACGTAAAACAACGCCCAGAGTGTCAGATATACAAAGTTTCCCAGAGGGCACCAGCTGGCCTAATAAAGCACAGAAATATTGAAGGACCATGGACAAGCGTGGCTACTAACATAATGGGCCCATTCCCTGCCAGTAAAGGTCAAAACCGTTACCTGCTAATCTTCGAGGACCTTTTCACTAAATACGTGGAGTTTCGGCCACTGCGAAAGGCAACGGGCCAAGCGGTACTGAATACAGGAAGTAGACGGCCCTTGATACCGTTCAGCCCCCTAGTCCAGCAAATACCGCAGCTACCCTTTCATGTCCCCTCTACCGCGATACCAGCAATATAGTGCATCATTCAGGCATCAAAATCGCGACGAACTAGGTCATGATACGGGAAACCGCGATGAGTAAGAAAACTGAGCACACGCGAGTGCGGCAATACGACGATGGCGCAAGGTTGGAGGACGAGTAGTAGCACGAGAAAAAGAGAGCACACATTGGCTCCTCTCAAACAGGATACAACTTGCCGGGTCTCCCAACGCTGCCTATTGACAGCTGAGAGGCTAAACTAAAAGATGTCAACCTCATTTTCAGCCAATCACATCGTAGCAGGAACCAGCACAGCGCGAATTGCTCCAGAGGAATACCAACACGAAGAAGACTCAGTCATAGAGAGCAGATAGTTCAAGCCCCACACCAAACAAAAAGACATTAGCCATAAGTTGATAAAGATCACCCGTGTAAATGCGTATATTAGATAGCTTAGCAGTTAGTTTGTATCACTAGGAATAAGGCCGTACAAACGGCGATTTCAACTTTTGTTCATTCAATTTTCTTTACAAATGGCGATTTCTCAATTATTTTCTGTAGACGTTAGGATTAGTTATAGTATAGAGGTTATAGGTTACATGCAAATAGCGACATTTCCATTCTTTTCTTTAGATAGTAGGACTAGTTTATAATACATAGGTTAAGCATGTAGGTGTAATTTTATTTTCCTTAGATGTTAGGAGTAGTTTTAGTCTATAGATTGAACCCAAAGATGTAATTTTGTTCCCCATTTTCGTTTGTTTACCTTCAGCCGATTAAACATATAAATCGCGCGTATTATTTTCTTTTGCTATATGACGTTTCTGATTTTTATACAAATGGCCCCAGAATTAATCTATAAATGGCGCGTATGATTTTTGATGCTTCTGCACTACCAATGGCCTGCAAATGACCTCAGAAAAGGAATTTATAAATGGTGCGTATGATTTTCTTTTTGTAAGTAAAATAAGAATTCCCTTTAGTATTATATAAAATCATTACCGAGCGCGGACGACTCTGCGAGACCCTCAACAGCCACATACAAATTCAGGTTTACTTTTTTTTTTTTTACAAGGCGAAGCCCATAAAGTTTTATTTTCTATTCCGAGCGATTCCGATCTCCAAATAACCATTATTATATGGTTATTTAATAATGGTTATTTAATAACAATTACCATACCTAAGTTCCTATCCCCATCTCCACCAAGACCTCCACCGTAAGGGACGGCGCAGAAACATGGACGGATGCGCCTCACACGTCCGTTTGGAAGGGGTAGTTTGTAACCGGCTAAATTTGCCGGTTCTCGCGTTCCCCCACGTTCTCCGTGAAAACCAACTGTTCGCGCGCGACAGCAAAGACGCGCGAAGCGCGAGCCGCGAGAGTGCGCGACCGTCGCGAAGAAGGAGGAAGTATGAGGAGAAGAACACCTTCACCGCCAAGCTACCGAAGTGAGAGTACGAGAAATCTAGA
This sequence comes from Sycobia sp. Sy_11, assembly GCA_018907035.1. NCBI lineage: Eukaryota > Metazoa > Arthropoda > Insecta > Hymenoptera > Epichrysomallidae > Sycobia > Sycobia sp. Sy_11. The sequence goes on from JACCIC010000040.1 coordinate 40,993, forward strand.
GAGAGAGAGAGCTCCAACCAAACTAATACCTCCATCTCCAGCACCTTTTCCGGCCGTGATCACCAGCTCCCGGTGATTCGGATTGTACAAATAAATATATATACTCGCGTGCTGATTCCCTAGCTGCCCGATCGTTGTGCGATCGCCCGTGCTAGAACGAAGTGAGGAAGAAGGAAGGAAGGAAGGAAGCAATTACGATCTGAAAGATAAAGAGAGGTCCAGTAAAAGACAGAGAGAGAAGGAAGGAAGGAAGGAAGGAAGGACGAAAGAGAAGACCACCAGGAACGAGAGGAAGCAACGGCGGAGCGTCGTCCCGGCAAGTACCCTCTGTTTTGCTATATCTGAAAGAGTGCGCGTCCCCGAGACTAGGCGCGCCATGGTTGTACAGCCGATATTTTCCCGCGCCCACGGAATCCGCTCCCGTAGTAAAAGGTCGTCGCCGCGCGCGCTGAGTTTGTATATATATTCCGTTGCCGAAATTGTAATGTAAAGAATGCGTGATAAATAAATGTGCATCGATTCTACACGCCTGTTTCGCGTTATTTCGCATTCCCTCGTTCCCCCGTTTCAGGTCCAGCGCAGCCGGCAAGCAACGCACAACGACCAAGTAAGTAACACGTAACCGCGCATAATTGCGCAGTTATAATATATATATATATATATATGTATTGAAGAGCTCACGTGAACGAAAAACTAAATATACTCCGACGTAGCACTGGAGAGGGCCATCGAAAAAAAAATTTTATTCCTAACGAAAGGTGGATCGTCGTCAGAAATAATGTAAAAACGGATAAATTCCGAGGATTAATACGTCCATATAGTCGCGTATTTAAATGACAAACTATTAAAACCGTCGAATCAGCGAGTAAATCAGTAGTATTTATCTGTAGATTTTTAAATAGTATCAGGCACTCCTGAGGCATTTTAGAAATGATAAACGTAGAGTTTTTATGACAAGTACTTCAGAATAATATAAAATTAGACGCAAACTCATCGAAAACAAATTTAAGAAAATAAACAAGTAAATAGGGAAAAATCACGAAAAGTAATTATGTTGGAGCGGATGAATTCACTCTAGGTTTTGAATTCTTTTTTTGAAAAATATAGAGTTTGCAATAATAATTAAGTGAACATTGAGTAACGAAGAAAAATAGTTCCAGTGTTTTCATACATTTGGTGAAACAAAATATGTTACAGAAAGACTTGTTTAACAAAGTTTACACTATAATTATAAAATATTATTTTTTAAATGAATTAAATTTTTTTTACTCAACGCTCAATTATAACTTTACCTTTAATCAAATGGATAACGACTAATCAATTAATCATTTTAAAAAAACGCTAATAATTTACATTATTATAGATTCTCCCATTTTTATCTACTGCTATATTTTACATATCAGTTTAAACTGAAGACAATGACATTATGCTAACAACAATGTTAGAAACAAATTTTTTAGAACGGAGGTTAGATTTATGCATGGGAGCATTAAATTAATTGTAACATATTATATTTCAAATATAATCTATATAAAGGAATCTTTACAAAGATTTTATACTGTTTTCAATAGTTATAAAGAATATACGTTTAAATACTTTTTTTATTTTTAAACCTAAAATTATGCATTCATTTTGAACATTTTTTCTGAAGTTTTCCTAGATCGGTAAAAGAAGGGAGCTCCTTTGCAAATTTTTATTGCTGTTTATTTAAAAGGAATGTACGATGTAAGTTATTGTAAAAATAGCAATTCAACACATTGACAATGCTTCGTGACATTTACATTAAGCACACATTGATATAGTTGTTATTTGTAATTAATTGTAAACGCATAGTAGAAAATATAAAGAAATTATCGTTTCCTTATTTGAAGCTTTTTATTGAATAACAAATGTATTATCACTATTTTCACGTAATATATTTAAATTTGAACTAAAATATGTGACATCGATACTTCTTTTTAAATATTGCATGAAAAAACAAACAGATCATTTTAACATGCGGTAAAAAATAGGTCAATGAAATGAATGTATTAAATTATTTCACAAATCGAATATAAAAGTAGTATTCGTTCAAAAAAATTTATTCTATTGTGAATCGTGTAAATAGCATTGAGAACTCAATAGAAGCTAAAAGTACAAAATGTCAGGAAAATATATAGATCATTTATTACTTTTTATATGCACGACTTCTTGTATTTTTATTGGTAGGTAATTACTACGATCTCACTAAAGTAAAATTTGAAGTCTTACGATTTGTGATATATTTTTTTATTATATTCCGAATTTTGTATTATTTATCATTTATCCAAAAATGACTGTACTTGTGACTCAAAGAGTTATTTCTCAAATGTTGATCAAGTATTTTCTTTCTATATTTTATAATTGCGGGTTGTTTTCTTATTCCAGTTAACGGACTAAATTTTGAGGGTGTTGGCTCTGGCGATGGATCTAGAAAAGGGAAAGCTCCAGAGAATAAGAAGAACATGACGCAAGTAGGATCTTCATCACAATTCACTTCTCAGGTACAAAATTTTTTTTCAAATATTATTTCAACAACTTTATTGATATTTATTTCTGTTTGTTTATCTCGTTCCAAAATTTAACGTTTTATACAACCCGTTAACTATAAAATTTATCCTCAGTATTATTACAAATAATTCATCAAGAAAAATATGTGAATAGATGTCTGAGATTTCTAAAAATAAATATCCTACTAGAACTAAAAGGATATTATACATTCCCGTATTTGATTCCGTTTTCTTAAATACTTAAATGTCGACAATAAACATATAATAATAAATTATATAATTTGTTTTGTATTTTGAGATGCTGATTATATTTACTGAAAAAGAAATAAAAAATATTTCAATAGGTTAAACAGCAAAAAAAATTGTTCAAAATATATCATCAAAGATATTGCTGATATAGCAATCGGTTCTGTGTTGTACGTTTTCTTTTATTAAAACTCATATAAACATTATAGGTGGGCTGAAAAGTTCACAGACTATCATAGTAAAGCACTTTTTTGGTAAAATTGAATTTTATTATTTAATATAATTGCCTTTGAGAGCGTTGTAGGATTTATTTTTAACCTCAAGATAAACGCCAGCTTCGGCGATTACATTTTTATCAGTGCTGATTTTTTTTCTAGAGAGTATTCCTTTGAGGTGTGCAAATAAGAAAAAGTCACTGGGGATTATTTCTGCAGAATACAGTGAATAGAAAAGCAATTCACAGACTAATTCGTTTAAATTTGTCAAGTTTTAATTAATTTGAAATACGGCACATTATCTTGATGAAACAACACTTTTTGTGCTTCAAATTTTACCATTTTTTCGTGATTTCTTCCTTCAAACTTTCCAACGACGCTACCTAAGAATCGCTATTGAAGTTATTATCTTTCTCAAGATAGCCGATCAATATTATACAATGTGCATTCCAGTTTATCGCGTTGAGTCCACACGGAAATTGTCAACTGGACTCTGGACTGCACTCAGTCATGGAGCTATGTTTCATTTATTGTAATATATCATCGAACAAATTTATATTTATTGCTGTGGAATATTGCTAAAAATTGCTCCGAATCTTCAATAGGTTATTGCTTTTGATCGATTGTGAGCACACGTGGCACCTACCTTGCACATATCTTTCACATGTCGAAATATTCATACGCAATTAGTTCAACACGTTCTTTTGATACTTTAGACTCAGATATCGCGACCAAATTTACTTTACGATTATTTAAAATTATTTTTTGAATTTTTTGTTGTTTTCGTCGGTAACAGCATGTTTCAAACGTCCACTGCGTGCATCGTCATCGATGCTCATCTTGCCTCGTTTAAATTTAGCAAACTATTTATTAACGGTTAATTTTTCTGATACATTGCTTTACATGGTGGACACAAATTAGTATTTAAATCATTAGTAATTGAGAATTTCGAAACGTCACGCATCAGAACATATACATATTTTTAAATATCTTTGACTATATAAAATAGATTTCACTACTTACTTTTGATGAAATTAAAAATATAAATCGAATATATTATTACATTACTTTATTAGAAAATATATAAATACTTTTTTCTATTTTTTAATTTCAATAATTAACATTTGGCAAAAAATGTTAAATCAATATGAATTAACTAATTAACAGTAATATAACGTGATTATTTAAAAATTGATTTCAAATTTCATAAATAACATTCGATAAATCAGTGAAATCATTATGGTATTTACCTAATTTAAAAAAACTTATTAAATTTATTATTAAGATAATTGACAAACGAAATATTAAAAGGTTTAAAAATATTTAAAACTTTTTTTTGTAAACTCTGTATATGACAATACAATTATATTTTTCTTCTTCTTCTTCCTCTTCTTCTTCTTCTTCTTCTTCTTCTTCTTCTTCTTCTTCTTCTTATTATTATTATTATTATTATTATTATTATTATTATTATTATTATTAGTTAAATATACTCTGTTTAAGTAATATGCAAACTTGTAAACTTAGTAAATCGTTTATAGATGTATTTATTACTAAAATTTTTTGGATAATCGTTATTGTATAAAAATTCACTAACTAGTTTGAAATTTTGATAATGAAATTCTTTGTCAGATTATCAAAATCTTAAATTAGTTAGTGAATTTTTAGACAATAACGATTATTCAAAAATTTTTAGTAATAAATACATTAACAAACGAATTAATCATTTTAAATATTATTTAAACACAGTTTATTTAACTAATAATAATCATAAGAATAATAAGAAAAATATAATAGCATTGATATATATATATATATATATATATATATATATATATATATATATAATGATCAAATATTGACCTTGACTGTCTCATTTAAACTACGCGCGTAAACTGAATCGGCAAAAATTTTTTCATACATTGGTACAACCTTTCTTGATGTTGGTGTAAAATTTGAGCTCCGTATCTCCATTAGTGTGTGTTTGTCAGCTGTTTGTTTACGACGCAAAAAGTTTGTCTGGCAATATTGACCATGGAAAAAAAATTGATCAACGAGTTTGCTTGAAATTTGGTGTTTTCAATGAAATGACGGCTAAGGAATCGTTGAAAACGTTGCAGAAGTCTTTTGATAAGTCTACTTTATCGTGAACGCAAGTATTTGAGTGGCACCAAGCATTTAGTGAAGGTTCTTAAGTCGTCAAAAACTTGCCTCATGCAAATCGGCCATCCACCTCTGTTAACGACGATAACATCGAAAAAGTTGAGGAAATGGTAATTCAAAATTGTCATGTTGGTGTCAGAGAGATAGCAGAGGCTCTCAACGTGTCTTATGAATCGACTCAACATATTTTGGTTAATGTTTTGGATATGAAGCGTGTCAATGCTCGACTCGTTCCAAAATATCTGAATCTTTTGCAAAAACGCATCATTACTGGTGACGAGACATGGGTTTATGAATATGACGTCGAAACTGCCCAACAGTCTAGCGAATGGCGCTCCAAAAATGAGTCAAAACCAAAAAAACCACGTCAAAGTCGGTCGAAAATGAAAATGATACTCATCGTTTTTTTCGATTACCACGGGGTGGCTCACCATGAATTCGTTCCAGTAGCTCAAACGGTTAATAAGGAGCACTTCTTGGCCGTTTTGAGGCATCTACGTGAAGCAATTCGTCGTAAACGACTGGATTTGTGGGCAGACAATACATGGTTTCTTCACCAATATAATGCGCCGGCACATTCCAGCATGACTGAGTCTGATTTTTTGGCCAAACACGAAATAAAAGTCATCGCTCAGACACCGTATTCGCCAGATTTGGCTCCCTGTAACTTTTTCCTCTTTCCGAAACTCAAAAATCCGCTTCGAGGAACGCAACATGAGTCCATTGAAGCCATAAAAAGTAATTCGTTAAAGAAACTGAAGGCAATCCCAGGTGAGGCTCACAACAAGTGTATGGGAAATTAGATTAAGCGTTGGCATGCTTGTATTGGCTCGATAGGAGCCTATTTTGAAGGCGATAATAAAGATTTCTATTAAAATACGAAAAAATATTTTTTTTCAGTCCGGGTCAAATTTGATCACATGGTATATAGTTTACAAAAAAAATTTTTAAAAATTCTTAAATCGTTTAATACTTCGATTGTCAATTGTCTTAATAATAAATTTAATATATTTATTAAATAACGTACAGATTTTTACATAAAATATTTTGTAAAAACTGTACATACTCATTTGTTGGACAAACATATCGTAAATTTAAATATTATGTAAAGGAACGTGTAAATGACTGAAAATACAACGGAGTAAAATCTGCTCTATATGAACATATTAAAAAACTAATCATTTTTTTATTTTTATAATGTAATAATAATGGATGTCGAAACTCATATTTAGATTCGACTCTTTTCTAAAATTATTTTCATATATACACAAAAACATTCTTTAAACAGACAATATGATTTATTATTGTATATAGAAACTCTATTTATTGTATATACGTAGTAGCCATACGTGCCATTGAAATTTCTCCTTAAAATATAAATGACTTTATGACGTATGAATGTTTACTATTGACTAGTGTATTCAAGGAGAAATAACTAAATGTTATCGTTTTAATTGCATTAACTTTTATTTAATTTTTATTTCTATTGTAAGTGTACTTCATTTCTAATATTCATATATTTTTAAAAAATTTGTAATTAGTTCAATTTATTTTGGAGTGCTTGAAAAGGCTACCGTGAATCGGACCGAAACGTCGATCCGAATCGGTCGAAAATCGCTATAATTTTAAAATAAAATAATTTTAGACAGCAGTGACGACTAGTTGCATTCATTTATTTATTTTAAGAAATAAACATATAATTGATTGGTAAGATTGATTACAGATAAGATTGTATGAAGGCTCAACGAAATCAATTAAAAAATCGAAAGGATTATTGCAAAATAAAAATATTACAAAAGTAGTAAAAATAATTATAAAAAATTAGTATTGTTAATAACGTACATTAAAATATTTGTTGTATTCAATTACTCAATTAGAATTATTGATAGAAATACATAAAAAGTACTTAGCAATCTCATAAAATACTTAGAAAGTAGTAATATTAATAAATTAATAAATCTATATCTTTCTATATGAACTAATATAAAATTATTTAACTATATTTGAATACAAACTTTTGCCTATAGAATTCTACTGAAGAAACCTTGGAAACTCATTCAGAATACAATATTGGTGATGCAGTTGATGAAATTTGTCAAAAATTAAATATAAAAGATTTGGTAAATGCTGGTTTGGTTTGCAAGTAAATTATTTTTTAATTATATTGAATTAAACATTTTATAACAACATATTAAATTTATTGTTAACCTATTAGATTGTGGCATGAAGCAGCTTTAAGAGAAATTTCTACAAGAGGAATTGAAATAACTTTACTACCTGATACTTTTAAATCAGACATTTTAAGTAATTCTAATTTTCATGCGTTTAATATATTAAGATCTAAGCCATACGTAGCTCTTTTATTTGCTTCTCCCACTTCAAACGAGCGGCTATATGATAATACTCAAGATTCACTAGAAGATCAGAGTAAGTCCATAATATCATAATAAGCAGCCTACTTAGAAAGCTAAAGAATAATTTAGAATTGTTTTCACTGCTTTCGAATAAAATATTACCAAAACATATTTTTGAACAATTATATATAATTTTTTAAATATTTATTAAAAATTAATTGGATAAAAAATAAACTAATTTGAAGGGAAATAATGTAGATGACTTTAATGATCGGTTTTACATCAAGACAGGGGCGTATTTACACCAAAGCATTTAGATTATCTTATTTTCTTAAGTTCAATATTGCAAAAGTTGAGACCCTGAGATTACACCTGCGTAAAAAATCATGAAATAGCAACTAACACTGAAAATGAGTGCTCGTTCATACAATAGAATGCTGAAACTTTTAATAATAACTTTTATTAATTTAATTTTTAATAACTTTTAATAACTAAGAAATTGAATTAATTCTGGTAAACGACTCATAACTCAGATTTTGATTTAGATATGTAAAAATTATTTTATCTTTATAACCACTCTGGAATTAATCTTCAATAACTCGCATCTATTTCCAATTGTATTTTCAAGCGCTTACTTGTACCTTCACATTTCAGCTTTTTTTCTTCCTTATATTGTTTTTTTTTTAATTAATAATTTCTGGCGAAATATGTATTGTAATGAACAAATACTGAATTTATATAACACACAATTGTAAATAAAACAAGTGCAAATTCATATAAAATAAGTTTATTAGAACAGCCAAAGAGAAAACGTTCTAACAGATGAAAATAGCCTTAGTACAGACGAGAAAAGAATAATACGTGCACGCTCGTACAGTGTTGTTTTATAATCTCTGTATCCTATTACAAAGGCGTCAAATTAGGAATGATAGGCCCCACTTACAAATCGCAGTGCAATACGTAGCCGGATGAACGAAAAGCCCGATGTGTCGAATCGTACTCGTACCCTGATTTTGAAATTCTCGATATTTCGCTAAAGCCAGAATATGATCTATTTCAATATTAGTCTGTAGAAAGGCGTTCTTTTAAGGAAAATATCCGAATGTCCCGACACAACACGAATCACTATTTTTTTGGAAGCATGACCATTTGACCTTTTTTTGGCCACCTTATGTGTGAAACCGTATACAAGCTATTTTAAGTAAAAATTTTCGCTTTCCCGTCATGGCACGGTTCAAGCGTATACTTCATTTGTACACATAATTTGGTCTATAACGAGAGTTCGCTCGCAATTTCCAGTGTATTAATTTTCTATATTGTTCATACGTTCATTTAAACCATATCGTTCAATAATTTCATTTAATTGAATCTTTCTTTTCTCGTTTTTACTTTACATACATTTTTATCGAAATAATTCAGTCGAGTCTTCTAACGCATAGCCGCTTTGTCTAAGGTATCATATTTCTTTTTCGTTTCATCCGCAGAGATCATATAACCAAACTATTAAAAATTGTGTATATTTTTAAACTTAGCTCTGCTCGTAAAAAGAAACATATCAATATCGTCTTATTTGCTAATCTTAAATTAAACAATAAAAATAAATTTAAATAATAAAAGATCATATCAATAATATATAATTTCATTTGCTTTCGAAACAATTATGTTTAAAGATTTTAAAGGAAACTAATGCTTGATTCACACTTAACAAACGTATCATATCGCACAACTTATTTATAAACTCAATCTAAAATTTCTTGGAAATTAAATACTTAAAATTAAGAAAAACATCAAATATATTTAATACGTATTTTCTTATGCTATTTTATTTAATTAAAAGTATCTTACACATAATGATTTCTAATAACTAAAAATTATATATAATGCTAAACTAAAACGACTAATGTTTTAAGGTAAACTAATATAATATTAACATGACTATTTTATCTTAAACTTAATCATAAAAATCCACACACACACACACACACCAGTGTGGAGTTTTGTTGCTTTCTCCCATCTGGCGCTTCCCCAGGTTGCGGATAGGGGATGGCTCGGTACAATTTGTAGAGGGCACTGAGGAAATAAAATACTCAGGGCGGACAGAAAAAGCTAATAGGGAGGGCCTCCCGAACTTAAGGTGAATTATGACTAATGTTTGGTATAAACAAGGATATACCCCAGGGAGTAACTCCGGCAAGACCGGTCAATCTCCTCATCGATTCCGATAGAGTGCAAGCCTCTATGGTCGGTGGTAGCCCCTCGGATTCTGGGGAGGGCAAATCAAACATAAACATAGATAGTACACTGGGTACTAAAGGAGATGTCATGATGGATCAAGAAACGACGAATCGAGAAATCTCCATCACACGCAGAAACAATCATCTAGAGCGACTTGGTGAGAAGATCAGCCAATTGTTGGACTTTGTTAAAGATAGGCATAACGTGCACAAGACCATTAAGGATCTTGCTCGTTCTATTAATGCCTCATACAAATGCATCAGTATGGCAGAGGATAATCTATTACAGTATCAACGTCCTGGTACTCATGAAGTGGTGACTCAAACTACGCCGAGTCTACGCTCTGATACCAAACGAAGCGCAGCAGAAGCGATGGATTCCACTCCTAAAACCATAGGTGGCAAAAGGACGAAAGAACCATCATTGGGCTTAAGGAGACCACTAGAGTCGGTTGGAGTACCTACAGGGAAGTCTGAAGCCAAAGAAAATCAATGGCAGACCATCAAGCGTAAGAAGCCCAAAGGCAAAGATAAAGAATTATCTAGTACACGCAGGCTTAATGGACGAAATAGGCCTAATTCCATTTTAATTAAGGCTAATGAAGGAGTTACATACGCGGAGGTACTACGTCAAATAAAGAATGATCCGGAGTTATCTCATGTGAAGAATAAGGTTAACAGGATACGCAGAAATACAAGCGGTGCCAGAATGCAAGTTTATGGGGTTACTCAGACGGCGGTGGTGTCTGTACCATATAGCCACGCAGCTGAGATACTACGTGCAGGGCATGTTCGAATCGGATGGGTCAGCTGCAGAGTTCGAAAAAAAACAGAAATAAAGCGCTGCTTCAGGTGTTGGCAGATTGGCCATTTAGCGTCCGTGTGCTCAGGCCCTGACAGAACTAAACTTTGCAGGCACTGCGGTGGAAAAGACCATCTATCCAAGCTGTGTGTAAACGAGCCCTGCTGTTTACTCTGTAAATGTGAAGGAAAAAAGGAGATTAACCATCCAGCATACAGCTATAAGTGCCCGATTTCTGTGGAGTTTTTAAACAGACATAAAACATGAGAATACTCCAACTGAATACCAACTATTGCGTAGCAGCTCATGACCAGCTGAAACAGACTATAAAGGAGCTAAGAATAGACATTGCTGTAATCTCCGAACCATATTGTGACAGGGTCAGACCACAGCGCTGGATAAGTGACACAAGCAATAGAGCTGCCTTCTGGATTGGTCAAAATAGGCAGGTACTAAAGCAGTCGAGTCATCGGAGCGAATTGATATCCTGGGCTAAAATACAAGAAATATACGTCTTTAGTGTATATGCTCCTCCAAGCTTGACGAACAAGCAGTTTGAAATCCTCGTAGCTAAATTAGTTGATGAAGCCATGGACAAGAAACCATTATTAATCGCTGGCGATTTTAACGCGTGGTCCACAGCCTGAGGAATCGCTTCAACAAATAACAGAGGTAGTATGCTGCTTGATGGCCTTAATTCTCTTCAACTCCACGTGGTTAATAAGGGATTTGAATCCACTTTCATTAGGGGTGATAAACAATCAGTAATTGATGTAACATTCGCCAGTGATGACTTGATTCAGCGAATCCTTAATTGGAGATTAAGCGATCTTTACACCCACAGTGATCACAGGGCGATCTTGTATGAGATTGCAGAGAAGAAAGTAAAGAACAAGTGCAATGAGTGGATGCCCACACGGAAATGGAACATCAGATCGCTAGACTGTGAAGTGTTCGCCACTATAATATCAGAAGAGCGTTTAGAATATGGTGCACCAGACGATCTGACAAATGCACTCATGAAGCATATCTCTGAAGCATGTGATGCATCGATGACGAGGACTAAGAGCGGATTTAAACATCGTCAATCTGTCTACTGGTGGACAAATGAAATTGCAGAATTGCGCAAACAATGTCATCGCGCACGTAGACTTGCCCAAAGAGCCCGCAACCATCGTGATACGTTTAATAGTTTATTTAAAGAAGCACAAAGAGCGCTTGTCAAGGCCATTAAGGCAAGCAAGCGTCGATGCTGGCTTGAACTGTGTGCAGAGGCCAACAATGACTTATGGGGACGACCATACAAAACAGTCATGGCACGATTGAGTAGAGCACCAATACAACCCACTAGCACGGTATTGATTGATAAGATTGTTTCCGCTCTCTTTCCCAATGACATCCATGGGACTGTACTGCGCACGCAACACTCGGACGATATACCTCCTATAACAGAAATGGAGCTACATAATGCTTACGCTAAGACTAGAGACAATGCTGCCCCTGGCCCTGATGATATCCCTAATGCGGCAGTTAAGTTGGCGATACAGAAGAAGCCAGCTATATTTCTAAAAGTATATAATGCTTGTCTTCTTGAGGGTATTTTTCCTGATTGCTGGAAAACTCAAAGGTTAGTCCTGTTACCTAAGAACAATAAGCCACTTGATGATCCTTCATCATACAGGCCATTGTGTATGCTCGACAAGGTAGGTAAAATATTTGAAAAAATAATATGTAGCCGACTGGAAGCATTCACTGAAGGATTGCACGGCTTATCCTCACGCCAATTTGGATTTCAGAAATCAAAATCAACAGTCGATGCCATTAAACTGGTAGTGTGTACCGCAAGAAATGCAATCAGTGGTAAGAGATGGAAAGGTGGCACTAAACAGTATTGTGCCATTGACGCTCTAGATGTCAAGAATGCCTTTAATTCAGCGCGCTGGTCTTCTATTATGAGTTCTCTTAAAGAGTTCGGAGTACCCGGTTATTTACAGAATGTCGTGGCCAGCTACTTTGAGAATAGGATAATATTATACCGAACGGATGAAGGCATTGTATCGCATAAGGTTACTGCGGGAGTCCCCCAGGGCTCAGTTATGGGACCTATATTGTGAAATATTATGTATGATGGCGTGTTGAGGGTTCCACAACCGCCTGGTTCAATAACAGTAGGGTACGCCGACGATATCGCTCTAGTAGTGACGGCTAAGACCGTTGATGAACTTACTGAAAATGCCAATAAGGCAATCAGCAACATCAGTAGATGGATTAAGACGGCTGGTCTACAATTAGCGGAGCACAAGACAGAAGTAGTTCTTGTCAGCAGTCGTAAGTAGGTAGATAGTATTACTCTTAAGGTTGGTAGCTGCCGCATTAGTTCTGCGCCATCTTTACGATACTTGGGTGTCCAACTTGATGCCAGGTTAATCTTCAAAGAGCATCTAAAGATATCTGGCGAAAAAGCGCAACGAGTTTCAGCTGCCTTGTGTCGGCTCATGCCTAACATTGGTGACCCACGCCCACCCCAGAGGAAGCTATTAGCTTATGTTGTTAATTCTATCAGCATGTATGCATCGCCAATCTGGCATCATGCATGTGGAATTAAATCGTATTGTGAGCTGGCCATTACGGCCCGTCGCCACTTCTGTATACTTATTATTATAAGTGGTTACAGGACAGTATCCACCGACGCTGCTGAGGTACTTACCGGAATTCTTCTTTTTGATTTAGCTGCAGATGAATTGGCTAGGCTGCACAACATATGTAAGGCCGCAGTGGATTCTCTACAAGGTGCTAAAAACGTAGAACGTAATCGTTCTATAGAAATATGGCAAAAACGATGGAACGATTCTAACAAAGGCCGATGGACTTATCGTATCCTTCCAGACATACAAAGATGGATCAACAGGAAACACGGGGAACTAGATTTCCACCTAACCCATTTGCTGACTCGACATGGTTGTTTTAGGTTCTATTTCCACCATTTTCACCTGGATAATAATAATTTCTGCCCCATCTGTCCGACATTGGTTGAGGATGCCGAGCACATATTAGTGAGCTGCCCTCGTTTTAAAACATAACATGAGCACTTGATGAACACCATCAATAAGCCAATAAGACCAGAAAGCATCCTATCAATAATGCTGGAATCGTCTGAAAACTGGAAGGCAATAGCCAGTTTCGTAAAAGATGTGATGACCAACCTTAGAAATGCCGATAGAATTAGGTGAATGGCCCAGGATGAATTAGGCTAGCTGATTCTATTTTAAGTTGCAGAGGACGAACACCGAATCCCTGATCACTTGTGTGGATGGGGGACGAAGGATAGTGTCATAAGAAGAGGAGCCGCATAGGCTAACTAACAGCCCCGCCGGAGTAATATTCCCGGATAGTTCCGGCGGGATGCTGGTTTCAAGAGGCCACTAGTGCAGCTTGCTCTGCCTACACCTAATAAAAAAACACACATATTATGTATCACGCGAATCGAAATTCTAATGAACGTATATTCATATTTTTCTTTTTTATTAGAAATGAGTTCAGGGTATGAAGTCCGTAACGGGTATAGTTCTGGAGAACCTAAAAATAAACTTATTTGTTGTAATAATTTTTTTATCCATATTTTTATCTAAAATAGTACACCACAATTCAAGGCCGATAAGTAATTCATTATGGAATAGCATGATTAATAAGGTCAACATCAACTGGATCATCAAATATTAGAGCAATAATGGAGTGGTAAGGAAATTCCAGTAATTGATTTAATAAACACAGTCCTAGGAAGAATCCTAAATTATATTACACACAAACTTTTAAATAAGTAGATAATCTTACAAAATAAGAATAAATAATGTTAAACAATTTATTAAAATTTATTTTAAATTTTACTTCATATTGTCATTCAATTCATTTTTCATAAAGATATTTTTTATGAATATTTATTTCTACTTCTAATTAAAAGTATATGAATTAAAACTGTATTAATTATAAAAATTTATTAATAATTAAGTGTCTTTTTAATATTAGACTGTAAATAACACAGTTATTAAAATTAAATTGTAGAAATAATTAAAAAATTAACTTTATTGTTGAGACTATATTGTCTTTAAATTTTGTAGAGTACAAGAATAAAATAATTAAAACAATAATTATTATTAAATAAATAATATATGATAGAAACCTTACATAACAAAATATACTAATATTTAATAAAACTAAAATAATAAATAATATTAATAAAATTCTTATAATTAAAAGTAGTAAAAATTTTCTATTTATTGTTGTAAGATTAAATAAATTAATTGAAAATAAAATTAGTAAGATTAAAAATATTTTGTTCATATTAGAAACCTATGTTCTGCCTATTTCTCTACAGTTTTCGGTACCGCAGATGCGTAGGTCTGCGGTCCCTTAACTTTCTTTATGATTGCGGCAAACTCTTGCAGGGCTTCGGATCTGGCCTCCGCTCGAGTACATCTGGTGGCCATCTCAGGGACGGTCACCATTTACTCTATGAGGTTTTTCATCCCCTCCTGTCTCATTTCAGGGTCCTCCGATGTTTTGAGGATCGCTTTTATAGTTTCAAACAGGTCTGCAATCTGGGCTGGGACTTCCAGACAGTTCCTGGTAGTGCTACCAGGGGTGTCTCTTGCGTGGGCGAGACTGCGCTGTCGTGTATTTCTGCAGCTTTTTCCATCGTTGTGTCTATGCTGGGCTCGATATCTTGCTGTCCTGTGCAACTGTTCTTCGTTATCGATCCTGAAGAGTGACTGGTTGGCTTATCAGCAGTAGATTGCCTGCCTCTACCTGTCGCTTGGATGGTTGCTTTAGTATCACTAGCCTCAGTGAGCCTAATTTGCGGCATCTTTTTGTTTGCTAATTCATTTTTAGGTTGCTGCCGATCTGTAGTCCTAGCCGTATTGGGCTTCCTAGACTCCCTTGTCTTCCTATATTTCTCCATTTCCTCTTCTACTTTCTTTTTGTTTGTGTTGTTTTTATTCATTTTGTCGTACGTTCACCTACTGAGGTCACTTTGCAGCGTCCCGTTCGGTGGACAAAGATTTATTAGAACGGGCAGCATGAAAATACCTCTTACAGTTGCAAGGGCTGTCATCTTCGACCCCAAAACCATGCATCCCCTATCGCAACTGTCTCCGACTAAGGATTAGGGTGGTTTTTATAGAATAGTTCTTTCTCTTAGCCGGGCGATGAAGTCCAGCCCCTAGCCCTTTAATGCACAACGTTTCAATGATTTGACTGTCGGTGATTGCTGAACCACTTCTAACAGATTTGCGGTAATTAGGAAGTAAGCGCCAATTTCCCACTCCCATCATCGGTAACTCGCGGACGCGCCAAGTCCGTTAGTTCAAAAGCTGGTTTGATCCTATGCCATACATGCTCCATTGACTAAGAATGGAGAATACGTTACCCCGGCACATTAACGTGGACGTAAACAGTTGGTATTTTTGCGCCGTATTATTTGGACACACCTCCTAACCGATGGGTTAAAATAATTCAAAAATTTAATTTTACTTTCCAAATACACAGCTTTTCGACTCTATGTTAAAAGCACCGACAATTGATGAATACGATGAAGACGCATTGCAATTTGTTCAATTGTAATCGTTTAAAACAATTGGTAGTGAAAATTTCATCCTTTAATAAAATAACTATAAAGAATTATTTAAATAATTACTGTGGCGTAGTGTGGGAATTCTTATTACAAGGTCGTACGGTCAATAAGGAGTAACAATAATAATAATAATATAACTATCTTGAAGTAATGCGCCGTTTCTGAAAGGTGATGCGCAAAAAAGTCCGGAACTTTAGAAAAACAATTCGTGGCTTTTGCATCACGTAATATATATGCTCATTTATTATTGATTGTGAAAGATTTTTTGGCCAAAACCAATAACATAGTCATGACTCAGCCTCGATATTCATCAGATTTATCACCCAGTAATTTGTTTCTTTTCTCAAAACTGAAAAGACGATTAAGACGATAAGAACTGCATCGCTGAAAGAACTCAAGGCAATACCAAAAATGATTACAGAAATGCTTCGACAATTGGAAAAAGCGTTGGCACATGTGTATTATATATGAGGGGGGAGGGTATTTTGAACGGGACAACATAAGTATTTATTAATAAATATTTTTTGAGAAAACCAAAAAATCACCATTGTATTTGAACATAACTCGTATATCTGATTAGTGAAATCACTAAGATAGCATCGTTCCAAATAAGAGTTGTCTTCTATTGCTCCCAAAAACAATTAACAAGAGACCACCAATGAAAATCGGTTAACTAAAGTTGATTATATTACAACAAACTCTTATTTCATGAAAAAAATAAAAAATGGGCTGAATTCCTCGTTTAAACTAATTTTGCATCATTTAAAATTTTATATAATTTTGTGTTACAGTTTTCAATTCATATAATAAATTTTTTCCTGATTATTTCATAACTCTTGGTGTTGACGTTTCGATGATGGATAAAAGTCTTATAACTTCCTGTCCTGGACACTTGATGGATTTCGATCCCCCTAAGGGAATTCTTGGTTTATTTATACCGTTACACAAAGATTTACAGATTAAAGTTGCATCAGGAACAGTTAGATCCATATACGATATTTACTCCTTTACTGCAGAAATTGCTAATAAATTAGTACCCGTTAATAATAAAAATATGAAAACAGCTATAATTATTTTAGCTACTTCTGAAATGGGTCTTTATAATTATATGTTCTTTAAGGAAGTATTAAAATCAATTAAAACCAGGTACGTTGGAACCATTACAATATTAAAATAAAAATGTGCACGAAAATAAAATTTTTATACATTATTTAAGATTTAAGCAAATGAGTTACACTTTATGGGGAGGTATTTTTAATGACAATTTGATAGTAAGAAATCCCACGAATGCAAATGACATGACTGGCCAGAAAGAAACATTATTTGCCATGAGTATAACGAGCCCAAATCTCGACTCTTGGTCTATCGTTATAGACTGCAGAATACCAAATGACCAATTTGATCAGCAGTTGTTAAATTTCAAAAATTCAATAAAACTGAAACGTTATACTATAGGATTATTATGTGGTCCACGCTATGTAATAAATAAAAATAATTACTTAAATAATAATGATCTAATGCGTGCGGTAAAAAACGTTTTTCCAGATATTCCATTTATAGGCGTATTTAACTTGGGTCATCACGGTCACTTTGGAGTTAATTCAACGAGTAATGGTAATTTAAAAGTATAATATATACATTTATATATATATACATACATTTATATATATATATATATATATATATATATATATATATAATTAATAATAACTCTCGTACATATATATAAATTTGCAGATGACAGCGAAGAGCTCACTCATTCAATGGCTATTTCTTTGATGATTATAACATACGATGAATAAAAGAGTCAATTGAATACAAAATGATCCATTGCATTAGAAATACAAATACTAAAACAAAAGTATAAAAATGTTTAGTATCAAGAAATAATTATAAAAAGATTTGTAACAAATTCTTTGGACATCAAATAGGATTACTATTTTTTTACAATACTTTAATAAAAATATTTGTTAATAATATATATATTTTTAAAATTACAAATAAATAATTATTAATTTAACTTATTTTAAAAATTCCTCAAAGATATAATCAAATAGTAAAAAGTCAATAAACATTGTTTTTGAATTGTATGAAATCACTAACCGCTTCCATAAAAATTTCAGCTAAATATATTAAAAATAAAATATTTTTTATTCGAATAATTCAATTAAGGCAGTATTCTACTTAACAACTTTGAAAAAAAATGTTTTATTTCTTTTATATTTTTCGAAAGTAAATATATTCAAGAATGTTAGCTCAAAATTTTAGAAAGATTCAGGTAGTCTAACTATTCTTTTTCACCTTTCTAACGCACTTACCTGAGCGCGCTATTCCGACCCGCCCAGCGCGCGCCGGATAAGTCATCTACCTGGCCTTGTTCGCTGCAGCAGCTGTTCCCCTATTGTAAATCATTACACCTATATATATTCTCATCAAAATATATACCTTTGCTTCAATATTACCTTCCCTTTATAATTTTGCTTCTGTATTTCAGTTCTGTATTTCAGTAGTGGAGAATCAGTCGTGATTCGAAGTTAAAAAGTGAAGCATCTATCTATTCGCAATGGATACGAAAAAAGTGTATCGTGCAAAGAAAACTTCTAGTCGTCCATCTTGAACTAGAAAACTTTCTTTTCACGGAAACAGATCCATTGACGAAGGAGGTACTAGTAACACGAGTACGTCAGCAGCAAAACTGAAAAAATCTAACGATCCGAGTTTTGATGTGAAAATTGATAATACTGGTGGTTATTCTTTTATTCATGTTGATGTGTGTTCTGAAACCGATCTACGAAGATCTAACAAAAACGGAATGGTTGGAGACATGTTTGGGCAGAAACACTCAAAATAATAATGAGTGTTTCAACTCTACAGTTTGAGCTATGGCACCGAAGCATGTCTATAGTTAAAAAAAATCGTTAAAATTGCATGACTCACTGCTGCTTGCATTTTTAATGAAGGATTCAGCCCACTTTTGATAATAATGGAAATTATGGGCGTAAAAATCGGCCAAACCGCCATGCAGTTCAATGCGCGACCAACAGCGTATCGTTCGAGAGAACCACCGCTCGACTGATGCTTCTAAGGAGCGTAGAACTCAAAAAAGCAGGCTAAATTAGATGAAAATACTCGCCTGGAACAAGTTGAAAGCATATTATATGGCCCAGGCATCGCTGATTGAGCGTAAGAGAAATTTTTTCTACGATTTTTCACTTATAAAAACTTTAAACGCGTTTTTCTCAAAACAGCGTTTTCAAGTACCGTGGTCGTGAAAACTAAAAAACATTGAACCGATCCTTATGAAATTTTGAACACATATTCTATATGTTTGTATCAACCGTCCTAACTACAATCAACTTAAAATTTTAATTCTAACTATATTTTTATTGCAAAAAATACGGGAAAAAAGCAATTTTTGTTTCTTTCGTATTTTAGCCGCTATTTTGTTGATTTTGTACGTACATAAAATATTCTAGTTAGATTGGTTTCTGTAGTCATACTGAACATAAAACTATTTGATTTTTTTGTTTCAGACCATCCATCGGCAAGATTTTACGACCACGACAACGTTATCTACTTTTTGAGGTGTTGGCTTTGACCATACTTTACATGTATAGAAAATGTATAAAATAAATAAAAAAAATTTTTTTATGTACTTCAAGAATGTATTTATTATTAAACATTTCAAATCCTACATCCATATTTTAGATGGCATTCTCAGAAAAATTTCACAAAAATAGCGTTTTTTCGAGGGTCTAAAGTAGAATACTGCCTTAAGTGATATCATAAAAAATAATTCTGGAGAAATATCGTTACAAAACATTAAATTATAGATTTTATGTTATAAAATTTGGTATCATAATACGGTTTATTGGTAAATTTTTTATCCTATTCTTATAGTAGTAGTTACTACGATTTACAGTTATAAATGAGATAATAAATCAGTTTAAATACAATTTGACACTCACCCGCCTTCCGAACGCAAGGTGTCGCTGCGGCGGCGGCATAGTCAGATTTTTTCCTTGCACTCCCCTTTACCAGCTGGTATCTAAGGCCGCCAAAAGAAGACACGACTACCGGCGGCTACCACCTCACCATCCACACACTCCACAAGCAATTCCGCCGCGAAGAGCACCTCCAAAAAGTCCAGTAATTAGAGAATCCTCCGCCTCTACTTTCTCACTCTCTCTCTCTCTCTCTCTCTCTCTCTCTCTCTCTGCTCGACAACTTGGCCGCCCAACCAGGCACACTGGACTTGAGGGAACTCTCTCGCTGCCAGTTCCCCTCCTCTCTCTCTCTCTCTCTCTACTTTGTCCAATGGCTTGACCGCCCGGTAGGTGCACAAGGCTTGATAATCCCGAAATCGGACTCTACCTTCTCCCCACCCACTCCTGAATCAAGTATTGTAAGGCAAAGTAAGTGTTACTGCGTAAAAATTTGGAATATAGCATTTATATTGTTCTTTGTGTTTTCATATATAAAATACTTGAAAAGATGAATAATATTAATTATATAGTTTTACTTTGACTAGAATTTATGCCATGCATTAAATCCAAACTAAAATTGTTGTACATAATAAATATCTAAACGGCCCTTTAATGCCTTGTATGAGACGGACGTGCTTGAAAGTAGCTAAGAGAGATAATTATAAAATACATGTGTTTGAGTTTCTATTTTCTTTCCGTCCAAAATATTACTATATATTATCTATAATTAAGTACTCAAAGCGACAGCTGGTTGTGATTTTTCAAATTACAGCGGATTAAGTAAAGGACCGTTTGCGCACCAAGCTTCATACCTATTATATACCTGGAGTATACCGCTCTTAATATGCCGAACTCCCCCATCATTTGTTCCCTTCCATCCCCACTACTACAATTATGTATTGTCTACACTAAGTTTAGTTTTTAAAAAGGGGCCATAGCAGAATTTTTCAAAGCACCGCGAAATCAACACTCAACCAACGGAGAAATAGAATTGTAATTAATTTTAATTCAAATAAAGTTATTGTCAGTGAATAAATGAGAATATTCATTCAAATACCAGAAAGAAACAGCTAATAAGCTGTGCAATGATACACGCCGCACAGCAGAAGTAGGCAGATTCACGTTGCCTCAACAGTAAATTCATTTGTTCGTCCACCCGAGAGGCATAATGTTTAGTACAAATGCCGACTACTGCACGGTCCACGTCAATTTTTTAAATATTTCGAAAAAATTTTTCCATAGATATATAATAAAAATTTATATTCATTGAAACACTTTTGAATTAAATGTAACTATATGAAAAGACGCTGTGCCGGACTGAGTCATATTCGTGTGGGATTGGTGGTATGGGTTGGTATTTGTGATAGTCAAGTAACTCTGGTATACGGATAAAGTACTTTATTAGATCGCTAATATTTTCATATACAATACGTGAAGCGTGCATGTGCACAATCCAGAGGCCCCAAAACAACTGCTTCGCACCACCCGCGCTACTTCCGCGTCTATCCCGATTTCTCCCCTCTCTTGCACGCTTTTCCCCTGTCCTAACGATTTCCACAGGAGACCATTAGGCGCACGTATAAACCCACAGTGACCTGTTCGAACCTGCCGACTACGTCCATGCACTATATCGTTATTCATACGTTGCACACTTATACGCATCCGCGCTCTCTATCCCTCTCTCCTCTCTCTATATTTCTATCCTATACAACCCCACACTCGGCCGTTCCTGACTGATCGTCTGCCCCCAGGCGATAACTCGTGCCTCAAGTACAAAATCTGCGTCACCGCTTAATCTAGAATAACAAACTACAGAACAAAGAAATGATATAAAAATCCAATAATACAACAACAAAAATCACACACATACTTATACTTGTTTAAAATGAATCAAATTATTGTCTTTACATTCTTGTATTAACGCGCTGACATCTCGCCACTGTAACACTTTCACATATTACTAGTCTAAAAACTCCACTCTTCTTTGAAGTAATTGGCATTTCCTCCAATTAAAATTCAGTCCGTATTTTTCTGCCGTATGTAGCACTAACTTCAATCGGTCTATGGCTTGAAATTCGTCTTCCGCTATAACGAAAATCTCGTCAAGATATAACACGACAATCCTCTTTCTTATCAAGTCTTCAAAAATATTAGCGATATATTCCTGAAAAATGACTGAAGAATTGCAAAATCCAAACGGCGCTTTCTGTGGTATATATTGTCCCCACGGTGTGACAAAAGTCAGATATTTTTGACTGCTCTCGTCAACGTCCACATGGAAAAATCCGTCGACTAAGTCCAAGGTCGAATGAACCTTTGATTTCCCCGTCGCATCAACAGCATCTTCAATAATTGGCAGAGGATAATGTTCTTTTTCTACGACGTCATTAAGCCACTTGTAATTAATACAGACTCGCATTCTGCCATCCTTTTTCCTTGTGACGACGATTGGACTAGCGTACTCTGATGCACCTTTACGAATTACGCCTTTTATTAACCAGTCGTCAATTTGCCTTTTTACCTCAGCTTCTTCTCCCAGCGACAGGCGATGCGGATGCGAACTAATTGCTTTTTCATTCTTCACAGCGATTTTTAATTTTACTGGCGTTTCCCTTGGTTCCGATGGTACATAATTTTCAATTATCTTCCTTACTGTCTCACGAAACCCTTGAGGTACCTCTTTAATAAGGGTTCCGATCGAATCTTCAGTCTCTTCTTGTATGAACTGTACATACTCATGACCAATAATCGGCTTGATACGCGGCCCCTCACGTCGTAACTCAATTTTTGCGACGTCGAGTAGCGGGTCACCCAGCAACACTTGCGACGGCACACTTGCCTCAGGCACGACTAAATAGTCTATGTCGTATACTATACCCACTATACTAGTCGGTATGCAGACTTTGCCCAGCGTGTAGATTAGACCGCCGGCTCCTTGTAGGCACATACTATGTTTTTTTAGCTCAAAACATTTTTGCACATTTATCTGATTGAAAACGTCTTCGCGCATGACATTTTATCCGCGCCACTGTCTAATTGGCACTCTATTAATAAGTTTACCTTCGGTTTCGATTGCTGTATGTTAACTTTGGTACTCGTATGCTTTCCCGGCGCGGGACTGTTTCTTGAAACATGCCCGGGCTGATCGCAGCTGTAGCATACGATACCTCCCTTATTCTTCGTCCTTGAATCCTCACTATTTTCATTATTTCCAACAGAACAATCCGCTCGGAAGTGCCCTGGTTGCCTGCAGTTGTAGCATGTTCTCACGGTTTTCATTACTTTTCTACCCTTCGCCGCGTGATATTTACTTTCGTGATCTAGAATCTCCAGCAAATCAATAAAATGATGCTTCGATACTGCACTGGCGAGAGCTAATCGGGACTGTGTATTATCCGTTACTCCCTCTATAACGTATTGCCGCACATCCTCGGCTTCCATACCTCCTTGAGCACCTATACACTCCATTGTCTGCACATACACTAGCACTGACTCGTCTTTCCTTTTCGCCCTGCGGAGTAGTGCGTTGTGTACGTCCGAAATTTTGACGCACTTAAGATATTCTACTCTCAGTCCTTCACGCAAGCTTTCCCAGTCGCGTAAGCCTCGCTGCATACTAAGCCATGTTTTCGCTGGTCCGTCAAGCGCTTTCTTCGCCGCCAAAAATTTCTCTTGCGAAGTCCACTTGTAGATCAAAGCTTCGTTGTCCAATTGATCGAACCAATTTTCAATCTTCATTGTCAGGTCATCGGGGTTGTACTTCGGTAGTATATCCACGGTTAGCGAAAAAGCCACTCGCCCGCTCCTCCTCGAGATGTCGCCGCCACGTTCAGTTTCGTTAATACTCCTGTCTACCGTGTCGACTATATTCACCATTCTTCTCTGACATAATGCCTCCTCAGCTCTTGAACGCTGTTCTTCCCCTTCAGTTCTTAAACGCTGAGCTTCCTCTTGTTTTATTCGCAAGCGTTCAACATCGCGTGCAGTTGCAGCTAACTCCTGTTGCATTCGCTGCTGCTCGGCCTTCCGCCTTTCTGTTTCCGCGGCACGCGCAGCCTCTGCTGTAACTCGCTGGTTTTCTTGAAGAGCTGCGGCTGCTGCAATTCGCTGATTTTCTTGAAGAGCTGTGAGCGCTTGTTGTTGCTCTTGCTCCCAATGGACTCGCTGCTGCTGGAATACACCTTGCATCTCAGCCATCTGGCGTCGCATTTTCTCCATCGCCTTTTGCATTTCTTCTACTTTCCGTTCCGCCTCTTCACGCCGCTGCATTTCTTGTTGTAGTTCCATCTCGTATATTTGGTTTCCGATTTTAACGCGACGTAGCGGCTGCAAACGCGAAGGTTGAATGAAGGCGCGTTCACTTCGCGAAACTTTATTCGCACTTTCTTCTAACGTATGCGTCCTTTCTCTACACGTACCCTCCACTCTGATATGAAAACCAAATCAACTTATTGTTTATAATTTTGAACGCACATAAATGTAACTCAGTTACAAGCACAAAGCTAAATCAACGCACTAAGCCGCACAAAACTAAATTAACGCACTAAACCGCACAAAGCTGCACAAAGCTAAATCAGCGCACAAAGCCGCACAAGGCAAAATCAGCGCACAAAGCAAACGTTTAAAAATTTAACTATCTATTTCACCGATTCCAATTCCTATAAACCGTCATTCAATTACCTATATCACTGTATGGACGAGCCCCCATATGTGGGATTGGTGGTATGGATTAGTATTTGTGATAGTCAAGTAACTCTGGTATAAGGATAAAGTACTTTATTAGATCGCTAATATTTTCATATAAAATACGTGAAGCGTGCATGTGCACAATGCAGAGGCCCCAAAACAACTACTTCGCACCACCCGCGCTACTTCCGCGTCTACCCCGATCTCTCCCCTCTCTTGCACGCTTTTCCCCTGTCCTAACGATTTCCGCAGGAGACCATTAGGCGCACGTATAAACCCAGAGTGACCTGTTCGAAGCTGCCGACTTCGTCCATGCACTATACGGTTATTCATACGTTGCACACTTATACGCATCCGCGCTCTCTCTCTCTCTCTCGCTCTCTCCTCTCTCTATATCTCTACCCTATACAACCCCACATTAGTAATTATAATGAATTTATCAAATTATCTTTAGTTTGTTTTTGTTTCAAATATATATATTATGAGAAAATATGTTTGCATATTTACTTTTTGTAATTTGAAGAATACAGAAACAAATACCTATGAGAGGCTTCGATATATAGATTTGCATTCAGTTGGATTTAGTTGTCCCAGTATTTCTATCAATGTAAGTACGTACATTTCAAAATTCGCGAATTGTATATTTGATATAATAGAAGTCATTGAATGATATAAATAACATTTTAAAATAATTTTTTTAAACTAAATTATTCAATCTGAAACGTGAGTTACTCGAGTAAAATGAAAAAAAAGTATTATAGTTAAAGTTAAATTGTAATGATTATGTAATAATAAATAATAAGAGTAAAAAAATCTTTTAATATATAGCCAGGCATACTTCGATTTATTAAAGGATGTAAATATTATAACAGTATAAGACGCACGTCACCTATTATAAAATCGCTTATAGCTTTATACATATTTGTAGGCGTACAATAGCTCGATGTAATACAATAAGTATAAGTGTGGTTAGCGGTTAATTAACAGATAAGTAAATTAAATTCGAGATAGGCTGAAAATATAAAATACTAGCATCCGTCGTCTCGGCTTCGCCCGAGATAATAAGATAATCGATTTATTACATAATTCAATAATACCTATGTAAAAAGTGCTCTATTTATAAATCTATATTCCTATAGATAATTTATCGATCGTCGCTTCCGTATGAAAAGATACTACCTGAGCGTCTGCACAACAACAATAACATTTCAAATGAGGTCTACAAACCGACAATAAAATTTCAAATTAAAGAAAAACATCAAAATGAAAAATAAATGTTGTAACAGTTTATGCAAGTCTTTATAGATATATTAAATATCATGATATGCTAGATATGAAAATTAATTTATAGAAATGAGGAAAGGCGAAATGACTGCTGCGAAAACTAAGTAAAAGAATTCTGTCAAAATTTTCAGATTTTCAACTGAGAAGTGTGTTAGAGAATGTTCGAGAAGAGTCCTACTAAATATTTTTGCTTATACCGCCCCTATACGAATATTTTGTAAATTTCGTTGTAAAACTTATTTAATACACTTCATTTATAAATTTAAGGCAAAATAATTATCCCTAAAAAAATATAATGAATCAAATAATAGAAATTACAAATGGATCAAATCTTATATTAATAGCTACTCCATGGATTAAAATTTACTCAAATTTGTAATCTTTACTAGCTGATTTTCAATAATTTATTTATAGTTGATTTACTTAAAAAATTTTATTTTTTCTTTAAATTTTTATCTTCTCTAATAATTGCATATTGTAAAAATTTTCATCCATGTAAACAATTATTTTCATTAGAAATTTTACATAACCCATTTTACTCAATGACCAATTCCATCCCGGGTTCTCCTATATTATAGGAACTATAGCATCTGTGACAACATTATTAGTTGATGTTTGTAATTGCAATATTTTTAATAAGGGAAAGACCATTTTAATAAGTACATTTCATTGTCTTTAAGTTTCTATTTGATAAAATTCAATTACAAAAAATGACAGTATTATTGTAAGTAAGAATATGAAATAGTAGTATGGAAAGAATATATCATTTTCACTTGAAATAAGAAATATTTATAAAATTGTGTTCTCGTAAGTGTAAGTTATTCTCTGACAAAGTCAGCTGCGAGCATAAACAATTTTTGTAATTTTTTATTATCTTCATATGAAAACCATAAAGAACTTTGTATATGATAATATATAAACCATGGTACAATGAAAGAAATTGTAATTTGTAAAAGTGTTTTAAAAAAAATTTTTTATATTCCATATGTTTTTAATTTTCAACTCTGAAATGAACAGAAATGAATAAAATATAAAATTAGAAAGTGTTTGTACTCCGCTTTACACTATATGAGCTTCACTCGGGGAGATAGATCGATGAGATATAGACTAGACTTGAGCTGATTCGAAGCTGGAAACGCTCATTGTTCATATTGTTTTTCTCGATAATTATTAGTTTTTGATTAAAAATAAATAGGATATAAAAATCTATTTTAATAAGGTTTACAAAATTTGTTTGACAAAGTTTTTTCGAATCTCAAAATTGTTCCATACATAATAGTCTCTATAATTTTTTTAAAATACTTTAATTGTACTTTTGTTGACTGCTTATCTACAAATTAATAAATATTTTTTTCATTGGTCTTACAGTCCAATCAAATCAATCGAAAACCATACGTAACAATATCAATACATATCTACATTAACATTAATACATCAATACACAAAAATAATAAAAATAAAAATAAAAATAAAAATAAACGGGTCCTCATCAGTCCCTGATGAGGAGCCATAACGAGCTCGAAACGTTGGACTGGATCTTCAAATAGGTAAGGGTGTTGGGGACAGTCAGATTTCACTTCACTAACAAAAAAATTTTTTCAACTAATATTTTATTTTCAGATTAGTCTACGGGGGTGACTGTATACAAGGACAGTCTGACTGTCATTATAATTTTTAATTTAATTTTTATTTTTATTATATTTGTGTATTGATGTATTAATGTTAATGTAGAAATGTATTGATATTGTTACGTATTGTTTTCGATTGATTTGATTGGACTGTAAGACCAATGAAAAAATATTTATTAATTTATAATTTTTTATCAATTTATCAAATTATTTTTTAACATTTACTTTTGCAATTAAATTTTTTATTTCGTCTCGTTAATTTTTTCTATTATATTTGTAATCAACGTCTGGAATTACAACTTATGATTTTTTTTATGATTTTCATCCGACATTTTTTTTTCTATAATATGGCATTTTTTATATTAAGATGAGCAATTATGATAGAGTGAAAAAAGAAGAGAATACATATGGCCAATACCTATATAGATATACGTATCTTCATTACGTTAACAGCTGATATGTATATAATAATAACAATACTCATTTCGATCCTTCACGCTCGCTCTCACCATACCGTAATTTCCGAATTGTACATTTCGTATATATACATATATATGCATTGATTGCATCAGAGCTCCTAATACTTAATCTGCTACTGTACAGTACTGAATACCTTCTGCTACGCCACCTTTTCAAAAAAGAAGGCGTAGCAGCAGCTCAATATCATATATAGACAGGTGAAATAAAGTTCGTTAAATTCGTTATTATATTCTACATCCGGGCTGATCCAAATTTCATAGCCATAATAAGTAGAAAATGTATAATATTAGTTTGTTATTTGGTGATGAATCACAGTAGAGATTTCTCTAGTACCTATAACATTGAAGTGAAAATTTTCTTATTTTTTTTTAACTAACTTAGAAAAATATTATGAATATAATATAATATAATGACGGTCATCCCAGTTGTATAATTTTTCAAGGATTAAGATAAAATATGTTTCAGCTACATAAAACGTGAAATAAGGACGTAAAACGAAATCTACGATTTAGACTTTTTTACTTCCGTTTTAATAGGTCATTGTAGCGCTGTGGTCGTGGTCCCTATATGAGGTTTACTTTAGCCGTACTAAATATACAGATCATAACATAACAGCATTATTATTTATTACACCCATTATCTTAGATTTATGTTTTGTTTTTTATATTTATAATTGAAAGCTGCATTATTTTGGAAACATTAAAATGTTATGACATAGTTTGAGATTCGGTTCCTCTATATAGTATCTATGCTGAACTAGTGATATCATCGCAAGTTATTTTAATCCATAAAATGATTACTTTAATATTATTAAATACAGAATCTGCGTCTGTATTTTCAAATTGATTTATTATTCTTTTTATACGCATTTTTAGCCTGCGATCTGGTATCATGTGTTTAATATCATACAGCATCATTATCTGTACAGGAGAATTATCGTAATATTAAAATATTTTTGATTTTGCATACTCTTCTATACCTTCAAAATCTATTAGATACATTTCTTTACTGTATTCAATGATTTGCTATATTGGACTAATTTTTCTATAACTTGTTGTAAACTTTGGTCTGCTTCTTGTATTATTTTGGATTTTTTAGTATCTTTTTATACATTTTTAGTATTTATTTTTCTCAGGCTTATTTCACTGCCGATATCAATGAATATAGAATTAGCAGAGGGTCGTTTAAAACTTGTTATAAGCAGAGGCATATGTAATAGTGTATTTGTTGGTTCATTGAGATGTTTGTTTTGTGAAATTGATATACTTGCGATTTTTTTCCTTTCATATTGGAGCTGTTTAATGCATGTTCTATAATCTTTGCATTTGTTTGTGTTCATGAAACTATTTGTGAATTACCTGTTTTTGAGCTTTTACAAAATTTTGTAACGTGCTCTTCTTCTTATGCAATTTAGATCGTATCAATTAAATTCTTTACTCGCACTAGATAATCCCGCAACGTACACTATCAATTATATCAATAAGGATATCTTTTTCTCTTTTCGGATAAGTTGCTTAAAGAGTTACTTGAGCGTATGTTTACTTGGATGGCGTTACTTTGTATCCCTTGGAGAATTTTAGGCACGATCCCTACGTTTATACCGGATTCGGATGAGATTTCACGACGTTTTCTCTGTATACGTAAATCTAGGTAGAATCCAAACAAAAACCGGCCAGGAAATCTTGAATATCTTTGGAGCTTTTATTTCATTTAATATCCCGGTTGGAGTCCTGAATGCTCTTCTAGTAAAATCACTGAATAGGATAATTTAAGGGAATTCATTCATGATTCTCGACAGGAAACATGTACAGTTTACTACTATCTGTTTACTTATTGTTATATATATCGTATATATATATCAAACTTTCAACATTTCTTTTCGTACTAAAAATATATAAAATATAAAATCGTATTCTTCAATAAATATAAGGATAGTTTTTAAAGTATTCTTATCTTCCCTATATGAATTTTTATTGATCAAAAAAATATAAAATTATTAAATTATTTTAAATTTAATTTATTAAAATATTTAAGCCTTGTGGGCATATATATAGTACAAACTATTTGAGAAACAAATGGATATCGTAGCTATATATTCTTAGAATCCATTAAAGTGTTTATTGATGCTTGCCTGTTATAAACTATGCGTCCAAATAATTTTATTACCATGCGTCGAAGCTATTTAGAGGTGTCTGCCTGCAAACATATATACAATGCGATCACTCGAGCCCTTTATAAGCATCCGCAACCTCTATTGGTTGTCAATTGTCTACGAACTCAAGATCGTCATTTTTTCAGGTGAAGAAATTATGTATCTGAGATTTTATGTTTTTCACACGTGACCAATATTTGAGGATGGTTGCTATTATTGCCAATGAATTTTACTAGAAATAAATTGAAAAAACATTATGTTACTAGTATCAGAAGAAGGTGGAATAAAAAACTTAAGAAAAAAATAAAAACATAATAGTTATTATTTTAGTCATTTATAGATTCATTTTTAAAGTATCTAAAAGTGCGTGTACTGTTGCGCATGTGCGGTGGCTATGATTATATGTTAACACAATGTCGCACGAGAGAAATGCTTCGGTGGATACGCTTTTGTTCTACATCAGTTATCGATCAATGTGCGTAGAGTATTGATTGTACGCATCATAACCTATCTCGGTAATGCATTTGTTACATTACGGCTTAGAGATTTATAGTTAAAATTGTGCTGTTTGGCACAAGTAAATTATTTATGATCAGTATATTTAGTATGGCTTAAGTAAAGCTCATAGGGACCACGACAGCAGCGCTACAATGAACTATTAAAACGGAAGTGAGAAAGCCTAAATTGTAGATTTTTGTGTTCAAAAATGGAAAAAAGTTTATGCAATGCAAATTTTATATTTGTGAATTTACTGGATGGAAAAACAAGGATGAAATATCAGAAATACATATTATACCCAGTACATGGTTATCTTATGAAGAAAACCGATGGACCTGCTTAACTCCATATCCTGAGCCACTATACACAGAAATATTAAAATTTCTTCAATGACAAGTGAAGATGTATGCATTTTCATTACCAAGTTGGCCAACATGACCAGTAGTTATAAAAGGTGGCGCAAGCAAGTAAAAACTTCTAATATAATAACTTATGTATTATTTATAACAGTTTATTGGTAAATAGATACATATAAACAAGCAGAGAGTTGGGTACAGAGACTGCGGTCTGAGGCATCCGCTTTTACAACGGACCTTTTTACATCGTCTGATGAAAATCCTTGTGAAAAAAAAAAATTAAAAAAACAGAAAGCAATTTTTAAATTAATAAGAATAAATTTGGTAAAAGTAAATTAAAGTTTTTTTTTTAATAGATAAAAAGAAACAAAATAAGTGGATTTAATAGTAAGAAACGACATCATCAAGGCAAAAAATACAGTCGGCTACAAGGGAACATAATAAGAAAGATTATGTGAATGAAATTGTGCATAACGTAAGCGTCAATAATTCTAAATGTCTAGAAGAAACTATTGAAAATTTTGAAGATATGAATGACGATAAGTCAATAGGTGAGAAAAAATTTTAATTATTGAGGTTATATACATATTTTTTCAATGTTCTTCAAAGTATTTTTAACGAAGGGAAAATCACTGAGCCGGGATCCCAAGAGCCCGAAAGAGCTGCAAAGAGTTTTCTCGGGAGCCCTAAAGAGCCGCAAAGAGTTCTCAAGAGCGCTCAAGAGCCTTTTTGTAGTGCTTGTGCGTATGCGCAAGTGATAGTTGGTGCGTAGTAGAAAAAGATAGTTTAGTTTTATATAGCCTTCTCTTTCTAGCTCGCTCTGATCTTACGTATTTCTCTGTCTCTCTTGCACTCTCTCATGCAACATGGAAGAAGAGAAGGAAGGAGCTCGGACGGAGCAGTGTAATAGAATGGACTCGCATACACGTGCTGTAGGCAAGACCCGGCTAATCTCCATTAATCCCTTTCGGTTTTTCCTTTCTCTATCTCTCTCTCTCTCTCTCTCTCTCTCTCTCTCTCTCTCTCTTTAAAACGAAACTATATTTATTTGCAATATAATTGTTTTGGTTAAATAGAGAAACATTACAAAGTAAAAATAATACATTAAATATTTGAAATAAAAAATAAAAAGGCAACTCAATATTATTTGTTGAAACAAAGATGTGTATGTGTGTGTGTGTGTGTGTTTGTGTTTAACAGTCAAATATACATTTTTTAGTTGCAAATATTTGAAAGATGGAGCTTTTGAATTATCAACTTCAGGAAAAGAACCCTTTCAATTAATTTTGGTTCTGGGGAAAAAGCAGTAAACTTCTATATG
Source organism: Sycobia sp. Sy_11 (assembly GCA_018907035.1). Taxonomy (NCBI): domain Eukaryota; kingdom Metazoa; phylum Arthropoda; class Insecta; order Hymenoptera; family Epichrysomallidae; genus Sycobia; species Sycobia sp. Sy_11. The sequence continues at coordinate 73,552 of JACCIC010000040.1, forward strand.
AACAAATATTTGTAAAAAAATAATTTTTGTAATTTTATACCTGTTTGAATTATTGATCGTTAATTATAGATTAAATTGTACTGTTTTTATAAAATAAATAATATACTTTTATTTTGTTTTAAATTTATTAAATGTGTGCTTGAGTTTGAAATTTAGTTGCGTTGCGTTGTGCACAATATAAATATAAAACATAATATAAAATGTATAGAATACAATCAAAAGGATGAAAAAATATGTAAAAATATAATTATTCTTAATTGCAATATATCTATCTATATATAGCCTTTTTGGCTTAGTCTCTTAGATAGTTTGAGATTCCAAAATGGAATACTTTTAAAGCTAAAATACTAAAATTTCGTTTTATATTTTGCTGAACAATTCCAGATTAAAGTATTGTATTTTAAGATATATTTATCTAAAACAAATGAATATTTTTGGATAAGTAATGGTATATCAATTAATCATTTATTTAATTAAAAAAACATTTATTTAAATTAACAAAAAAATTTTTGTCGGTGTATACTTATATGTAGAAAATGTTGTTTCTGATACAACGTAATATTAAATAAAGACATCTGTTGAAATTGAAATGAACGAATATTCATTTCGTATAAATAACTGTTTTTTGTTATAAAAAAATATATCTTTAAATGTATTAACTAATTGAATTGAAATTAAATTTTTATAATTAAAAAAAACAATTGATCTGAAAAGAGTTCATTAAATTAGAGTAAATGATGAAGTAAAATGTAATAATTTCTTTTTTTAAGCATTGAAAGTAATATAATAGTATAATATTCATTCTGACATCATATTTTTTTAAATAAAAAATGTTATCAGCATTTCTCTCTAGGAAAATCCACAATGTTCATTAAAACTCCAAAATGTTCCGCGACTATGTTAGTTATCATATAAGAACTTTCTGGCACTTTTAAATACAAAGAAAACATTTTTTAAATTAAAGGAATGTTTTTTACAAAATAAATTATTTATGTAAGTAACATACTGAAATATTTTTTTGATGTCGAAAAAGCAAATGTCTTTTTTAAGCAATGCGATCGTTGATTTTAAATATCAAGGAACACAACTGCGCCTCGAAGGCAAGTGTGGATAGTACAGGCTTCGGACGACCGTGCTATATATTCTTTGATATTAGATATCGAGATACATAAATAATTATTGCGTCAATATTATACCATTATATTACTTGTAATAATGCTTAATACAAAGGTATTTCAATAATACTACGATTCAACAAAAGCTTTGTGCAAAAACCTTTTATTATATTAAAGTTCTTATGTAGTGAATTTTTTTTTCATTATGTTTCTATTTTGCATATATTCCGGCAATAAATAAGTAAATTATACCTATTCTGCTATTGTTACGTGGTGCAACAGTGCCAGGAAGTTGAGTTTGGAGATTAACTTAGAGGATTTTATACAATATTATGAAAATTTGAACGAATATTGAATTTTAAACAAGAACACTTTTTATGGCGAGTATGTCATTAAAAAGCGCAGTTTGCCTTAATCCGTGAGATGCGCTACAATTGAAATTTGATGGATAAATATCAGCTGTAATTATGTTTTTTCCACAGTCTGGCACGTTACTAGGTATTGCTATTTATTGGTACAGCAAAAGCAAGAATAAGTTTTTCTTGTTATTGGATGCATAAATAATCAGCAATAAAAATTTATATTAATTTAATTGGAATATAAAAAAATGCAGAAAAGAAACTGATCAATACAAGATTAATAAAATAAAATGTTGTAAATTTATTAACTACAATGAACGCATAATAAATTATGAAATTTATTAAACAATAATCACTGCACTTAAGATATGTTTATTAAAATACATAAAAACGACAAATATATATAGTAATTGAACAAAATTCACTCACAGTATCTTTCTACCTAAATAACAACAGTTTAATTTTGCATTGGATAAGTGGTCTTTGTAAATATATTTTAGATTAATTAATTTTTGTTCAAACAAAAATATATTAATGGCAATATTATACAAACAGCTATGGACACTATTTGTAAATATATTTTACAAAGTCAGCTTATCTAACGCAATATAAAACAGTAATTTATCGTAACGAAATATGATTTTGATTTTCCTTGAGAAAGTCTAAATTAAATATATGAAAACGCAGTAAAAGGTCGAAACATTGATATTTTTTGATACTCCTTAACATTCATAATATATTATTCATAAGAGCAGTACAAAATTTATGAACAGTTCATATAAGAACCCCTAAATGATCCTTTATGAACAGTTCATATAAGAACCCCTAAAAATGTAAAAATTCTTCATCGATAAAAAAATTTTTAAAGTCATAATTTTATAATTTATACAAATAATATAATGACAATTGAAAAAATATTCGGTAAACGTATTTTTTAAAATGCATTTGAAAAGTAATTAATGTAATATTAATAAATTGAGAAAATAAAGGAAGAGGTTAATTTTCAATCATTTTATGATGAAATGAAAGTATAAAGATAAAATTTATTGGCTTATTTTGTATCTTGTTCTGTACACTCTTAATGCTTCTCGATACGGAGATAATAGCAGGTTTTACTTGAAATTTTTTTCACAAATATAACAAAGATTTTAAAAAATTTTGTAGATTTACCCTAAAATCTCAAACTCTAAATGGATTAGCTCAGACTAGATCTATTGCATCTATTTATAGCCTATTTAGTTTCCAATATACTTTGTAATCTGATTTGAAAGTGAATTAATAAAAATATGGATTGTTAAAATTTGGAAACATTCATAATTGAATTGCCGAAATAATTGTAACATGCCCGTTCTTCAACTGAAATCGATTAAAAACAAACTATTTTAATTTCATATTGATATCTAAGAAATATACTGATCTTCTTTTACAAACGATGTGACTGTTAAACCAGAAGTTATCAAATATTTTTAAAATATGTAAGTTTTGTAGTACGCGACCCACGCTGCATTTCCGATTCCCGCACTAAGAGACAAATTAACTTTACAAGTGATTGGTTTAGCCATTAAAAAAATTTATAGATATTTTATCTTTAGAGTATCGCCTTTGTACTTTATTCGCGTATCTAAAAAATCTATTTTTTAAAAATTTTGTATCTATGTTAGATCATCAGTATTGAATATATGAGAACGCAGCACGCTGAACGATCGTTAAAATTTCTCAAATGCTCGTATATATTATTCAATTTTAATATTCATTATATTATATTATGATGGCTTGGATACATGTATTAATTAGGTTTATGAATAGAATCATTAAAAGGCTTCTTTAATTATCAAAATCAGTTGAGCCTATCATTTGCAGTCGTAGCAAAGTTGATATTCCTATTACTGGGATATGGGATTGCAGAGTATAATGTGGATCCCGGACCGGAACGCTTCATAACTTGAACGCAAAAATATTTCATAATTTTTGATCGAATAGAGACATCATCTTATTTATAAATGAATTTTGTAGATGAGAACAGAAGAAAATACTATCACAATCCATTTGAGTTTGATATGGCTGCTATAATTCTTTAACAATGTAATTTATACCTTAAGGTTTTTAACTATTAACATTTTTTTCTTGTAATTTAAATTCGCTTTCGAAGATTACATAACAAAGAATAAAACTGAAAATAGGTCAGAATTGATGCGATTAATGCAGTTTGAGACAATCAATTCTAAGTATAAAGATTTTAGAGTACATCTTCCAATTTTTCAAAATTCATAGATGGATATGTTTGAAAAAAAATTTATATATTTATAAATTATATCTTGTATTGCTTTAAAATGACTTTACATAAAATTATAAAATAAGGTAGGTATAGAGTGTATTATACTTCCTAATCATTTAAAAGCGCTTTTCTATCATGTATTGTATTTATAAAATGAAAATTGTTTCCTAATTATATTAATAGTCAATTACATAAATATGAGATTCTTCAAAAGAAGTGAAATCTTTTTAAAATTACCTTATACAAAATATATACGTGTACGGTGTATTAAAATCATTCAAAAGCTCTTGTCTTAATATATGGTATTTATATAAATGATATATTGTTCCGTAATTAGACTTCACAATTCCACGTAAATACTCTTCATTCTTAAAAAAGAGATATAGTCAAAGATAGGAAAAAAATGACATTTCATGATTATATTTAATTATTTCTACTTTGAACAAAGGAAAGTATAGAAAATCAAATTAATACGTATGAGTACTAATTCGTGTATCAGAAGTCAGGCTGATTTAACAGATTTAATGAAAAGTTTGTTTTCAATAAATCTGTAGATTGTTATATAATGATTCAAGGTAAATAAAATTGCATAAAAAATTAAATATTTTATTGATAAAATAAATAATGATTGAAAATGATTGATAGATGTAATTATAAATTATTACCAAGATAGACATGGAGATCGAATAACAGAGTTTCTTCAAATGTGCCTTGAGTTCTACTTTTGGGAATTCCAAAGATTAGGGTGGTCGAATGAAGAATTCGAAAGAATAAATATTTTGTACTGCATATCTAACAATATAATTAAGTAGAAATTAGCTTTTTATATATTTTGTAAATATTAATCAAAAATTAGAATGTGATTATGTTTTTTATCACTGTAATATTTTTATCACTTAGATAAATAAATCAATAAATTTTCTAATTTATTATAATTTTAAAATGATATTAGTTTGTGTCATCCATTATAGAATACTGGTGAGAGGGAAAAGAACCCGGTCGCGAGTTGAGCGATCAGGTACCGAGGCGAGCTGAGCCGGAACGCGAAATACCCCTTACCAGGCCACCCTGTTACAATAGAAATAATGTATAGTTTCTTGAAAACTCAAAAATGCCTTGGTGAAACATCACAAAATATTATTATTTTGAGACGAACTTAGTTTCCGACCTTCACGTTTAGATGGCAATATACTACTGTGTAAAAATATGAGTAAGACATTATTGATAACTTTTGAAATCTTTATTTATTCTTCTAAATCTAATTCATCCTCCTTAAAATAACCCCCCCCCCCTATCCGCATGCAATGCAACTATGCTAACACTTTTTCCAATTTTACATTCCGGAATGGTCATCAGTTCCTTCTTCGATTCGGCTGTTGTTTCTCCAATCGAATCAAAACAATGTCCCCGAAGTGGTCTTTTAAGTTTTCTGAACAGCTAGAAGTCACACGATGCTAATCAGACGAGTACGGTGATTGCGGAACGATATTGGTTGAATTTTTGGCGAAATATTCACGTAAAATCAATGCAGTATGAGCTGGTGCATTATCGTGATGAAAAATCCAAGAGTTGTCTTTCCATAAATCTGGCCTTTTGAGACGAATAGCTTCACGCAAACGATGTATAATACTCGACGTTAACCGTTTAGTCGGTTGAAAAGAACCACACCACGATAATCGAAGAAAACAGTGAGCATAACCTTGATCTTTGAGCGGCCTCTGCGTAATTTTTTCGAAACTTAAGATTAAAAATTGTGCTAAATGTCTTTTAAGCAAATCAACAGTATATAGGTTATTTATTAAACGATATATTTAGTTCAAAAAGTCATAAAATTTATATATTTAAAATATATAAATATATAAAATTTATAACATTTCAAATAATTAAAAGCGATGAAAGTATTTCAATTAAATAACATTGTCAAGTACGATGGTTTTAGTAGATAATGTATATTTATAGCTTTTGTAATATTTGAATTTTTATAAAATTAAAGCTATTTAATTGTAATTTAAAGCATTTTTTGACTAACAAAAGAATAAAATAATATAATAATATTGTTATGATATTTTTTAGCATTTATGTTTTTGTTATTAATAGTATCTCTGATAATATATACAATTAAAGTAATATATATAATTACAACATTAACAGAGAAACTATTCTATTTTAACTGTTCAATTTTAATCTGAAACAATATATGTTGATACATACGAATCATATAATATATTTTATAATATTATCAGCTTCTTAAAATTATGGTTTAAGCATTATATTATAGCAATATATGTTGATACATACGAATAATATAATATATTTTATAATATTATCAGCTTCTTAAAATTATGGTTTTTATTAAATAGTATATAATTTAAACATAATCAGCAAGAAAACAATAATTTGGAAGCTAATTTTATTTTATAAAAATTGAAATATATAGAAATAAAAATAAACATTCATAATGTATAATAACATGTTCCAACCTGACAATGTTATTTCATCAATGCTTACACATACTATCTATATAATAGGAAGCTTAATTTTCAATTAGAAAAGTAATATTAGGAATTGTGCCAAAAATTTTAGATAAATTTGAATTTAGAATCAGTGAAAATCGGGTAATTGCTAAAAAAGCTATAATTTCTCTATTAAACACGTAAATAAAAAAAAATACTGTACAAATAGTAAATGTTCGATGATTTATTAGCGATCATATTCTTTGAACATAATAAAATCATTTTATACTTAAAAAGATAGTTTAAAGTATTTTTATTTTTTATTTATAATTAAAATTGGATTCAGAAACATTATGTCCCAAACTTTTGCATCTATAAAGAACTTTTATTAAAATTATATATATATATATATATATATATATATATATATATATATATATAATGTAAATTATATATTTAAATTATATATATTTACATCGATTTTCAGAACATAAAAATTTCAGGTACATGCGTGCGCACGCGCGTCTGTGTTTGTATGTAAATAATATATACTAAGAATAAAATTAATCTATATGTCTATTCTATCTAATAGAATCTGAGGTACCGCTTTATCTCATGTTGGAAGAATAGAGCGAAGCAAATTTTTCCAAACAAGAATTGTGTAGTTGTATTAGTAGTCTACGACGATTCGATTATGGTATTTATATAGCGTACGTTAGATGTCAATATCTCTCCAATTATTTGTCAATAAACCGTTCGTCATCATCCCAGTTTTTCGAATTCATAATAGTTAAATATAGTCGAAGAAATCAAGGCAAACTTGTAATACGTATATTTTCTAGTTCAACACAAGCAAATTTTTGTCAAAAATGGAAGTATTGGCTCTGAATATACTGAGACTTTTTGTACTTATCGCTTTAGTTGAATCAAGTAAATTTTCGATAAATGTAGATGTAGAGAAAAATGTAGGCACATCTATTCCAATAAATAAAAATATAGAAAGGTCGCCTAGACACGTTGATAGACAATCATGGACATGGCAGAAATACGAGTTTGGAAGTGGAGTCGGTAATCGCGAAGGTCAGATCTACTTTAAACGAACTAATTTTGTGTTTCACTTGTTTTACTTGATTTTAAATCGAATAAGGCAAAGCATATATTATTTTTCATTCATTAAATATTTGTTTCAAATTCTTGTTTTCATTTATTAATTACAAATGTTATTTTTATTTAAAATTTTAATGTCTTTCAATATAATTAAGTTCACGATATTTTTAATGTATTTAAATCTTTTTAATTTCTATTTTATTATTAATATGTTGAAAAATTCAATGAATTTTAATCATAAGTTAATTTTCAGAATTATTGATAGAAGATATTGAAGTATGGAGTAATTCCAGACTAGATGAAGACATAAATAATTGGCAATTTTTCGAGAGCAATGGTGAAAATTATATAGCCGGTATTAAAGAATCAAAAGTATTATTGTTATATTGTCTAGATACGCAAACGAAACAAATCACCTATCGAGCAAGTTTATCTGTTAATGAAACTATTAAAGCATTCAAAATTTTAAGTTTATCATACGAAACCAATGAATTTTCAAATCGCAATCAAATCTTTTTAATTTTATCCACAACTATAAATAAAAATCATAAAATAGATTGCTTTTACTTAATTAATAATGTATTCAGACGAATAGATTTAACGGGATTTAACTTAATCCCCGATCTAATAAAGTCAATAAAACAAATCGAATACTTTAATTTCAATAACAGGCATAAATTACTGTTATTGTACGAATACGAATTTTGGTTCAAGAATAATTTTTCTCTAGTCGAAGTCTATGATATGAAAATAATTGATAATCTGCTAACTGTTCGGTAAGTTATTTAAAAATTAAACTCAACTGAGTATATATTAGCTATAATATACATATTAACAATATTACCCTTATAGATTGTGTCATGACCTTCTCTTGTCAGGGACATCCAGTGTTCAGCTATGTCCATCTCATGAAGATAGCACAATTCTTTCTTTTTTTGGCGATAATCATGTGGTTCTATATAAATACAAGGATGAGGATTTTGTAAGGTGCACTTTTACGGACGTACAAAATATAACAATACCTGGCTTACTCAATACCATATGTTTTGAAAGTGGAAATATAAATTATTTGGTTTCGTCAGGAATAATGCCAAACCTACACAGATTCCATGATATTGAATATCTTTACGATAAACGGATGGAAAAAGTATTTTCAGGTAATGATTTAGCTAGTTACATTCACAAATAATATATCAAGAGTATATCAATTAATATATATATATATATATATATATATATATATATATATATATATAATCTTGTTTTAGAAATAGAAAATGTTCATTTCATTCAAAGCGTACCTGTAGAAACATACAGAGATGAAGTCATTTTATTAATGCAATTGAAAAACTCAACTGTGTTAGCTTTGAGCTGGCAAGGTTCAGCATTTAAATGGACTGCTTTGCCAAATAATGTTCTTGATAATATAAATTTATCCTTGGCGACGATTATTCCTAGATTTGGTCTATTATATGGAAATTCGTTAATTAGGTTTAAAGTACAATTAAAGGAATTACCACGACCAGACGAAAAGGAAGTGGAAAAAATTTTGAAAACTAAATACGCACTAGAAGTAAGCATGGAAATAATAAATTTAATTTTCTTTCTGTGTTTTATTTTAAAATAATTTCAAACCAATTCTATCAAATTGATTTTAACATAAGATATGTAATGTAAAATGTAAATTACTATCTAATCCATTAAAATGTTAAATAAAAGAAAATAAAAATAGATTACTAAAAATTGACATGAATATTATTTTTTTTTCAGGAAGTTTTACAGCAGCAAGAAACGATTGTTGCTAATACGAATAGACTATCTAATTATAGTAATTTAGAAAGTGCTGAAAGTAACAGATTTTTTAACATAAATAAAGTTGTAGCTAATAATCTTACAGTCAGTGAAACAAACAGTTTTCCTATTTCACTGGGATTTCATAATTTCACTCTGAATGAGCTGCAAAAAGAGTATCAAAATTTAGAACAACTAATGAAAAATTTAGAGACAAAACTTCACCTTACAGAATCTAATTTACAAAATGCAGTTAAAAGTACGCGAAATATTTCTTTAAATGATATTGATATAACAGGAGATCTTGAAATAAAAGGGACCCTCACTTTCGGAAAAATTCAAATAGACTACTTAAATAATATTTCAATAAATGATATAATAAATGATGAATTTATATCTAAAAATGTAAAGATTACTGGATTGAAATCATTTCCCACAATTAAGTTTACAGATGGTAACTTAAAAATCGGCAAATTAAATGGAATTCCATTAAAAAATCATATTTTTGATGATTTAATAAGAAATTATTCTGGTATTTATTTATCCGAAATAAATAAATTAGAAACACAAAAGAATTTACATTTTTCTAAAATACTTGGCTTTAAATGGATAGATTTAATGCAAAACTTAATCTTCAAAAATGAAAGAGCGATTATACCAGGTGAAACGCACATTGCAGGGGTTAGTTGATAAGTCTATATTGTTTTATTTTTTAATTTTCTTAAAAATAAAAATATATTATTCTTTAGCAAATGACTTCAAGTTATATTCATATGGATTATTTAAACAATCTTCAATATCCGTCAGATTATATAGTAAAAAATGGTCCAGAAGATGCACATATGACAAGTTCAAAAACTTTCCAGTCTCTTACTATTGGAAGTCTTGCTGATGTAAAAACTATAAATGGTATCAATGCTGACGAATTCATATTTCTTAATACTGATCAAACTTTAGAGAATTTAATAACCTTTGAAAATATCGAAACGGATGAAAGTTTTCGAGTATGTATTTCAGTATCTAATAATTTTCATGAATAAAAAGTTATCTACTATTAATACCGTTATAATATCTCGTTATATAAAATATTATCCTTAAGAAAATATAAATAACCAAATGTAAGCTTACTAAATGTTAGATACTTTTTCAGATTGATGGCAAAGTGATCGGATTACCCGAACAAAAAGTTAATCCTAATCTGACTCTATTAAATAGTAACATTGTTGAATCGAATACAATGTTCAATAGTTTATATGTCACGGGTAAAGTTTATGTTAATAATTCCATCAGTGACATTAAATGGTCAGAAATCGATGATTTGATATACAACAATGAAGGAAACATACTAGTAACAGGAAAGAAAACATTTTTAAACAATGTAAATATTGCTGATAATTTAAAAATCGAAAATGAACTGATTAATGGCCATTCTACGAATGATTTTATTACTTTAAATACACGACAAATACTTCCAAGTAAGTTTTTAAACATTAAATTCCATTTTTTTTTAAAAAAAATTTGTAAGGTTCAATAAAAAGACAAATAAAAAAATCTTAATCACATTATAACAATTGTGTTTATACGTGCGAATAATTATAAATTATAAACTGCTAAAGTGTGATTCATTGTTTTAAATGAAAAACTAATAAATAGTCCAATGGTTCTTAAAGTAAGATTATGAGGATTTCATTATTGTTAAATAAATTTAGCAATTATAGAGCGAACAAAAATAACAGTTAATTATTTTGGAAACTGTTCTGATTTTTTTTACATATAAAACTCTTCTGACTGTTATAAATAAATATAAATATTGGCTAAGCTGAATATCTTTGAACAAATGAGAAAATCCTCGAAACAAATAAATATAATAATTTAATTCTAATATTCTGTTTTAATTAAAGATTTGTCAAAAATTACTAGCAAAGTGAAATTTAGTGATGTATCTTATGAAGACATAAAGAACTTTGAAGAAAAAATCAATACTAATATGAATGGTGCCAGCATGCCAGTATGTTCTAATAAGACTGTTTTCTTTACTCATCCACCAATAGTCGACGAATTTTCATCGTTGTCCATTAATGATAACGTTAGCGGCTTAAACTTTTTAAAAAATCTTGAATCGCTATTGAAAAATGTTTATTTTGAAAATCTAAATGTTAAAAAATTAATAATTGTAAAAGACTTGGTACCAACATTTATAAACGGTGTGAGTTTTCAAGAATTTAAAAATAACCGAATTTCAAAGACTGGTTATCAAAATTTAATAGGCAATATTAGTATTAAACATTTAGAAACAAAGAACCTCTATGTTGATTACATTAATGATAGATCACTTAGTGATTTAAAAAATACAGTTGATGGATTAAATGATTTTTATTATCGAATTTTCAATGGCACCGAATCATTGAATTCGGTAAACGTCACTGGATGTGTTAAAACAAAATATATTAATGAATATGATTTAATTAATATCCTTGATATGCAGCACTCTGAAGAATTTAGTTTTAGGACAAATGAGTTTATAGAGAATGTAGTTGTAGAAGGATTAATTAATGGATTAAACTTCACTAAACTCGTAGAAGACTCCATTTTAAAAACAGAAGATTATGTCATTATGAAAAGTCCAAAGAAAATTCGAAAAATGAAAACTCAAAATTTAAAGATAAAGTACATCAATGGTCGTTCAGTTGATGATATAATAAATGCTGATAAAAATCAAACATTTACGGGTAATGTAAAAATAAAAGGTACGTTTTATTTTAAATTGATAGATGTCATATGTAGTAATACAATTCATTATAAGTATAAATGTTTGTAATTAATCCAAATAGAGTTATAGAATATAAAATATTTTTATGATTTGTAGGATCTGTGGTTGTCGAAAAAAAATTTAATTCTACTGGTAACATTAACAATTTGGTTTTCAAAAATATTAGTGACGCTATTTATAAAGTAAATGATAATATATATAAACTCACTGGAGATTTTTTAGTTGAAACTATTTCTTACATAAAAGATTTAAATGTTTTCGGACAAGTTCAGCAAAGAAATATAAATGAATTTTTGGAAAGTCTGATTTATCTTAACAAAAAAGAAGTAACAGTCATCGGAAGAAAAAAATTCAATAATTTGGTTCATTTTTCTGATAAAATTATTATTACAGAAAATCTGAATCAAATTAGTTTGCAGAATTTTTATCAAAATGCAATATTTACAGATCGCCCGATGTCAATATATACTGAATTAGTCTTTGAAAGTGATATTTTACTAGAAGGAAATTTAACTGTTAATAATAACTTGAAAGCTAACGCAATTAAAAATATTAAAATTGAAAAATTGTTAGAAAACGCTGTGTATTTAAACAAACCAACCGCAATAACAGGTAATAATGTAAATATAATACATTTACTATGCACACACATAAATATTTATTATATTTATTATACTTCTATATATATATATATGATTTATAAAAGCTACCGATTTTTTTAAAGAATCTGTAAAACGTGCTTTCTGTATTTTAGAGGATGTAATATTGTCGAATGTAATATTTAAATTCGATATCATAGTCAAACATTGGAATAATATTGATATTGATACGTTTTCAACTTTATACAAGAATGAGGTAATAAACAATATTTTGAATTGCGTTAACATTGAGGTTGATAATTTGGAAATTCAAGGATTTCTCAATGGTAATAATTTGACAGAATTTTATGAAAACACATTCATGGTATGAACTTAGTTATTCATACTTTATTTGCATGCATATCTATAAAAATTGAAACTTAAACAATAATAAATAATACTTATTTTAGCTTTCATTGGACCAAAATATTACTGGAAAAATTTCATTTTTAAATAATATTTACGTACAGGAGGATTTTAATTCACAATTTATTAATAACATAGATGTGTCAAAAAGTGTATCATTGCATAATAATGATCCCTTAATTGGTACAGTTAAATCAAAGTAACAATTTATTTCGCAAATATACTAAAAATTATTTTTGTATAATCCATATAAATATAATTTCAGGCAATTTCGTTTTCGATAGCACTGTCCGTGTGAATGATGATCTTCGTGTATTAGGTACTTTATGCGGTGTTAATTGTTCCACGTGGTTATCAAATATAGTTACTGCTGCACCTCGAACACCACAAATAATTTCTGGTAACTGGACTGTTTATGGTAACGTTGCTGTCAAAAGGAATCTACATGGTTCTGGTTTTATTAATGGATTTGAAATATCAAAAATTAATAATGATTTTGAAGAAAGAAAAAGAATGCTAGAAATAATGCTTTCTGAAAAAATGGTAAATTTATTTTACTCGTTTTTTCTTATCCTTCTAAAAAATACATAAAATTAATCGAATATATTTTTCAAAATCATTATCATTTTAGAATAATTTAAAAGGTATGTGTGAAGACCTACAAGAATTGAAAATGGAAGCTGAAAATTTGCTTTATAAATTCAAATCGTTTGACTATCTTCAAATTCTGGAATTTGACCAAAAAGTATCTAGTATTCACCATTTTGAATTGAAAAATATTGATTATGTTATGATTAATTTCGATACCTGTCATTTGGATATTTTTACGTTCACAAGTAAAGGGTTTGTTTTAGCCATGAATTATTCGGATTTTGGCTATGTTAAACAATATGTCACACTTAATTGTGAAAAAAAGTTATACTTTGTAACTGTTGGAAAACCAGCCTGTGGAAAGAATTCTGGAAATATTTGGAGTCTTGATAATAACGAACTTGAAGTATAAATAATATATATATTTTTTCATAATAAGTTTTATTAGAACTCATTATGGTTTATAAGCAATGCTCGTTATTTTATTTAATTTTAGCACATCTTAGATCTGGGAAATGTAACGGACGTGGAAAAATTAGGGTCTGATGGATTTGCAATTGTAATTGGTCACGAAGTTCAGGAATGGTATCTTAGTGACATTTGCAACAATAAATTTGAACCAACAAATGTGATCCCCATAGCTGATAAGAAAGTACAATTCTTTGTTAACGAAAATGATACTTTATTAGCTAGCAGAAATACAATTTACGATCTCCCTTCAAAAACGTTAACTTTTAGAACTTCAAAATCTAGAAGCTTACAGTTTGAAGAATTTGAAAATCCATTCAGTACAAATGCTATTGTATCTTTTCAAGCCGGTGTTTATAGAAAAGAATATATACTTTTTCATGATGAGAGCATAAGTCGTAATTACATTTTTGTAAGTGACAATACCAAGCAACAACCTGATATAAGAGGGCTACGATTGCTCGATCGTTAGAGTAAAGGACTAGTAATTCGGTTCTTTAAGTTCAAGTCCTGGTCTCCGATCGATTGATACAAGCACCACTGTACGCATTTACATGTGCGTTGTTTACAATCGTAGACCTCCGTCGCTGATTAGCAACACTAGTTGGGAACATAAATAAAGCGACGATAAATAATATTTAAAAAACCTAATATTAATCCAATTTATGCATATTTGTATTTTCTTACAGATTTGTAATAACGATTTATCTCGGCGTAACATTTTGCAAACTATTAGTGCAAATAAACCAAACTCTTTTTTGATTTTAAACTTTGATAAATTTCAAGAATCTTTATTAATCTTTTCCGAAAATAAAAGAACAATTCAAATTTATGAATACATTGGTAAATATCTCAAGTATTTAAATCAATATAATTATCTACATTTGGATTTACCTATATTCTATTACTTTTTTATTAATATATAGGAATTAAAGGATTTGAATATCATTCAAGAATTAAAATAAAAGTTGATAAAATCTTTACTTTTCAACTTAGAATGCATTTACACTTCATTAAAAAACATTGTTTAGCCATTGTTGAAGATAATAAAATAACGATTTTAGAAGCAAAACTATATGGCGAAAGGCTAGATATGAATGATCAGCTGAAGTGTGACACTACTTAATTTGATTGAAAATAAAAATTATGATAAAAATATTATCTGAAATATGTAAATATTAATTAATATTTAAGACTTGTACTATATTTCATCATTGTTAGAAATTGAAGCTAAAAATATGCAATTAAACGAACGTGTGATCAGTTGATTACTTTCAATGTACATTACTGTAATACCAAAGAATTTTAATGTTATCTTATTGTTTGTTTGTTAAAATAAATACTTATTGTTACCGTTAACAATATTAGACATTGGAAAGAATTTTAAATTAATTAAAATAATTTTAATGTTACGCCTGCTAAATGGTTAATATTTCACTGCTATGCTGTGAGTGTTGCCTGTTTGTAGGCGCTGTAAAAATCTTCTCTTTTGTAAACGTAAATAATTATGAACTTTTATAAGCAATTTGTAAGTAAAAATAAACAAACAGTATTACACACATAAGCAGCAAAAATTAAATTTAAGTAAGAATAGGTTTAAACTTGTTTCGCATATTATTTTATTCATAATGAGTAAAAAGATATGACTTGCGTTGCATTTGCACGATTAAGAAGGTAATACCCCAATTAGTTGAAAAAGTACAAGAAAACTTTTTCATTATTTTAGTAACTTGCCAAAAATATTGATTTAAAATTTTGCAAAATTTTAATAAGATATGGAATTACTTTCTTAAATTATTACATTTTTAATTTAACACACGCTCTTATAAAAAAGATTAATAATATACTATATTTATTTTATATATATATATATATATATATATATATATATATATATATAATAAATAATTGGCTGTCTACCAAACCAGTTCAATATAAATTTCGTTATTTTTTCAATACATTCTCACGTAAGTGATAATAGAAATATAAAAGCTTAGTATTGACTTGTGAATTTTAATAGTCATTATAGTGACTATTAAAATGACTATTTTATTTTTGAAGTTTTCCACTCGCAGAATCTATGAAAGTAAATATTTTACTCCTTAAACGGATTTATTGAACTTCAATATCATCTTTCAGTAACAAATATTTGCATAAATGCAATTAGCGCGAGATTTACGTCGAATTTCTCTGCCTGCCTATTCTAACCACGCAAATCATGTTATTTATATGTCCATCAATTTACTTATTTATTTTTTTACTCAGAAAAACGATCGTTAGTCTACATATAAGTAAATTAACATATAGTCTGTAAGTCAGTATACGCTCAAACTGTTATTTATGACTGGATCGCAAGTTTACTGAAAAATGTTCAAAATCGATCCAAATGATCCAAAACACTGACTTAAAGAGTAATATAATCTTCATACCTGTACCGCTGACAGTTATATCGTGGAATATGCATGATTTGATTCATTAATTTCCTCTCTTATTAAATTATGAATAATACTATCAATGCCATTAGTGTAGTATACTGATTAGGCTTTAAAGGGACCTGGTGCTAAAATCACAGCAGGTCCCCTCTTTAAGGTTGTTATTTCTAGAGCGAATGTGGATGTAACTTTGTTTAATAATTAAGGAATTTGACAAAGGATAGGAATTTTATATAAAGAAATTCAATAAAATAAACGATAAAAATTTATTCAAATTTAAACAACAATAAAAATAAAAATACATAACTAATATAGTTTTTTCTGCTTATGGTATTAGTAAACTCGCGTATTAAATTATCGAAACTAACTAATTTAACTAACCTTTCTATTAACAATAACCAATAAAAATAATTCAAGATAATTTCGCCACGTATTGTAGATCTATGTAAATTTTTTATTCTTTCGATCGCTCGGTTTCACAATTCTTTATGGAAGTAGTCACGAAAAGTCTAAATGCTATATAAACATTTGGGAAAATTGGTATCATTGGATTAGTAATGATAAAATTTAATACTAATATAGTACAAATTGTACTATTATTTTTTTTACCATTTTTCAATTTAAATGCATTTGTTGAGAGCTTTTGCTTCAGTTGTAAATATTGAAAATTCAAATATAAATTTAAAATAAATTTAATTTAATATAAATTAAAATATAAATTTAATGTAAATAATTAATAGCAAATTTGAAATAAATTCAACTTGTGAAATTGGCAATGCGTCGACTGAATTGAGATCGAGATCAATTTTCTTTAAATAGTAACTAGCAGTATTAAGTCTATGCAATATTTGCTCCAAAATGTAGTATACCACAAAAGTATTTGCCAGTTTTGTAATTTCATTCAATAAACCTGCAACTTTTTATCGAACTTTCGATTATTGTTTGTTACTTTATGTTATTTTGTTCAAACAAAATCTTTTTAAAGTTATTAACTTAATCTTTAGTAGTATCTTTTTTGTATAACCACCTAGTATTTGCTAAATTCAAAACTTTGAAATTCGAGGTGAACGATCTGGATGTTGAGTCAGTAAACAAATTATATAACGTTCTGTAATACATGATAATCTGAATTTGTATCAACAAATTTTTCGACACTATACTTCTTTGCCAATTAAATAGTGCCTGTAGCGAGGACTGCAGTATGAAATGTAAAATGCCAATAGGTTAATATCCTGCAAATATACTTACAATCCTTTCTGCTACCCACATAAACCTTAGCATTATCGTATGTTTGAATATGATAATTTTCTTTATTTATAAGTT
Source organism: Sycobia sp. Sy_11 (assembly GCA_018907035.1). NCBI lineage: Eukaryota > Metazoa > Arthropoda > Insecta > Hymenoptera > Epichrysomallidae > Sycobia > Sycobia sp. Sy_11. Next base: position 91,240 of record JACCIC010000040.1, read on the forward strand.
TGTATTCATTTAGTAATCTTATAATAATGTTTTTAAATCTATTTCTTTATGGCTATCTAGTTACAAACAACAGAAAAAGCATCATACATATGCTCACCTAAGTAGTAACGACAAACAGCAGACAATTGATCAAACTATATAACCTTTACATATAAAATTAAATAAAAAGTCACTGAGTGAAATACATCAAATAAGAGAAATAGTAAAATAAAATAGTTTTGTCGAAGTAAGGGCAATGACGAGGCCGATTGTAGCCAAAAAGACCGCCACGCTTATATATGAAAATTCTTTTAAAATCCCATTCTTTGACTTTAGAGGAAAAATTGTACCAAATCGCCTTGGAAAGTACTCGAAAAGAGGTGGTATGATATCGAACGGTTAGAAGTAAACATACTTTGAAAATTATTTCTCTAATAATTTAAAAACCTAATTTCATAATTACAAGCGTGTCAGAAAAAAGATAGTTAACAAATCAATTTCGAACGAAACATTACAATCTTGCTTATTCCTTGGCTTGGACATATGATGGATAGTACACAATCTTCTTATGGTTATTGTTTTGTATTAAATAAAATTTATTATTTATAAAGTAGTTATATGAATAATGTAAAAAAACATTGATACAGTTTAATAAGTAATTTAATATGTAATTTATATACTTTTATTTTAATAAAAATGTGAAACTGTTGTATTGTCGTTAAATTAATATCAAAATATATCGTGTTTATTAAAAGTTTAGTTAAAACTTATAAAGACAAAGTAGATGACAATTTAAATTGAAAATTTAAAATAAATAATTTGAATTTAAAATATTTAAAAAGGAAAAAGTTTTTTTGAATAAAATTTGAGGGAATTTCTTTGGTGATTGTTAACGTGTGGAGCAGCAGGGATGCTCTGCAGTCATTATATCGTATAACCAGGTAGATGTAAATCTATCTGGAGCGTTCTATAGGCCTCGTGGAATATAATTATTTGTAAATGAAGGTTGCCTACGCATGATGAGTGTAACTCGTCATCGCCGTTAGACAACTGTTGACCAAAATATATTGTGTAATTTTATTAATGAATAAAATACATTGGTTCTTGTAATCTAAAATATATTATGTTATTTTATTAAAAAAAAAGAAAAGAAAAGAAAAATTCAATTAAAAAGTTATTATCAGCTGTTAAAAAGAAGAGGTTTTATGATTTTAAAAATCATATGTTAATAAAAGAAATTAAAATATTAAAAATTATCTATTAAAAACAAAAAAGGTAAAAATATTTAAATTAGATTGAAATAAAAAGGTATTTAAAAATCTTCATTTTCCATTCACGATGAAATGAGAATACACAACCATAATAGGTTAAATCTCCAGCTGGAAAGAGAGCTGCTGGAAAATTCAAATTAGTCATTTAGCGCAAGCAACATTTTTGCTGTTCATCGAATTAAATCAAATTGCAACTAACCCTTTATATTTTAATTTCTTAATCTCACCTCCTAACCAAACAGTTATAAAAAACAGCATTAGTGATTTTTTTTAACAAATCCGAGCTTTTAATGCTTAAAACAATCGAACAAATGTCATGGTGTGAGCCGAGCGATATGCTGGCTTGATCATCAACTTCTCTAATTGTTAAATTAATAATTTTTATCGGTGTTAGAGTTTTTATACAGTAATATATATATATATATATATATATATATATATATATATATATATATTACTAAACTGATATATATATATAAATATACTATAGTAATATAATAATTTAATTGTTCTTATGTCGACTGCCCATATACAAATTAATAATTTTTTTTATTGGTCTTAGAGTCCAATCAATTCAATCTAAAAATAAAAATAAAAATAAAAATAAAAATAAAATAAAAATTAAAATAAAAATTAAATTAAAAATTAAATTAAAAATTATAATGACAGTCAGACTGTCCTTGTTTACATTCAACCCCGTAGACTATAGTCACTTTCTTATACTTTAATATGCTTTTTGAATTTTTCATTTCAGAGCTTCCTGTGTCAAGATATGATGTCAGCCAAAAAAAAGCAAGCTTCGTTGTGGCAGCCATATCTAAGCCATATTGGATGAAAAATGAAAAAAAAAATTTTTTTTGCAGACTTCAATATGTATTTTTTTAATATAAAATAAAATTGTAGTGTGATAATAAAGTTTACTGCAAGAAAAAAATCTTGAAAATTTATGCAAAAAGACTAGAGATGCCCCCTTAATTTATACTAATATAATAATTAATTTAAACTAATAAATAACTTTATTCACAATAGTGGAAATAAGGACAATTGACAATCTTTGATTATAATTGCTTATGATTTTACGATTATTCTTAACCGCTTCCGCCACTTTTTCGCGTTTTTCTCAGTGGTTGATGAACTACGATCTGCGGGACATTCGTCATCTTTAATGTCTTCACAATCATCTTGGAAAGGCTTCTATTGTTCGTATATACTTGTGACTTCTATAGCAGGTTTACTACATTTGTTACACTTTATTTTCTTTTTACACAAAATTTAATATGAATTTTTTGATTTATTTTTTTGAAAAAACCGAAAATTACCGAACTTTTAGAGCACATCTCGTATATTGCAATGTTTATATTTAAATGTCTAAATAATCTTCTTCAATGAGTTGAAATAAAATTATTTGAAGTATCAGAATATTTTTTATAAACTTAGAGATCAAAGAGTCATGAAGAAATTTAATTGCAACAAAAATTAAATTTTTCTACTGTTAATAATCCTTGTTTTGAAAAAGTTTACTAGTTGATATAACACCAAGTGATATTATGTTTTCTGACTATTAAGTATGTATGATATTTTCTATAGCATCATAAAGTTCGTTTATTTATGAAATAATTAATAAATCAATGCAAAGATTAGAAAAATGCACTTCAAAATTAAAATTAATATTTGCAAATGCGTTATTAATTTTTAGTTTAATGTCTAGTAATTGTTTTATAGGTATTAATAAAAAGAATAATACTATGACATTGTTCGTTCTTTTTTCTCATTTTTTTTTTAAATGGTTTTAAGACAGAGTTGAGTGAGCTCTTCTGCCCAGACAGTTGATAATCGTACCTGGGCTATTGTGCTGAATTCAATATTTAAGACAGAATTACTTTTTGATTTGCCATATGCATATTATTGTTATTATAAACTTTGCGCAATCTTTTTCTAACAATTTTCACATAAATCAAAATTTATATACATTTCATCTTACTTATAAAATATTTAGCAATTCCAAATCTAATATCAATTTTTAAATAAAATCTTGAAAAAATACATTATACATTATATGACTTAATCTTTTATTAACTATGCTTGATTAAATATTAGTTAAACTTTAACGAAAAGTAATTAATTGATTAATTCGTTGTTTTAATTTATTTTTTACATAATATAATATTATATATCATATTAATTATACAATTATACTGTATATTACATGTATGTTAATAATTATTCTTATAAAATAGAAGAATATATAAACTTCAATTAGTAACGTATTAACTAAAACAATTATAAAATGCACCCTTAAAATAGTTTTGATTTATACGATTAAGCTATTTGTGTTATCATAGCACAGGGGCTGTGCGAAACTTGTCACCATATCTTATAAGAATCTAATGAATTATATTTTTAGCTATAAATTTGATTGTAATATATACATTTTGATAATTTGTTTAAATAACATGGAATATTAAAAAATAAATTTATATTAATATGTTTTCCTTAGTAAATTTCTAAAATAATATGTTGGGAAGATGATTTTGTAGAAGACGCAGAAATTGGTTTCTACTATCATTTGTTCTCTATTAACGCTCGAAGAGTCATTGCATAAGAAAATAGCAGGTAAATAAACTACAAAACAGAATGAAAAGATAATAAAATTTATTGTTGATGAAACGTAATTATAGAGTTTACTTACATGAGTAAAAAAAGGCATCCCTAGATAAGGAATTAGTCCTGTAACGGATATTTTAAGCGGCTTTTGGCATTTAAAAATTATAATACATTTAGTGATTGCCATTTGTTTTGACTGTTGGTACCAAAGAGTCGAATATGCTGTATTGGCTAGATCCACATTCTAAATTTGTTAATACATTTGCATCAAATAAATCTATTATAGACTCATGATTTGTGATTTAGTCAGTACAAAAGATAGAAATTATAACATAAATTTTATTAGAATGTTGATCAACATTAATTCATTAAAGTAACTTTTATCAGTGGTAAAAATTTATTTTCAATAAAATAGTATAATAATTTTTACTTTAACATTGACTTTAATTAATAATTAAAATATGATATTCAAACATATTTAAATCAGTACAGTCAAATATAGTCTACTTTTATTATTTTATTTCTATATAATTTATTTAAGAGACGTTATAAGTATAAATAATTAGTAAGAATGCACTAATTTGTCTTTTTATTAGTACATCAGTTTTGAATCAGAGAATAACATGCTATACTAATGCATACAGTTTTATATAATTATATTTTATATCTAAAGCTATTATTAAAAACCAAAATAATTCAACAAAATTTACTTACGCAAGACATGAGATTTTCTCCAGCCAGTGAAAGTAAAAACAGTCTTAATGTAATAATAGTTAATATTATAAAGAATAAGAGATTCTTAAATGAAAAGAAGTTTTTCTAAATTATAAAAGAATATGATTATTAAAACCATATGTTCAATTGTATATTTCTTTAAGTTTCTTTTATAAATTTAAGTAAGTCCTACTAACGGTAAATATTTGTAATCCTCCGATAAAAAAATAGCCACCTATAGTAAACATTGTTTTAAATAGAATTATAGCTGCGATTGTGTTAACTTCTTCTGTAAACCTGCACAAGATTTGAACAGCAAAAATATTTCTGAGGTCTTTAATATTTTTTTTTTTTTTGAATACGAATAAATAATTGTATACTATAAATTCTATATTTTTCTAGATTTTTGATGGCTTTAAAATGTAAAATTTATAATATATCAAGCTTATATGTATTAACATTTGAAACTAAAACATGAACATTATAATATGATTTTTTGTTGATATCATTCTTTCATTATATCTAATTACTAGGAAAACTTTTTTCAATTTTTTGTGATGCTTGGAAATATTTACATTATAGTATAAATAATAAAATATATATGTGGAAAGTAACTATTTACCAAATTATGCTTTGATGGGTGCGAATACATTCTACCAGTTGAAATTTTGATGCTGCTAATTCTAAATCGAATTTAAGAATTTCGAGTTTTGAAATAGAAATGACTATTAGGAAAAGCATTATAGCGTCTGCAACGAGCATTGCTGAACAATGGGCATAGAGAATTATTTGATTTGCAGAGAAGAAGATTTCCATCATTACTGAATCTATAATTATTCTAGAATTATGTTCTGGTGGCTCCATTAAAAAAATTTAATTAGTAAACAATTTATTTGCGTAGTTTCTGTTAAAACATTACTAAAAATAAGAAAAAATAAGAAAAATAATAAAAAATTCTTAAAAATTCCATTAATAAATTATAATTATTTTATTAATTTTCATTAAATTTAATTAATCATTACTGTTAATTAAGAATAGTTAATGAAAATTTGATTTATCAATTGATTAAAATTATGGATTAATTCAAAGCAATTGCGTCAATTCATTTCATGAATTACTCTGAAATCAGTTCATTAATTATTTTCTAACATTAATAGACAACGATAAGAGATTTGTATAAATCATTGTATATCTCGGGCAGCTGTAAATAGTTTTTGCAATAAGTGCCAAAATTTTGATGACTATTTCTTCAAGGCAAAGAAAATAAAAAGATTATCCATCTGAGCTAATAGGTGACCGCGATAGTAACAATATTTAGTTGTTTATTTAAAGAGATATTTATACGATATGTGTCTTTTTCCTTCTCTCTTTTATTTTTATCAATTTGAGGACTCTCATTTGAGTCACTTATTAATAATTGAACAAGATAATATCATAAAAATTTGCCGCTGATGCTAAATAATAAACCATAAAGTCTAGTAGCATATGTTAGCATATTGATTCTTTTTAATAAACATGAATTTTTGAAAAAAGTAATGATAATAAAAATGAGGGGTTAAATGTATTGATTTACTGCATACTGCACCATTTGATAGAAATAAATACCATCCCATCTTTGGCGACACTAAAAGTCTACTATCTTGCATAATAGTTACGTAGAGGAAACAAGCAATTAAAGAAAGTATTCCGCAAATTGAGCTAAACATTAAAAAGTATTTTTTCATATTCTTTTTCAGTATTGCTTTTTCATGTCCTTCTGTATTTGTTAAGAAACTTTCAGATATTTTAAGTAACATCTGAAAAAAATAGTTTAATATTTTACTGACACTATATATTTGCAAAGAAGTAATTCTTAAATATTATTAGAGCTCTTTAACACGTAGCTTAAGCTGAAAAACTCGCGTTTAAATGTGTTTCATCTTTCTAAAATTAATAAAACAACTTTAAAACATAAATGTAAAGTAAATGTATGATCAATGAAAAATAAGACTGTGAGCTGAAGATTGCAGAGTATAATATTTAATGAGGGAGAAAAGTAAAATACGGTCTTGTTTGCAATATTTCATTGATTTAGAATTATAATATATAACACAGACACACACACAATTTTGTTTATCCGATGCAGGCAAAATAAATTTAGTAACAGAATATAGTAATAAGTATGTGGCAATAGTTATATAAAAAAGTAGGTGTGAAATACTACTGGTATATTAGCATGACTTTAGTTATTCTTATGATTATTTACACACAATACATAAACATAAATAAAAAAGTATGAACCTGTAAACGATATCGTTGCATTCGAAAAATTGTCAGTAAACTCAATCCATCAATAATATAAAAGATTTGTATCCATGATGATAATAACCAAGTTAAATTATCAAACAGATGGCTTAAGATTGCAAAGTTTGGTGCGATATAAATAATATAGTTTAGGAAAAACAAAGCCCAAATAATGTTGTAAGTTTTGACTTTGATCTGATTTACTTCGTCCACCATTGGCCACAACGTCAAAAATATTCCAAATATTTTTATAATTAGATAAGCTAAATATTTGTTTTTGGCAAACATTCTCGATTATATGAATGACAATTATCAGAAAACCAAAAAGAAAATAAAAAATTGTATTATAAACGTCGCTATCGTCCCTATTCAACACTGAAATACTGGTCGTTTAATATTCTAGACTGAAGTGCTCGTGATCAGTGTCATGCAAGTTCAATGTGATATATTGGATGTATATTGACATTAAAGAAGACCTCTAGACAATGACTTTAATGAACGCAGACCGTTTGCTTAAGTATTTTATGTTCATTAGGCGTCTGTAATTATCCATATTACAACGGTTTAATAGGTTTTTATATGAAAATAAATAAATCAATCTAAGAAATGCAAATTAATTTAAATGAATGTTGGAATAGTTAAGTAAAATTATTTCTCTGAATTAAAAAAATCGAAAATATTAAAAGTATTTATTAAAATAATATATATATATATATATATATATATATATATATATATATATATATATATATTATAGAGAATTTTTTTTTCTTTATTGGAATTAGAATTAAAAATTGTACTTATGTCGACTGTTCTGAATTAAACTAATAAATATTTTTATCGGTATTACAGTCTTTATAATATAATATATTAGATAAAATAATGACAGTCAGACTGTCCTTGTTTATAATCACTCCCGTGAAATAGAACTTATTACTACAATAAATTATATTAAAAATTAAAAATAAAAATAAAATAAAATTAATAATAAAATAAAAATAAAACAATAAATAAAATACAATAAAAATAATAAAAACAATATTCTATATTAGTAAACGACAACCTGACTGCCTCCACGACCTTAAATTTAGAATCACCTTGATGTCCGACATTTCGAAACGCTATGGTTGATCCTCAGGAACTAAACTAAAATGAAAAACTGAGTATGCTACTTCATATACCCCATCCCCACTCTGAATTTATTAGTATAACATTTATAGGACCCCCCTTTCTTAACTTAAATGCGAAATACAAATTTTATATTAATAAAGAATGATAAGTGCTGTCCAATTTACTTGACTCTAACATTAAATTTACATTATTGGGATTTTTCAAAATATGAATATTTTCAAGAGTTTCTCTTTTATATTTATTTTTAATACCTTGTTCAAAAATATTTACATTTTCAAAATCGAAAGAATGTAACAAGTTTAAACTATGTTCTTTTAGCCCAGATGTAACATTCATGCTTCGTAAGCTATATTAAAGTTCATGTATTCTTTGTTTTAGGTATCTTCCCCTTTGTCCAATATAATATTTGTCCGAATCTTGACAATTTATTTTGTGTTCCACTCCAATTTTCAAACATTTATCATCCTTATCTTTATAATCGTTAAATAGCTTTCTAATATTATTATTGTTTCTAAAGTAAACTTGAATATTATGCTTTTGAATGCACTTCTAATTCTTTCGGATAATCCTTTTACATATTGTAATACCACGATTTTATTACTATTATCCCTCTTTTCCATATTACGTTTTCTAGTTGTTACGAACAGAATCGAAACTAGATGTAAAAATTAGTATTAAATCTTTAGCGTTTATAATTTCTAGAATAAAATTTATTAATCGATTCCATTCTAGCTGTTATTATAATTAGTTCCACGTAAAATGTTTGAATATTGTTTGAATTCAAATTTAAAATAAGTATTTTCTTTATAGCCGATAGTCATGTTATAGTTTATGTTATATGTTTATAGTTTAAGAAAGTAGAAGTCTAAAGACAAAATTAATTTATGATTTTGATTTTTGGAATTATTTAATCTGATACATATTAAAATAATGCGTAATAGTTTTTAAGAGATTTTTATAATATCGCGTTGCCATATATATATATATATAGGTTTAGTATTTCTTTTGTAACTAAGTATACTTATAAATTATATTGCGAGAAATGTTTAGTTTTAAGATTGGAAATAATGTAAATAAAAGATTAATATAATATTATATTCGCAGGAGAATATATGAGTAAGAAATGTTATGCGATCTCCTCGGACAAAACGGCGCCGCACGAATTATAAAAACTGTTTATAAATGATATGTAAGTACATACGAGATATTGAATAATGCTTAACGAAATCATCGGTTGACGATTTGAAATCTTATTTTATAAGTTATAATTTGAAATCTTGAATTGGACTCTTTGAAATTTTTAATTGGGTTTGAATTGAAATTAATTAATTATTGAAGTCAGGATCGCGAGCAAACCTTCGATAAAGGCCACCAAATTGTATACAACTAAGGTATACGCTTGATCCGTACCATGACGGGTAAAATCGAAGATTTTCCTGAAAACTGACTTCTATATGATTTACAACTAAGGTAATCAAATATTAGTCGGAGGAAAATCTTGAGATTTTACGAAAGAGGTTTGGACGGTGTCAGGTTACCACCTCGGGTTCTCCGACCGTCCGGCTGCGCGAAGTGTTTAGGCTGCGATCGACGAATGGGGCTTATCGCCCGAAATTTGACCCACGATAAGAAGAGAGTCTATAAAGGGCTCTGTTTGAGCGCAGAAGGCATTATTTGTATCTCGTCTATATGCTAAGGTGATTGCTATTTAGATTTTCCTTTCATTCTATATATTCAAATTCAATTAGTTCAACACATGTTTTTAAATTGTTATTGTTTTTAAACCTCCCAGCAGTAGTATATTACACTAGTGCTATTATAAATCTGATCAACTCTCTCTCTCTCTCTCTCTCTCTCTCTCTCTCTCTCTCTCTCTCTCTCTCTCTCTCTCTCTCTCTCTCTCTCTCTCTCTCTCTCTCTGCAATCATTTTATCCACAAAGTTTATTGGATAATCATTCTTAATATAAGAATATCTCTTTAATTAATTTTAAATTATCTTTTCTAAAATCTTTGTGTAATAACTTGATTGCTCTGTCGATGACTCCCTTTGCAGTACCTATCTTGTTTCCAAATAAATGGTGTGAGTTAAAATTTAACAACCTACCTGACCATGTAGATTTTCTATACCAATTTAATTTTACTCTGTTATTACTAACTCTAACAACATTGACACCCAGAAAACTTAATTTATTGTCTAATTCTAATTCCTTTGTATATTTAATTCTATCATGGATGGAATTCCAAACATCCACCATTTCGTCTACACACCTTTCTGATACAATTGTAAAGATGTCAACAACATATCCTTTATAGATAATTGTTTCAAAATTTAACTTATTTAATGCATATTTGGTAATGGAAAATATTGCATTAAATAAGTTAAATTTTGAACCAATTATCTATAAAAGATATGCTGATGACATCTTTACAATTCAGACATATTCAATGTAGGTACCTTCGAATATATTTTTGTTCGTTGAACACTGCTTGTAGAGAATAAATGCATAGAATATGTATTGTAATGATATCTACAACTTTTGTTTGAAAATTTTTTGTAAATTTAACTATTTCTCACATATATTCGAAAAACTATATTTTTATGATTTTTGTTATGAAAATTCAATTCCGTTGTAATTCAATTCAATTTAAAAAGTTTCATCATAAAACCATGGAAATTTATTATACTGTGATAAGTTTTACCTCTATTTATTTATTTTAAAACTCTCTCTCTCTCTCTCTGTATGCGCGTGGACGTGTGTGTGTGCGTGTGTGCGCGCGCGCGCGCGTGTGCGTGTGCGCGTGTGTGTATGTGTGTGTGTTTATTAGTTCTAATTGAACTTAGATATTTTTTATCACATTATTACATTGTTAATTCATATGTATACATGTGCATCACTACACGTATAATCATGCAAAGATGTAAAGATTTTATTGGTGTTTATATATTATATAGTATATAACTAACTGATGTTATTTTCAGCCGTTCATAAAACTAGGCTTTAAAATAGTTATCCCTCTATCGGTGGACAATGAAACCTTTCTGCATGATCGCAGTAACTTTACAATGATCATGCACTGCGATGATTGCTGCAAGCTTGCTGCGATGATGCGCAGTGAATGCATACTTGCTGCGATTAAAAATGCTTTATGGGTAATAATGACTTTAAAAAATTGTGTTCATGATTTCTTATAATTTCATATATGTATAACACAGGATATTTTGTCTCAAGATATTATTTCTATGAAATATTTGGTTGGTCGTACATGATCATTATAACTAAAAAATTAAAAAGAAATTCCAAACGAATGTAAATAACGAATGTAACAGTTGATTAATTTATGTATTAATTTAAGATCATAAAAATAAATAAGATGTTTTCATTCTGTTAATAAGTGCTATCGCGTTTCAGAATATGTCCCAAAAAATCTGCAATTTTTACTAATATATATCTGTTTAACAACTAAAATAATTTAACACTTTCTTCGTCTAAAGTATATATTTAGTTAATTTCTATCTTTCAAATACTTTAAACATTAAAAAATGTATATTTGATAGTTTATTTACAAGAACTATAAAGTTATATTTATATATTTTGAATGAATAGCTTTGTTGCATCTGTTTCTTTCTTATGTATTTAAAATAAAAAATTGTGTATTGTAAAACATTGTATTTTACAATGTATATTTATTTAACTGAAATAATTAAATTATAACAAAATGTAGGTTCAGGTTAAAAGAAACTAACTTAAAATTGAAATAATTTGGAAAGACCATTATCAATATTTGATTTATGATTACGAAGTTAATAAATCTAGAAAAATCTGCTAATTGTAGACTATACATTTTTTCTAAAAGTTATTTGATGGTTTTTCATATTTTTGGTGCATCCTATATTATCATATTTAACATATAACCACCTTATATAGAGGATGCATGTTATAGCAGTATATATATATATATATATATATATATATATATATATATATATATATATAATCTTGAATTTGTGGGTAAAGTGACTTCCTGAAAGTAACTTGTGCTTTCAATTCAAGATGATAAAGAGTTTATCTTCAGGGTTTCATAGGATTGGGTTCAGTAGTTTGTACGTGATGAGGTAACAGCACATAAACTCTGTCCTTTCATACAATAATATATATATATATATATATATATATATATATATAAATGAAATATGGTATGATATATATTTTTTATTTATTTATTTATTTACGTATAAGTATACGAACCTATAAGGCCCTATTACAAAAATTGGTACATATAAATTTATATTTGGTAAATTAAAACATGCAAAAATAATTAAATAGAAATTCAAGAGCATGTAAAATAAATAATAAAATTAGAACAAATGTGAATATCATGATATGATATGATATGATGAAGTATGATAATATATAAAATTAATGTAATAATTTTTTAGTTCATTTATAATTTGGTTTGATGGCTTAAGCAGAGTAAACCTCCAATCATGAAAATGGTCCAATTCCAATAGGGTTCATTGTGAAATGGTGCGATTATATTCTGATAATAATATAATGTGTTATAATAAAATAAAAAAAATTATGTTTAAAGATCACAGCAAGGATTAATGATTTAAATACTCTCATATACTTGCGAAGATTGAGCGTCGAATTTAAAGATGTTGATTTAGGGTTTTAGTGGTAAAAGGAAAGGGTAATAAATCTCGAATCAGTCTGTTCCAATATGACACGTAGATGTCTGTCAATCTTAGTAAAAAAGATTATTGTTTTGAAATATAGCGCAATGCTTGCGATTGACAAAGAATACACCCACCGCTTCTACGAGGGCGCCACTGCATCAACACAATAATGTCAGCCGCGAGAGTTTCGATAATTCAGAGTGTATATGGAGTGAAACTGTTTTTTTAATGAAAAAATAAGTGCTTGTATTTAAAATATTTAGGTAAATGTTATACTATATTTTATAATCTCACAGTACATTAAAAAATAGAATAAATATGACATCATTGTTGTTTTTATATTGTAATTACATACATGATGTAATAAAAAAAATTTATTAATAATACTTTTTAAAATAGATTTATTTTTCTTTATAATTGTTATAAGTGTCGTTTATTTAGAAAAAGAACTGTAATTACAACCATAAATAACTGTTTTCTTATTGTATTTAATTTTATGTTATACTTACAGTTATACTATGAAAACTTAAATTAGTATTAAAATTTTCTATAAAAAATGCGCCTCTTTAAAGCAGCCTTCCTTATCCTTTTCGATCATGTGGAGAAAACTTCAGGATAATTTTTTTAGTCTTAATATTATTAAATAAAAATGTTTAAAAGTGTTAAAAAACATTAGAAACTGTTTTACTTCACCCTATTGTAAGAAATTGCTTCGTCTTACTGAATAATAATTAATTTTTTTTAACTTATCTGAATGGTTTATCATAGAATATCAGAATAAGTTTAAAAATTGTAATATTAGTACTTAGTTTCTTTGTTAATATTTTTAATTTCTATATAAAGCAGTTGAATAAATATCTCTCAGAAAGCATGCAATATTATATCTATTGATGTATAAGCCATACTTTTTTTCAAAATGCTCTTTTACTAAAATTTGACAGGCACCTTTCTTCTTTTTTCTTCAAAATCTACTTTATAGAATATTTAAAAAAGATTTTATATAATTTACCAATAATTCGATTTATTCTGGAATAATCTTAACCTTGGTCCAGAGCTCACGGGTGATAAACATGGCACTGGGCGAAAGCTCGTTAAGCTCCGTCGATGATTACGCACCGTGTTGTCAGTGTCGATATGCCAACATACATGATACCATGGGGCTATATCTACTACGCTTATAGCAGTTTATACTTTCTCGCTCGATAAAACAGAGCCATCAGAAACAGAAAAGCTCCTTCGATGGGCCGCAACGATTCTTCCCCTAGCGAGCTTGCGCGCGCGCACCTCCACGTTCGCTGGCTTGCGATATATATATATATATATATATATATATATATATATATATATATATATATACATAATGTAATAGCAGATCGATCCACATAGCCTATACAGGGTGCTGTACTACCTCTCTCGCTCTCTCTCTCTCTCTCACTCCTTCTTGCTTCCAAAAGCGACTTCGGTCGCCTTGACGACGGACCGGCGCAGAAGCTTCGCGGCACGCGCATGCTCAAGCAAGCTCGACCTGCTCGCATTTGTGATAGTTTATTTGTGTGTGTGTGTGTGTGTGTGTGTGTGTGTGTGTGTGTGTGTGTGTGTGTGTGTGTGTGTGTGTGTGTGTGTGTGTGTGTGTGTGTGTGTATGCGCGGGTGCGCGCATTGTGTAGGCTGCACGGTTTGGCTTGACGTCGCCCGCGAGCTTTTAAGACGTATACACATACACACACACACACACACACACACACACACACACACACACACACACACACACACACACACACACACACACACACACACACACACACACACACACACACACACACACACACACACACACACACATATATATATGTATGTATGTATGGATGAATGCATATATGTATATATAGATATATTCATATCTCGCGCTCCACTGCAGGGAAGCCGAAATCTCTCTGGCCTCCGCCGAGGACGCGTTTTGTGGGATCTGTCGTGGTGGCCTAGCCGGTAAGGCCGCGGGGCCCGCGATGCAGTGCAAACGTTGGAAATCAGACTAATGGGACCGAGGAGACGTGCGAACCTGGCGGTGCCCATAGCCACTCTCGTCCTATATTGATCCGGCAGCCGGCGAACGACACGACGCACCGCAGGAATTTCGGAGCGTCCTCCTTCCTTGGTAAGTGCGCGTCGTGCCGGTTCTTCGATAAGATCCTGAAAACGAAAAAGTTCGCGTATCTCGTTGGCCGCGGTTTCAAGCATTAATCTGGTTCGGGGTGTCGTCAAACACTAACACGCGTTAATCTCAGTTCAACGAGCCCTGTTTCGTAGGGGGCATCTCTCTTTGAAGTACTAATGCTATCATAATAATATCATTCCTAAACGATTCTTCAATCCTTACGAGAGCTTCCTCACGGAATTGACATTTAATTGGAATTATTGGTTTTTTGTACTTGTTTTGTTTATAAGTGATTTTATAGTGAATTGAATCAGAAGCCTTTAAATTTTATGGTGAAACTTTAGATTTGAAGATTAGATGTCGGCATTTTACCAATAAATTCTTTGAATTTAATGCACAAAAATTTTGATGCTATTCCACAATTTTCTTCGACTACAAAATTAAAGGTAAGTCTTAACAGGCTAGATTGATTTTATTTTATAATAATTAATTAGTCAAAACTGAATACTATAAAAATTGAGTTTTCTATAAAGTTATTATAAATCGAGTTATACGTATGCTATTTTCATAATAAGTAAAATATGAAACAGAAAAATAATAATAATAAATAGAGATACGTGTTAAAAGGGAACAATTCTATATTTCCTCTAGTCTACTTTCTATTTCAATTGCAGCTTTTAAAAATACATGAAGTTATAGTTAGACGAACTTACACAGCTTGCAGATCGATATTCGCGCGTGAGGCATTTATACAATTTGTAACAATTGGAAATCACTAGACAACTCTACAATTTTATTTAATAACTTTGAAGAATGTTTAACGTAAGTAAAAATTTATAAATTACGTTTTAAAGATTAACTGGAAATATATTTAGTAATTTCAAGTCGAGTAATTTAAGTAACAGTTAATTGTCCAGTATTGTATAAATACTATAATAATACTCATATGTTTGTCTTCAGATTTTAGTTCGAAAAGAATTATTTTGAGTACATCAAAAATTTGAAAGTGTTTATATCAAAACTCATAAATTTCAAAATTGCCAAATCCTCAAAACTAAAATGAAAAATGGATCAATCTTTTGTATTTACTGTATAATCCAATGCAAAAACAATAAAGAGAATCGCACCAAATTCCCACCAGAAAGACGAGTATACGAGAGATCTCTTGCGCTCAGCGCCCAAATAAATTAACGAGCCTGAATTACGGTCAGAGGTGAGTAAACAATTAATTAAAATAGCGGCACTGAAAAGCGGCGCGACGAGCGCTAAAGCGACGTCGGCTATTGTGGAGGTTCGTTCCCCTCTATTTGCGCGCAACTGGCCGCCGCCGGGTGCGATCGCGCAAAGTGCCGAAAGTCGTAAATCTCTCCGTAAACCGTAACCTACAACTGTACGCACGCACGCACGCACGCACGCGCTTGCGATATCGATTGCGGAGGTCCTTTCGCATACGTGCATACAAGGTATGGACGGTTAGTGAAAATTGAACAAAGAAAAGGAAACAAAAAATTGGGAAGAAATTTCTTTGATCGCTTTCCTCTTGGTCGAAAGGGTATCTGTGGCGTTTTTAATGCCACGTATCTTATATATACTTGTGCATTAATACTCCTATTGGTGCATTGTCTATGCAAGGCTGCGCGCGAGTTTTACAAAAAAGAGTGTATACTATAAAAGGCAACAGAGAATCCGAAAAAAAGAATGTATATGTGTGTGCGTGTGAATGTAAGAGAGAGAGAGAGAGAGAGAGAGAGAGAGAGAGAGAGAGAGAGAGAGTGACAGAGAGAGACTAAGGAATTGCCGGATGAAGGGGAAAGAAGAAGCTATTCACCGTATAGGCATTGGGTAAGGGAGAGGGGATCGGAAAAGGAAATGGATGATATGATGCGTTATGAGAAAATGAGGAAGTACGCGCGCTCGTAAGCGCGAATGTGTAATGGGCGCGGCGTTACGGAACGTTACATAGGGTCGGGCAGCGCAAGCGGTAAGTTAATAAATAAATCGCGCGTAATAATTCGAGATTAAAGCAAAGAGGATAATTCTCTTTGGCATTTAATTAGTTTCTCATTCGCGGCGAGGCTGTGTAATGTATTGTGCTTATAAAGAAGCAAGTACCGAATTTTATTGAGTATTTTCGTTTTTTTTTTCATTTAAGAGCGCTGTAAAGCTTCCTGAAAATCGATATTTCATTTATTGTTTGCATTAAAAATAATGAATTTAATTATATTTACATGGTAAAAAAGATTTTAGCCGAGTATTTAATTTTATTAATCTTTTCAAATGAGCGATAAATTGATCAGGTGTTAAGGAATATATTAATTTTAATTATGGGTATTTAATTCAGAGACGAAAAATACCACATTTCTCGAACTCTGCAAAAAAAGTAGTATAAATTTATAAATTGTGCTAACTTTCTACGTAAAAATAAAATGTGATAGTTTTCGATGCAAAATTTGAAATGTGCTACTCTTTATCTGTTTTCAATCATCTATTTTTGTTCGAGAAGTTGATATATTCTAAGCTTATAATTATTTTCCATACTTTCTTCTATATAAGTAATTTAATTATTGTCTATAACACAAAAAATTTTTAAAACAAATAAAAAAACTAATAGAAAAAAAGATTATAATTAGTTCTGTAAGTCTGAAAGTAAAGTATGAAATCCAATTTTCTATTAAATAGCCATTAACTAGAAATTTGATTCAATAATAAAGAAAGTAACAATCGTAATATGATTTTTTAAAAATTTAGTTTTATCTGATCTATAATTTCAAAACTTAATATAGCTCCAAACATCAATGAAATAAGCATGGAGTCTTATTACATTATTTTTTATTTATTTTTTTTAATATTATTTAACATCGCTTTATTCATGCTTCCTAATATCGGTGCGTTTTGTTAACAAAACACATGTAAATTATTAAAGCGGTGCTTGTGTCAATCGGCCGAGACCGGGATTTGAACTCGGATCAACAAGTTACTAGTTCTTCGCTCTAGCGATCGAATCATCGTAGACCTCTATTACATTATTATGATTATTATTATTACAGTATAATATATATAATATTATTATATATATATATATATATATATATATATATATATATATATATATATATTGTATTCATGATACGTGATAACGTTTTAAGGAAATGTTAATGAACATATGACAAAAATGTAGAATACAGTGAAAGTATTATAGTATAGGTAGGATACTATCTTCACTTCTTCCCAAATTTAAAATAGCGTACATCAACTTACTAATAAAAAATGATACTTTTGCTAATGCATTAACAAATATTCACTGATTCAGCATTTTTATTATATCAATATTTCGTTCATCCCATACTCTCACTGTGATCCTAATTCATTTGGGATTTCTACATCCTCATCTTTAGTATGCCATTGTGGCTTTTGTTGTGTATTACTACTAGTTATATAGCAGTACTATATAACTATATACTAGTTAAATACTAGTTATGTACTAGTGTAGCCTTGCAACCATATCGAACAACAATTATTCACATCTGATTGTCTTTATCACTTCCATCACGATTGAGTGCTCATTAAATTGAGTCGTAACGACCACGTCGCCAGTAATTCTTTGTTTTTTCTATTTGACAGTGGTACAACTTCAGCTTACGTTTGGTCTTACCGAAACTTAGTCCTCAGTTCCTTTAATTTTCAAAAGCTATTCGTTACCTAGTTCAACTTCCCCAGTTGCCAGCGAGCCAAGTCGATGAGAATCTATCTCTATATTATTCATTGAGCCTTAATAAGCTAACATTCTGTTCCGCCATCAAAGGAGTGAATTTCATACATTGTTTTCGATTACATAACATCAGATTGGAATATCGTTTTCACCATTTTATCGAATTTGTCTTTAGTTCGGCCAGTGGTAACTTTAATACAGCACTCGTTAATGAACCAAGCATCTTAAAAATAGTCTTAGTTATTATAATATACCTTGGAGATTCAAATAAGGCAACCATGAGTTAAGGTACATCGCGACGGCCTCCTTCAAAGTAGTCCCCTCCCGCATCTATGCACTTATTACAGCGAGTTTTCTAGTTTCCATAACAATTCTGGAACACTTCTTGTGGGACCTCTCCGAGTACCCTCATCACAGATTCTTGGATGTCTTCGACCGAGTCAAAATTTCGACCTTTGACAAACTTTTCGATGCCTTTAGACGCCAAAAACTGAGAGACACTGAACGCACTCTGACGGGGAGTATTGTCGTGATGCAGAACCCAAGTTTTCCCGATCTCTGTACGCACTTTGAGCACCCTTTTTCGTAATTAGATTTCATAATAGAAGTCTTGATTTACGGTTTGTCCAGGTGATACAAACTCTTTGTGAACCACCCCTTTGCTGTCGAAGAAGCAAATGAACATGGTTTTCACTTTGGACCAGTGCTTCACCAATACCAAGACCATGGCCGCATTTAATAAAATATAGTCTTAGTGTCAAATAAATATCGTCAATAAAATTATGATCTTGGTTTTGTGCATATGCTAGGCGATGTTTCATTAAATTTGATCTTGGTCTTGTTATTGGTGAGTGATTAATAATAATTTCATCCGTTTTAGAGTAAAATCAAATTTTTACTGTCAATCTAGAGAAACCAACTTATTCTATGTCTATTTGGCTGTAAAATAAAATAATAATAAAAAATCTATTTATAGTCAAGCTAAACTATTTTGTTTCACGGAACTCTTCGCTATTTAAAATTTCAATTAGGTCAGAAAACTCTTCTATACTGGCAATCAGAAGACTTAATACTTATATATAATGCATAGAAATCGAATAATTAGGGCAATGAAAATGGACACAATTTTAAAGCAGACTCGAACTTTAATTTTTTCCGCTTCTTTAATACGTTAATAACACCTCCATTGTTGTAAATATAAATATTTAAATCAGTATTAATATGTAGCGCTTAAAACCTAACAAAACATTGAATGTAATAATCTCTCTACCTCTTTCTCTCTCTCTCTCTCTCTCTCTCTCTCTCTCTCTCTCTCTCTCTCTCTCTCCCGCGAGTCAATCGCTGCGGGCACTGTAAGCCCCTCGTGCGCATTTTAAGAAACATAATGAGCCCGCGGCTGAAGCGCACCTAATGTAATCGCCATGAATATGCGCGAGCCCGCATATATGCGAGCACGCGGCCCAGCGTAGGATCATAATATACATATGTAGCATCAGCAGTAGAAAGAGCGCGTGTCTTTGCAGGCTGGCAGTATGGGTACGGAGAAGGGGGAAGTGAGGAGGAGAATGCAGGGAGCTATATGGAGGTAGAGCTCGCCTAGGTCGCTAATGCACTTCGTGTGGTGAAAATCTCTAGCGCAGCTATTAGAGAAAGGGAGAAAGATTGAGAGAGTAAGAGGGAGAGGGAGAAGGAGGGCCGCTATTACTATGGTAAAGTACTTGCATTTCGGATTTCTCTCTCTCTCTCTCTCTCTCTCTCTCTCTCTCTCTCTCAATCTCTTTGTGTGTGCATACTTTTGCGGGTTTCGCGCATATCCGCGGCTCTCTTTTTTTGACCCCATCCGCACACACAGTTTTATATATATACTTCTTTATACACTCTCTATATATATTTCTTAGAATTTTGTTTTTCATAGCGTATACTCTGTCACAATAAGGAGAAAAAATTAAGGCATATATTAATAATTGACAACATTTTTATCTAAAAATATGACGTTCAAAGAATAGAAGCAATGAAATCTCGAGAGCAGTGAACAATTTGAGTTTAGATCAACTTTTTAGAAACAAAATTTATCCATATTTTCAACAAACTAACTCACTGTACATCCTCAACCTTACAAATCATCAAAATATCGGCCATCTATGTCCTACACGTAATTGACGATATCAAAAATACTTTTTTGATATCGTCAACCTTAAACTTTGAAAATATCGTTTACCTTGAAAATGACCTTATATCCTTAACATTGAAAATCGCGTTTCAAGGTCACCCGTGCCTTTATGAGTTTATTCACATTTTTTGTCGTACATAAAATGTTAAACAAGAATACACAATTGTACAAACTTTGACGTTGTAACATACCGAAATACTATTACAGATGGAAACACACACTGTTATGTTTTTCATACTTTTTGGTTCAAACATACCAAAATTCCTCGGTATTACCATTTGTGATTGATCAATCGACCACCTCCATCCTCTAAAGGTTAATATCATATACATCATAATTCACCGACATCAGAAAGCAGTCATGGCATTGTATACTAGATGTCGCATATTCTTTTCAGCTATTTGAAAATTTTCGCCGCCAACAGTGCTTTAAGAATTTCGAGAAAAAGAAAGAAGATTACAACATAATTGTACTTACCTATAATTTTTCTAACAAATATATATATATATATATATATATATATATATATATACCTTTGAAAATGGGTACCACTCCCGATCAACGGAAACAAAAAGAGTCCAGCTCGCTCGCGCCTCGCGCGTAAATGAAATTTTTCCAAGGATAGAGAAGCCTCTTCCGTAAATTTTAGTTTCTTTTAAGTGGTTTCACCGGTCAGCTCTAAGCATTTCTTCTATATGCCGCTATATGGTTCAGAGTAGTTATATATATCAAGTGGCCGAGCAAAGCCGAAGCGCAATCATAACTAGTTCACATGTTTGAAATAATTGAGCATTCTAACTCTGCCTGCGAGTGAGGTCTTGCACATGTATTATGTATGTGTATTACACCAGACAATGTTTTTGCTAGCATCATTACAGAATGATACCTTGTCATATTATGAGGTAAAACTATATACACGCGCGCGCGCGCGCGCGCGTGTGTGTGTGTGTGTGTGTGTGTGTGTGTGTGTGTGTGTGTGTGTGTGTAAACGCAGCAATTGGTATAATATGGGAAAAGGATGCTTCTCCGGCCTTGAAATTTAGCCGTAAATAAAACATAATATGTCAGGAAAGTTTATTGAAGTGGACGAGGAGAGAAAAATAATCAAATAACCAATTCTAGCTTTATATTAAATGAATAATTATTAGCCCAGACTGTATATCAATTTATCACTGAACATTTTATCCTATAGAAAATATTTATAGGCGTCATTTTTCTACCCATTTGATTTAAATGTAGAAATCAAAAATGTAAAAATGCGAATAAAGTATATTTAATCTTTAATTATGCGCTGTACTATGTAATTTTTTAATTACAACCATTAATGTTGCTTGCCAAATTAGTTGAAGTCTTTAGTAAATTCAGCTGTACTTTTATGTGTATCTTACATAACGAAGGCATTATTTCTATGCAAAGCCAAGCTTGATTTCTTTTAAAATTAGAAAACACATTTCTAAAATTTCTATTCGCTAAATCTCCGTGCGCATTAAATTTCCAACAATAGAAATTTATGGAATAAAAATATTGTTACGCAAAAAGGTGCTAATGCGTATTTTCATGTACAATAAACTTACATATAAGTATTTAATGTTTTATTTTTAAAAAATAACTTGTTATTTTCTACAAAAATTTTTATTGTGCAGACGCCGTTGTGAAAACAAAATACATCAAATTTCTTATACTTAAAACTTGAATTTAGAATTTGTATACGGATAATTATTTCTCAATAATGAAAGCTTCAACATTGTAATCATCCATTAATATTTTGACCTTTTACGAATTGGCTTTGAAGAAAATTAATGGCTCTTTTCTACAGCATATTTGCAACGACAAGTCAATCCAGGTATTTTCGTATCTGTGTCCACGGAACGTTCCTCCAATAAACAATTTAACACGCCTCCATCACGCGGGCATATCATAATTTCACTGTAATCTCTCTCGCGCCTCCCCTCTATCGTTCTCCCTTAGATCTTACGAAATTCATTACTCAAATTAACCATAAAGCATTGGCATTAGAAAAGCGTTCTGTTCGCGCGCGAATAATTTGCGTGCGTGACGTGTTGCGACAGGCTTTGCTGTTTTTGTTGTTGTCGTTATTTTGCAAGTATAGTGTATCCCGCATCAGGGATATATAACTTTTAACATTGAACAAGCAGACAAAAATTCGTGAGTAGTACACACACACAAACACACGTGCGCGCGCGCGTGCATGCACACATACACAGAAAATCGATTTGTACACGGTTGATCGGGTCCTCCTTTACATACTGTGCGGGAGTGGGTGGTCGTGTTGCGCAGAGAATGGAAGAATCATCCGCCAAGTACTGAGCTCTTTTGTGAGAGTACGTGCGAAGCGTTATATTATACTGCACTTTTATGTAAGTACGCGCGAAGAGATGCTCTGTTTGTGTGTGAGCGCGCGCGCGTGTGTGTGTGTGTGTGGGTGTGTGTGTATAATTGAGGGAAGATACCGATGAATTATTGGAAAAGCGAGTGAGTGCTCGAGATTATTGCGCTACCGTTATCGATGCGCGAGCTTCAAATTATCCCATCAGCCCGAGGAAACGAAGGAGATGTAAAGAATATAGAAGGGTTGAGAGACAAGGAAGAACGGGGATAATCGATGAGGATGATTTGCCTTTTTACTCCGAGCTGTGTGTGGCGCAGAGCGGCGCCAAGAACGACGATTACAAAATGTGTATAATTGGAGAATGAGAAGAATGCTTGTAATGTAGCGAGAGTGAGAGTGAGCGTCGGAAGAAGAAGAAGTGAGAGAAGGAGGGTGGGAGAAATAGAGAGTGAGATACCGTTAAATCTGAAGTATTAATTGTATTCAGCATTTCTAAGGGGGATTCAAATGTTTCGGGATAAATACGAGAATGGCCAAAGCTATGTAACTTTGCATAAAAAATAAAAAGTAAATAAGATTAATATAGAATAATGGTGCTTGTAAAGAATTTCAACAATTGTACATTCAAATTGGATTGTAAACACAAACAAATATATACACGTCTTGTAGATGTACTGCTAAATGCATTTTCATATTATTATACAAATATCGGATGACCGTTATTTTAAATATTGAATTGGATCCAATAGTATTAAAATTTAGGTTGAATCGAGAATAAGTTTGTATTTATTTAAATATTACAGGAAAATAAAAAAGAATGAACGATTCATATAAACTATTTTTTTCTTATTTGCCCACTCTCGAAATTTAAGTATAAATATATATACTTAGATTCAATTTATATACTAAGTACACACACACACACACACACACACACACACACACACACACACACATATATACACTCGTATTCTCAAAATTCATTTTGAAGCAGCACTTAGTTGAAATATTCCACGGTGAAGCTACTTGAATACCCGTGAATGATATTTTTACGTGAGATCATAAAAAATACTATTCAACTTATGATTATAAAGTTGATTCATTAATTGAAATACGATACTTCTATCAGTTTTTTATTTTTCGTTTTCTGAAATTATTATCGTTTTAGCTTATTATTCCGAATTGATTAATTTTTCCATAAAAATGAGTCAAAATTGCAATTATTTATTAAATACGAATGAGTGAACGCGCGTGTGTGTAATAGTATTGTATATAATAATACATTCGTGAACTTATTCAAAATAAAATTATCAATGAAAGTGCTTGTAATGCAATGTTGTATCATGCAATTATGAAATCCTGTTCTTTAATGTACATATACGTAATAGTTCGTGCAGTTATTCAAAATAAAATTATCAGTGGAAGTATTTGCTGATAGTTCGTAAATCTTAACAAACGATAAAAGTCCAATATTGATAATTGGAGATAACTCAATAATATTAGCTTTATGATTATAAGTGCGAATAGGAGTATAGTAGCTCTGATGATAAAAACTTGATGTGATGGTATAGGAAACCAGAGCTAGAAACTTATGTAAAAATTTATCGGTTTTTGAATATATTCAAATAATAGCATAAGCTCTCAAAATTCATTATCAATATATACGAAATTGTCGATCTCATTTGGGAAACAAACAGTATAGACGCGATGAGAGAAAGGAACGATAAATTATGGGTGGCCGTTTTGACTGAAATTGAACGAAATAAACACTGGTAACCTTCAACATTAGTCTTAGGTAGTTTAGGATCGACGCTATAATTAAATTGGTTGCTCTATAGTCAGATTAACATAATTAGTACAGATGTTTACTTTTGACGCCAAAAATAACATTTTAAATAAAAAAATTTTTATCAAACATGCAAATGTGAATTTGTTAGTTATAGTCGATTGAAGCCGACCGAAGTTCGGTCAGATTTACATGCATATGGTGCGTTGTACAGGCAATCAATTATCAATTTTATTTTTTTAATATATTTTTCGAAGCAATCATAATTAGTTCAATATAGATCAAATTTAATTTATATGTTAGATATCAATTTTTATAAATGTCATATCTGCTCTTTCACATTTTAGCATACTTCTGAAGAAATTGATCAATCTTAAAGAATTCGTGAAATTACGTATTGTGAACCGACTCACCTTTAACGAAATAGTTTTAGAAAATATTCTTATTACAATTATTTAAAGTGTCCTTTCAAATCTTTATATCGCATTAATAACTAATAAAACTATTTCAATCATATGTAATTATACTCCGTATGTACCTTAACGTAAAACTAATCGCTCACTCAAATACCTCGTCAAATTTTCCAAATACAAGCGTACACACCTTTATTGCACAATAATTGTCGAAGATTATAAATAAGCTCGGCGATGACCTTGCAACCGCAGCGCAATATAACGTATCATTTTCCCAAGTATAATCCCTAAAGTTATTCTTCGAGAAAACTAAGAATCTTTTAAAAGCCAAGACCCCAAGAAAAAATAAGAATCATTACATATAGCCGAGAGTTGCCAAAGAATGCATCAGCGACGAAGATGCATTGAATTCCAAGGGAAAGGATTGTAACGCCGCCACACGTGTATGATTATTTTCGCATAGCCACAGTAATTCTCAGCGCTTTTCGTGAATACACATGCACGCGCGTGCGTGCACGTGTATGCATAGGCTTTTTTAACTGCTACTTGAGAGAAAGAGAGAGAGTATAATATGTGTGTGTGTGTGTGTGTGTATTAGTTTTGATTGCTTCTTGAGACGGTGGGAGAGAGGGGGGGAGAGAGAGAAAGAGAGTTTTATAATACATATGTGGCTAGGATCGAGGCATTCCGTTGAAAAAGTAATTAGCCAGCCGCGCGTTAATTATTGCGAATCTAATAAAAATCACTTTACGATATCGCCCCAAATTCGACACACTACAAAAATTAATATATGACAAAGCGATCGTTAAATTTTCAAGCCATTCAACATTTATTCGAGCAACTTTGAATTATCATTACAGTAATACAAATTACTATTAATCAAATCTCTAATCGACTCGCTATCTAGTTAGAATGAATATTATACGTACCACCTTTAATGCGGTTATTTTGAGTTGTATTTACTATTTTTAATTTAGTTTTCATAATGTTAAAGAAACCTTAATTTTGAATTCTGTAGAATGAAAATTTTTGTACAGCGATGGAAAATCCCGTTAATTCTGTTATAGCTATTATAATAATGGAAACTTTGAGATGATGAATTTTATATAATATACGTTACTAGGTGACTTTGTATTTGCATTACATAGATGAAATCATAATTTGTTGGGTATCGTGAAAATTTCCAAATTGCAGAAAAGATGTTTTCAATAATGATACTAACAATAACAATAAAGTATATAATTATAATAGTACAAGAAAAAAGTTTTTTGGCTTTTCCATTTGTTCAAAGTTTGAATCCGCATTCTAAACAAAAAATTATAAATTAATAAATATTTTTATCGGTCTTACACTCTTTTTAATATAATATATTAACTAAAATAATGACAGTTAGACTGATCCTATTTATAGTTTAAAAAATTTTCTAAAAAATTAAAAAACATAATCCTAAATTGATAAATAAACGAATTGATCAATTTTTTAAAATCATCACGTTACATAAACATATTTAGAATTTAGTACTCTATAAGTATAACTTAGTCTATAAAATTCATTGTTGGATCGTAATTGACTTAAATTACATATTCGCTTGTTATTGAAAAAATACTTTTCATAAATAGCTTGTATATATTAAAAATTAGTTTTATTTTACAGTTTGAAACATATAATCTCAAATTTGAATATAAAAATTGAAACAGAATTCATCTAACATTTTCTAAAATGTAGACTTCCATGCACAACGGTTACTACTACAATAAAAATAATGTGCATATTACTAGTATATGAGACTTGGTTAATTTTTTTAAATATGCTCTATATTATCGGCACATATTTCCTTTTATAAACGTTCGTCTTGATTTTAAGATATTCCCATGTAGCATTTGATAGTTTTTTAAATTATACAAAAAATTTGAAGAATATAATGAAATAATGAAACGTAATTGTATTATAAATTATATGTAAATATATATTTTTGGTTGCAATTTAATTATCAATTAGATTTAACAATTTTTACAATATTATCTATGAGCCCTCCCACTTTTCCCTAATGCGAGTGTATACATAACGTTATTAAATCGCGACGAGTCGCATCACATATTTACCCGGGTGACCCGTCACCGTATCGGCACCGATCGTCCTATTCGCCTCTCTCGGGAGGATTCTCCTGCGCGCGCGCTCCGACTCGCCTCGAAATATTTAGAACGTCTCCCTGAACCCGGCTGAACTTTCGCGCGGCGCGGTGTGGAGGTGAGAGGCCAAGCTGCATCAACGATGATGATTCATAGAGGGCGATTTCGCGAGTTGCGCCGTGCGCAAGTTACATATGCCGCTCGTGTATATGTATAGTCTTTTTGGTTAAAGTGCATGGTTCTCGCTACCAACATAGAACTTTGAACCGGAATACTGAAAAGAGTCATCCATCGATGATCTCGTTGGGTCTACTCTTTTATTAATATGTTTTTAATATGGCAAGACGCACAAAAACTCCCTCAAGAGTGTGTCAATATGTTCAAATGACCTATATTATATAATCACTTTTCTTTCTATTTTATAATATTTTACTTATCATTTTATTTATCATATAATATTCTATTTTGTAGCTAATAATTAAAATGATTAATTATTATTTACAATCACAAATAAATTTATTCTTTATTATTTCAATATATCTTTTTTCTTTCTTTTTAATAATTCAATTTTTGAAACAATTTTTAAAGTAGCGAAAAATATTCCGACAAATCAATTTTAGTGAATGGAGTAGATGACTGTTTTGCAAGCCTTCATTTATATTTTATGTAGATCTATTTTGGCAAAAGAGGATACAAATATTTGAATACGTGACAAACGATTAAGACAATTTCATAGGATTCAATGATAGTCGTTTCCAAAATAAATGTTCGATAGCTTGGCTACAGGTAATCTAACCTTCTAAAAATATTCTACGGTTACTTTTATAAATGAATTTCACTGTATCGAAAGTTTTACCACAATTCACTGTTGTACTAAAATACCAATGTACTAAATGAAGATTTTCAATCTTTTTAAAATCTTCCTTTTTTATAAATCCTAGTAATGGACTCAAATCTTAAACTGATGTTTTAGTTACTGGTCATTTAAAAACAAATTATATACTCATCAACATGCAAACATGTACCTTCATTAAAGGTATGGTACTTATCATAACGTTTTAATAAACTAAGGGAAATTGAAGCCTAAATTTTACGAATTAGCCTTTAATGCAAGGTAGTCAATAATTTTTATAAATTAGCTTACGTACTTTGACAGCTTTAATTCTGACATCACAGTCTCTCAACGTTTATATGTGCGCTTTCGATATTTGACATTGGAAAATTTTTGGAGTTAAGTCTCCATATCATTTGTTATAATTATTAAACCGTCGTCTGTTACTCATTTTAATTAATTAGCCATGCGACAGTTTGTTCTTCATTGTAAAGAATCTTATACATATACCTATATATACACTGCATCATTTCAATAGAAAGAGGCAGATATTATTTTTTGTTAATAAATTTCAAGATTGGCTTCAACCAATAATTTTTCTATGGTTTTCAAGCTGAACATTTATATTAAAAATATGCAATGGAAAGTCATGCAGTATTTTGGATATTCAGAAAAAACACTTTGAATAATCAGTCAAAAGAATGTCGATGCATCCAATAACAATTCTAAAAATTGTCTTGAATCGAACCCTGTTTAAAGTATCCAAATATCTTTGTTTCCTTATAGTTAGTAGTGCAAGGTATTTTTGTTATAATGTTGGTAGTCATCGGACAGTATCGGTCGATTCTGTTAAATATTATGGTTAAACAAGTAAAAAGGTTATTTTCATTGACTTTTGCGTTTGACATGCCCATAAAAATTTTTTACGATACAACAGGAAAATGAGATATATATAGAACTGTGAGAGCTTTTCGATTGTAAACATACACTGCTTTTATTGTTTCATTTACGACAGTTGGTTCAATTTTGTGAAAATTACTTTTCTATTATAACGAACAAATGGCTCAAATGTACAATATCGATATTTTCACCCCGATATGAATTGTATATTAATACGTTGCCCCGTACCGGTTTTTTACCCGCGTCAAATCAATGTTATAAGAGCACAAATTGACAAATAAGTATGTATATAAATATAATTTTGTCTTTTCTGGATACTTCTCAATTTTTAAATTGTACGTAACGTCAGGGAAAGTCGGAGAAGTTATTTCTGCTTTATACGAAACATTAAGAAATATTATATATATATATATATATATATATATATATATATACGCATATACACAGAAAGAACAGCGATCCTCTCGCGATCACACCTGTCGATACGATGCGACGCGATGGAGCCCGTTTTATTGCGCGCGTGAGCATGAGCGGCGCTGTGGTAAAAGGTGTCTCGCTTACGGCTATACGTGTATACATATATATATATATATATATATATATATATATATATATATATATATTACATACACAAATATGTGTACATTGTATTCATAAAGAGATCAAACTCGTGAGGCACTGATTGGATACTTCATATTTCTTTGCACTTTCCATCGCTGTGCTCACCCAGGCGAGCATTCAGGCATGCCGCAGCGACGCACCTGAAGACACAGACGTGTATATATCGTCGTTTTACATGTATATTACGTATATCGATATATAGTATATAAGTACCACTTGTCACGAATGTCGCTTTTCTGACGCCCCGAGCGCGGTGGGCAAAAGATAGATCTAGAGTGAAAGAGAAAGGACGAGTGTACAAATCGATGTAGGAGAGAAGAACGAGTGCAACGATCAATAAAGCTATAGTTTCGCAGTCTGAACTACGAATTAACTTTCTTTCGTTATTCTTTGATTTTGCGAAATTCTTTTTTTCAGGGAAATTTTTCAAAAAATATTTTCACAATTTCGCGAATATCACTAAACTCTCGCGACACAGATGGAATATTAATGTTTGGATAATACTGGACTATAAATGTGAAAATATCAAGGGAAATCAAGTAGAAAAATTAAATCATTCTTTAACTGAAAATCACAGTCTTTCATTATCAAGCCAAGATCTCACCTTTTCAGCGTATATTTACATTAACTTAACTTATTCTTATTTTTTTTCTCTTGTCTTTACAATATAAAGACTTTTTAAGAGAAGCCTTTGTTACATAAAGGCAATTTTTAATAAAAAATGTTTTAGATAAGAGTTACTCGACTGTGTATCGGACATGTTTTGAAACCTTTCGTTTGACCTCTGCTTAGACCATAAACGCCATTTTCGATGTGCTTAAAGGATAATTTAAATAGATTCTTGTGGACTAAGAGTAAATGAATCCTACTGATGCTGTACATAAGTGTATACAACTTTTAGCTGTTTCCAAATTACGGATTAATTCCTTCAAAATTTTGCAGATATATCCTTAATTAAAGAGAAAAAAAGAATAAAATTCCATTGTTCTTCTCTGACGTTCTTGAATATTTCCTGATTCCCAATCGGTCTAACTAATCATCTTGAATTATTCATGTTTGTCTGATTCTCATTCACAATTTTTGTCTCTTTCTGGATCTCAATAGTATTTGTCAGATCTCTCTGAGAACTTGCTAAAAACTGAGAAAATTAATAAGCAAAACAATCGATACAATCAACCTTCGATGTAACCCTTAAAAACAATGATTATGTCTATAGGTTACCTTAGTTATTTAACGAAAATCATTCCATTGATTAAGTCGAACAGACCGATGACACCGGGGTCAGCCGATCGTATTGCTATTCTTGTGCGTAATCGACCGCGAGAGTATCAATTATTACATGAACGACAGGTATTATGAATTTCCATAGCACCGTTATCGAGTTTCATAATCTTCATATCGAGACACAGACACGCATGCAGCATATACATCCACACACAACCACACACATACCCACACATTACATACACAGAGAGAGAGAGAGAGAGAGAGAGAGAGAGAGAGAGAGAGAGAGAGAGGGGGAGAGAGAGAGAGAGAGATAGATAAACACATACACAAATGTACACACGCATATGCATACGTATGAATTCATTCTTGCCTGCGGCTTCGTCAGGCCACAACACTTGCAGCTACATCTGTTCACAGACGAGTGAATTTACGACTGTAGCGTACGTAGGTTATATAAGCGTGCAACAAAACTTTGATCGAAGGAGCCATGTGCGATAAAAAATCGATGCGCGCGCGTGCATGTGTGTGTACATTTATTTACACACGAGTTTTGTTACTCCAAAGCGTCCCGTTCAGAGCGCCTAGCGTCGCAACATATATCGTCTGCAGGCTAGAATATCGGTAACAGCTGTCATTTGGCGCGAGCGCACACGAGTGCAAACTGAAGGATCCGCGCCAAGGACACGCGGTACTACTCTTCGTATAATATGCGTGAATAACCGGGACAATGCGACGTGATCGTCGATCCTGATCGACTCCCTTCTTCCCTTCCCATGGCAGTAGGTGCGGTGATGCATTATTTGTCTAACCTCTTCTATGAGCTTTGCGCCAGGCCCCATTTTCATCGCCTCCCCTTCTTTGGCACGTGCCACAGAAAGCATTGTTTGCTCACGGCAAGATGCGTTAGCGCAGGCGCAATTTAGAAAAAGTTATATATACACACATATATATATATATATATATATATATATATATATATATATATATATATATATATACTCGTATGCATATAAGAACGCGGGAGCATATTACTCTCACAATGCTGTATTGTTATTAGGTGATGCAAGCGAACTTTTTCTTCCCCCTTTCTACCTCCTCCCCCTTTCAGTCGGATTCACAAGCAGAATATTTGCGTTTGTTTCAGTTTTTTAATAGCTCGGTTGATTAAAGCTCTCTTTGTTATAATAAATGTTAGAATTTCTATCAATGCGCTTGTTGAATTTTTTTTCGTCTAGAAGAGAAAATATTATACTATTCACGGAAAATATGATTCATTATTGTGTAATATATATTATAGAATTAGGCAACATTATGATTTGCATAATATTGCATATTATTTAAGTATCTATATTGTATATATTGAATTCATTTTATTATAGCTAATTTTCTTATTATCTTCACATTTGAATATATATTAGATATTATTTAATAAAGTAAATACTTTATTTTAGTGCAGCTGATTTGTGATTTTTTGATACGTATATAAGTATTCATTTGAAATTCTGAAGTTTAGAAATTGCAAACATACAGTTTTAATTAAATAAATTGGAGATTTTGTTATTGATAGTTAAATTTTTATCAAAACAAATATTAAAATACAGATAATTTCAATTAAAAATTAATAAAAAATAAAAGATGTACCTCTTAAAAAAAATGAAATTGAAAAAAAAATCAAAATCAATAAGTTGAAATTCATTCTATGGGATTTTCATTGCAGTAAGATTCATATTGACGGTTGAATTTTATATACAATATACTATACTATTATAATGGCAGTCAGACTGTTCTTATTTACAAGCATCTCCGAAGAATCTGAAACAAAAATTACAACTAAAAATAAAATTAAATTATATGAAAAATTAAAAATAATAAAAAGAATAAAATCGAACTATATTCCATGTTAGCATAGGATAACCAGACTGCCCATCATCTTAAATTTAAATGTACCTTAGATGCCACCATTGTGTGACATATAAACGAATTTATCAATTCTCGCCTTCTATTTACCCGCTGGAAGCGTCTAAAATAGAACAATGTACTTTCATGGAAGTGGAATAGCCTATATATTCAAGTCACAACAATTAAGAATTTTATTTTACGTATTTTCAATTCCAATAAAATTCCAATAAAATTGGTTTAACTAACTCGTTTTTTGAGTAATCTAGTGAAACCTACCAGAAATTTTTTTTAACCATCTTTTTGTTTTCAAAAATGTGAACGAACTAATAATAATAAATCAAAGAATTCAAAATGTGTTAAAAACATTCGTTTTAATTACTAGTATAATTTACTTTTGTATTAGAAATGTACAGATAGCCAGCTCATTAAGTATTATCATTATAAATATTTAATAACCTAACATTTTTTAATCGAAATTAAGTTGTTGTAAATCGCTAATAATTTTCACATAAAAGTCATTATTAATCTGAACAACATTTTAATTTACTAGAAGATTGATTGATTTTTGGGATTCTATCTCAAGTATGAAACTATATTTAAACTATATTTTTGGGTTCTAAATTTATGAATCATGAATATTCTCTTGTCACTTTTCATTCTCACACGGTTTTTGAAGCAACATTGGCAACTTGAGATTGCGTAAATACATCATATATATTTTAATTTTTCATTACCTTGTACAGGATGTAGAAGTATATATAATTGTCTAATTTAATATTTACTATTAAATTCCAAATAAACTATTGAACATATTGGATACATGCTACAAAGATCGAATCAAAAAATATTTGTTATTTTGTCAATATAATAAGAAACATATAGAGCGACTTAATCAAAGAAGATCTATTACAAACCGAGAGAATTCTTTGGAACTTTTGTGGAAACTTGTTGTCGGTAATTCCCGTAAGCAATATTGGCACGTTTTGTATATCCACGTGCTTCTTCCTTTGGAGGTCTAAAACTCTCCTAGAATGCTCTACCATTGGCATAATCACGAACGTAACTTCTCCCCCTTCAAAATAGCTCACGAGCTGCCTCTTCTCTCCTCCTATTCTCTCTCTCTCTCTCTCTCTCTCTCTCTTACTCATTTTCTCTTTCTTTCTCGGACTTTCCTTTTAATTTATTAGCTATTAGAATCCACAGCTTTTCCGATTCGACATCGTTCCCCACAGCATTCGACATCGACTCCCCGGTGAGCGCCCGTCCACGCGGGCACTGATGTAAGATATAAACCACGACTGCCCTCTCATGCAAGCAAGAGACGAGGCCCTTGTACTACGCGGTCGTTCCGCTGCCGCTTCTTCTGCAAATCCTCAGAAGGGCGTAATTCCGTGGTACCGGTCGTGGTACATCAGCGCGTCCACATATAATTGCGGCAGCTGCCCTCTCGTGCAAAAGGATATATATATATATATATATATATATATATATATATATATATATATATATATATATACCTTCCCGGAGTTTTTGCTCGCGGCTTCTCTCTTCGAGATATTATTCGAAAAGAACATTATTATTACCGCCTTAGGGGCTGAGGGGAGGGACTGGAGGGAGGTGGGCCCCTGAGTTAATAGGATTCCAGCGGAAAATTCGACCGATCGAGTGCTTTTGAGCGTAGCGTTGCGAAACGATTGCGTTACATATACTATGCGCCCGGATATGCGTCTAATTAGCGTGAGATAAGGTAATGAGCGTACGCTGAATAGGTGCGCGATGATTAATAAAACAATGGGAGGTTCCGACATGGTGCCTGATAGGGTTCTAAGGCTTTTTATTGCCCTAGTGGATAACTGCGAGGAGCACTGGCTTGGCGGTGAGATCGATGGTGCAATTTGCTATTTCGTGGAGTTCCCATAAATAATTGAGAATTCATTCGATGTTTTGGAAGTTATAATTTAGGCAGTTTGTGTAAATAATGGATCACGAATATTAAGTGGCATTATTTTTTATTTTTTGCTAATGATTTATTTTATATTTTACAAATGCACAAGACGATTCTTGAAAGAGTCTGAATTGTAACGACATAAATCCAATAATCATGAACAGAAGTCATATTCTTGAAAAGTTATTAACATGTTACGTAACTTGAATTGTCGTATTATGTCGTTCAATTCCTTAATAATTAAAGGTAAACAATAATTTACTTGAAATAGCATAAGTAAATTTCTAAGGTGCGTATATCTATACATTTTAATAACTACGCGTCCTAACGCAAGGAGCCACTGAATTAACTTAAAGCATAAATAAATTCAAAATAAAAATAAATAAATGAAGGAAAAGTATAATGTATATTTGTATTTATATAATATTGGGTGTACAAATAAGTTTCCGCTGTTTTTTGTAAAGAAATAAGAATTTATTGTAAAAAAAAGATACAAATAATGTCATTCAAAATATTGCCCATCACTTTCTACTACTTTCGACCATCTTTCGGGCAGCAAGTGAATACCTTGTATAAAAAATTACTCGTCTTTTGAGGCGATCCACGAATCGACCCATTTCTTTAATTTCTTGTAAGAAGTGAAGTTTTGCTTTGCCAGACCATGAGTCATCGACCGGAATTGGTGGTAGTCTGAAGGAGCAATGTCTGGTGAATACGGAGGGTGGGGTAGGACGTCCTAATTCAGTACTTCAAACGTTTCCTTTACGATTTTTGCAACATGTGGTCTAACGTTGTCATATTGAGAAATGACTTTATCGTGCCTTGTAGCATATTGTGGACATTTAATGTTCAATGCTTGGCCCAATTACAACAGCTGTTGTTGATAACGTTCCCCGGTGACGGTTTGATTGTATTGGAGTAGTTCATAATAGATTACTCCAAGCTGATCCTACCAAATGCACAGTATTAGCTTCTTGCCATGAGTGTTTGGCTCGAAGTAGAGGCATGCCCGGGCTTATCCCATGACGTCCTACACTTTGGGTTGTCGTAGTTAATTCACTTTTTGTCTGCCGTCACGATTCGATGTAGAAATCCTTTGCAATTTTTCCTTTTGAGCAATTGTTCGCAAGCGAATAAGCGACGCTCGACGTCTCTTAGCTTCAGTTCGTAAGAAACCCAATTTCCTTGCTTTTGGACCATACCCAGGGTTTTGAGACGTCGTGAAATAGTTTGCCGAGTCTTCTAACTCTTGTGCAAGTTTATCTTGCATTTAGCACGGATCTTTCTCCAATAAAGCTTCCAATTCTGTGTCACCATACACTTTGGGCCTTCCACTGTGTGTTTTATCCTCCACGTCAAAATACCACTTTTAAATTTTTGGTACCACTCCCGACAACTTCTCTCACTCAAATTAACATCACCATATGTTTCTATGAGTAACCGATATGCTTTAGCTTCAGATTGCTTTAAATGAAAGAAGTAAATTAACAATTCCCGTAAATGACGCTTCCTTGGCTCAAAACTTGACATCTTATCACGATGAAAACAAAGTGATGCTTGCAAAAAGTCAGAGGTATTAAAAGGTTATACTGT
Source organism: Sycobia sp. Sy_11 (assembly GCA_018907035.1). Taxonomy (NCBI): domain Eukaryota; kingdom Metazoa; phylum Arthropoda; class Insecta; order Hymenoptera; family Epichrysomallidae; genus Sycobia; species Sycobia sp. Sy_11. The sequence goes on from JACCIC010000040.1 coordinate 127,629, forward strand.
TTCCATATATCAACATATACTATACGACAGCGGACAATTTCGATGTTATCTTATCGGTGGCGCCACCTTTTCAAAACGGCAGAAACTTATTTGTACACCTAATACACTGAATAAGTTTTTGCATATTAATCTTATTATATAGTAGTCTGCTTTTTTATTTTATTAGAACTACTTGTCTAATTTATTGTTTCTTATGAAATATGTTATCATAGATAAACTAATTTTCCATATATGCTTTACGAAAAAAATCATTTCAACTCATAACCCATGTAAAGGCACCATTTTTTTCTAGAACTAGCGTCTTTCTTTTTTTTCAATCTTAAAATTATTTGTAAAGAAGTTAATCCTATATACTTTATTGTCCTATCAATTGTCTATTTGAATAATTTATCCAAACTTAAAAAGATTCGATTCTTAAATATACGATCTTACTGTTTAAATACAGCCTTGAATTACTCAAGATAATGCATAAAATTACGAATACGCGTACCATAAAGTAATTAGCATTATAATTTTTTTCATTGTTATATGATGTTTATTTGCTGTATATTCTTAAACTGAATTCTGGCAAAAAAACTTAGAAAGAGTCATAATTAAAGTTGGACCCGGATGGACATAGATTTGAAAATAAATATTTACAGTCAAGTGATTTCTTCCTGGATGGCTTTTCTAAACGAAAATATATAGTGCGAACTGAAAGGACTTTATACGTACGTCAATCGTCCACTAAAAGTATAACCTCTCATTTTCGCACGACACCTTTGCACGCGGATGAGACTTTCTCTCTGAGCCATAAACGTAATAAATTAAGATTGACGATAGTCATTTGCCAAAATTTTATTATAGTATAGTTCAATAAACCAATAGACTAATAAATAGAGGAAAAAATGTAATTAAGTTCTCTACAATGTTGGTTTTAGCATCATTCAATTGTCTTTACTGGTTTTTTTCCAACTCAATTAAAACAAAATTTTTATTTATTTTTTATATAGAAATAACCGAAACTACTCTTATAATTTTGCACAATGGAGAACAACTCATTGACGGGCTTGCAAAATTAAGCGACCAGTTACGCAATATAATGATTATTCTAAGCTCTGATATTCCAATTAGAGTTTTTTTGTATCAGTGCTTACGAATATAAATGTGCTATAATACAGATATATAAAAATTGGAGATTCTATGATTAGATATTGCTTTGAAAATCTTCAAATTTTCCGAATGCAAGGATACGAGAATAAAGACATATTTCGAGTTTGAGGACGAAAGACCGTTTGGTTACATTTTACAATTTATCGTGTTTCCCCAATCGGTTTTCGATTTGAAACGACTGGCGTAACAATTACCTTGAAGCAAGTAAATTTTTAGAAAAGATGGATAGATGGAGAGAGAGGAAGAGAGGGAGAGAGAGATAGAGAGAGACAGAGAGACAGAGAGAGGAAGAGAGAGAGAGAGACAGAGAAAGAGAGAGAGAAAAGGGAATTAATATATTTTGATGCAGACTTCATATTAGCCGAAAGGTATTCTTTTTATATTCTTTAATTTTTACCTATTTTTATTTAAGATTGTATGTTCTAGATACAATAGCCATGCTTTTCTTATGAAACATGCAATTTATTGTACTCTGAATTTTTAAAATTTACATATTACTTAGATTATATTTATTTATACAATAAAGTTTGATCAACGAACCCATTTTCAAAGTTTAGATATATTATCCATATTGGAGAAAGCATACTGTAGAACATTCAATAAAAATTCAAATCCTTGCAAAAGGTTCTAAACAAATTAGAACCATTGGATTCAAGTATATTCGTTATACTTTGGAGAAAGGTATTTTGTAAACTTAAAGTACTGCAATAAATTTTTCGATCCATAAAGACAATGAAAAATATTATAATTTTTAGAATTGAACTTCATTATTATACCATATGAGTATTAATAACATGTGACACTCTAAAAATTATAAATAATTATAAGAATATATTTGATATGAATTCGTTATAAACATAATTTATTTATAAGTTTATTGATATATCTATTACAATCTATATATATATATATATATATATATATATATATATATATACACACACACATATATATATATATATATATATATATATATATATAAAATGTGCATGGTGATTATATTATTATTATTTAAAACTGTAAACCACTTAATTATAATTTTTTGTATTTTATACCTCGTAAGTATTTTTTTCTGACAGCTCATATACATAACTTTTATTAAAAACATTCGTAAATACAGCGGATTGTATATTGTACATCAACACTGTCGGTCGTTAATTACTTTCTTTAGAAAGCATTTTCGTCGGCTAACTGTACTCTTATGCAGCAGCATCCTTTAAGCCTTCAATCAGTCGATTCGCGTACATTTATCGGGCCAAATAATTTTTGGCCCATAAAAAAGAGACGCACATTGTCCTCGGATAAGATTGTCTTACCAGTACAGAGGAACCGCACGATCGAAATTCTTATTAGACTACCGAAAGTCCCGAGGGGCCGTAAATAATCTTTAATGCCAGGTATAAAAATTCGGGAGTAGTGGAGGATTTTTTTCCTCTTCGTCGCTTTAAAGCCGTTCGCGGCTATTAACAACGGACGCGGGCGTTCGGATAAAAGCTGGTACGCGTTAACCTCGTGGCGGCCGGCGGTGTCGGCTCCGTGCAAAGGAGGGCTAACATCATAAATAATTTAGGAGGAGAAAGTCGCGTCAGTTCCTCGAGCCGCGCGAGGATTTCGCGTCTCTTGAAGGGGCGACGCACCGACGACGACGACGACGACGACGACGACGACGATGACGGCGAATGTGGCAGCCTATCGCGACAAGATAAAAATACGTAATGGCGTGTTCGTTAAGTGGCTGAAACCGCGATTGGGAAAAACTTTTCTATATACACAGGCACGCACGCATTCTCGCGCACCATACCGCGCCGCCAATATGAATTCGGAAAGCCCCTGTCGCTAATGTCTCTCTCTCTCTCTCTCTCTCTCTCTTCCTTTTTCTTTGGCCCCTTATAAAAGCCGATATTTGACGGTGGCTTATCGCTCGCCTGAGCATTTAGCGGCTTGCGTCCATATATGCGTCTTTTCCCGCTTTTAAAAAGTTATTTTCGATCCTATAAGAGCGGCCTGAGTAATTCCTGATTATTAATCGTTTTACAGTAATAGCGGCTGATGCTCTCGCACGGACGGCTCACACTTGCGGAGAGCAATTTGTCATTCGAAAGAGATATTCGACAAAACACACGACAGGCAGAATAAATTTAGAGAAGATGTCATTTGAATCAAAAGTTTTAGGGCTTGCAGCAAATGTATTCGATGCGGTAGTGATAAACTTAACCTCCAAGTCGATCGTTACAAGATCAAATTTAACTTTAAATAAGACACGAAGAATCTAAGTATAGTCAAATTGTAAATATAAAGGCTTATATAATAATAAGCATGTAAGTGAAATTAATCTTAGTCGTAATCTAAAATATCAAACTTACGTTCCGCTTTAGAATGAGTAATAGTTTAATCTCTTTTTTTAATACAGTAGTTCTTAGTTTTTCATATTATAAGTCGATTTTACAAGAAGACGTTCTCACATATGGATGACAGATTTAATTCAGACTGAGCATAGTAACTAAAAATAAAATAAAAGTTTACAAAATTTTGTTCCTATTATTTGGAATGATGAACTTGAACAACTCCATTTCAATTTCATAGAAGACAGTTTACATCTCATCCTTCTGATCGAGTGCCTTTGATATTCTGCTTCTAAGTATCGTCTTATGTACATACTTCAATAATTTAGTCAATGCATTTAATATAACATTAGTATCATGGATATATATTTAAATTTAACCTTCATTTTTCTTAATAAATAAAACAATAAAACGATATATAAATGAATGGATGCATTCGTTATAATGTCATAGCCGATCCTACCTGTTGAAATACGTTCAATCTTCTAGCTCTCTTGAAATTGTGGAACCAAAAATGCATCGAATTCTTGGGTGACTTATAAGCGAAAAAATTTACGATTTTATAATTCACAAACCTTCGTTGACAAATATTACTGACTAAATTTCTGATTTCAAGTTATCTTCAGCTTAAACTTATGAAGACAGCATGATCGGCAGTAGAGCTTAATCTCGTATCATTTCGATCAATAACAAATATATTCAAATATATTAGTTCCAGGATTTATTTACTCGTTAGAGATGTTAGCATTAAAATTCGCTAAAACTAAAGTCGTTTTCCGGGAAACGGTATAAAGTATCTATGGGCGGAGATATTATATATTGCATAATTCAGAGTTTGGTATATCCGTATCATAATCAAGCGAATCCTGTCGAATCTAAACAATGAATATTGAAGACCATGACCATTTAGTTGAATTTCGGTTTGTTCTTCGAGGCTTTATCGTTACATCTCATAATCTCTTAAATCAGTATTAACTTTTGCTATAGGCCATCCTCTAATCTGTGGTTTCGTGCGTTGAATCTGTTGAATCGGCAAGAAAATCCTCAGTGCTCCTGTATAATATATATTCGTAGCACGGATGATAACTTTCACGACCATATCCTTCAACCCATGTATGTATGATACACCGTACAAATTTGGTCACCGCACAAAACACGTCGAAATCATATTTCGTCATTTTTTGCAAGACTCGTCATGAATATCGATATAGTTATATCGTGACAATAATACTGACGAGGCGAGTGTCTATATTTTCGTGGATTGTCTCAAGATTGAAGTCAAGGATTATGTTTTTGCATTTTTGTTCAGTACGAATACTTTTTGGGACTGCTGTTTTAAACGCCACATGAGTTCCAATTCGGTTAATCATATCATGTATTCGAAATAACATAACTTATTACGTTGAGATCACTCGTTGTTCGAATACAAGATTAAAATTATAAGTTTTGTTGTTAAAAAGTCCTCTAACAACACATTATATCTAATTTATACTTAAATAAGGAAGTACTAATTATAAGAAAATCGAGACAAAGATACTGTATCTTTGAAATGAATAAGACAAAGTTTCATAAAACAAGGCTCATTTTAAAAATCACCATGATATATCATTTAATTTGGAATAACCCTATGGCCCACATATGTCGAGTTCTCTATTTTAATCTATGATAAACATTGTATTCTCTCCTTCAAATGTTTCCTCGTAATTATTAAGTCATAGGAATTTAATATTATTTTAAAATAACAGTTACTCATAATGCTGCTACGTAGCTTGACCTGAAGCTATATGTCCTAATTTTCAAGAAATCTATATTTATTGTAAAAACTTTTTTCTTCTGGAATGTTATTTTGCAGTATTTCTCTTCTTTTTTGAGCGTATATGGAAGTTTCACGAAGCCTTTTTTATCAAATTACTTTTCTACAACAGTCTTTAAAACACTTTCTATATATTTGTATTGAAGAAATGAATTTCACTTCACCTGAAGCGACGCATACAATTTCATTTTTTTCAATATATAGTCCTGTTGTATTCGCATCTCACACAAAAAGTATTCCGCATAAATACGATATTATCGGAGGGTCGGCTAAATCACATGCATTATTGAAACCATCCAATTTGCAACTCTGTATATACGTGCAACTTATCGGAGGTAAAATCGAAGCCGATGCCGCTGGACGATAGCCTTGCAGAGCCCGGGTAATTTGGTCGTGTGATAATTTTAAATTATAATTCCAGAACTTGTTTTCGTTTACGAGCCTATTTAAAATAAAAAGGAGTGTCACAATCAGGCGAGGAAATTGATTTCAATAAAATGCACTTTCTTCGACGCTTTCTATAACGCACGCTCAGACTAATATTGTCTCGCTAAGATCTTCCTTTCAAAAGCATTAAAGTTTTATCTTTAATAAATCAGTTCATGAATATATAGAGTAACTACATTCTAAGATTAAAATTTAATGTTGAACTATTTTGGAATACATTAAAATACTAGAAATGGAGATGGCTATATTGAATGTATAAATTATATCTATCTATATATATATATATATATATATATATATATATATATATATATATATATATATATAATGTGCGTTTATTGCTTCGGCACTGACGCGACCTATGTGATAAACCGTTCCCTGATATATTTTGCACCAGATTCCATAATTTCTATATTACCTAGAGTTACAGGATCGTAGAAATTTATATTAAAAAGTTTGCAAATTGCTAACTTATACCATTATAGTCGTCTTTACGAGAATGAATAAACAAAAATTTTTCTTTTGTTGTCCCATTTAAATTTAAATGAATTCCTTGTATTTGATAAATATTATAATTGATCATAAAATAAAAATAATTTTTACTAGAATTAAAAAAATACAGTACTGAAATACGGGAAGTATGTATTGTAATTTTGAGGAGGTATATATCTATTCTTTGTTCAAATTCGTTTCTTTTTTTTCAAAACCACTTTTTAAACAAATGACTTAAATTAAAATAACATCTGAAAAAATATTGTTGTCAGTTTTGTTAACAGTGTCTTTTGAAATGCATTGGGATGCAGGAGATTTATTATTTCATTTGTTTGCACTACAGTAAAAGCTTTTTCTATATTATCAACAAATAAATTTCTTTTAGATTTAAGTAATTATATTTATATTTATAGTCAAAGCGTAATCGTAAAGTGAGAAGTTTCTTAAATTTATCATTCAATTGTGAGTTTAATGCATTTATTCACTTTGAAGCTTATCGGCAGTTTCTCTATCAGCCTGTTTTTATTGGCAATTATTAGATACATCAGCTTTTAGATGTCTCCCTTTAAATCATTTCCTATATCAGCACGAATCATTTTATTAAGAATTTGTGCTCAGATGCAGTATTGACAAATGCATGCCCAAGTTTAAATCTAAAGCTATATGATGTAAATTTTCAAATAATATTTGGACGTGGTACGTCATAAACTATGAATAGAGATTTTCATGTTTATACAGTATAGATACGTATTTAATTGCGAGGAATTATCTGCAAAGTAGGAGTAGATCTGCGCCAAAAATGACTTTCTTAGTCTGCTACGCGTATATTGGTCATTCGAAGACTGATAATCAAGTTATTTTAATAATTCAACAACGTGAAAGATGCTAGTGCACTTGTAATAAATATTGTATAAATAATTATACAAAATCGCATAGATTTATGAAAGTAATTGTGCTTTATAAGCAATCGCACTGGCTTCATTACCCGATTTACCTCGAAAATAAAACTCAAAAAAAGATGAATCGAGCGTAACGTTCACCACCAATGTATAGAGACCATCAGTCCCGAGATCGGTATATTCCCAACGAACACGTAATAACGCCTATATAACCAATTCCAGCTCCACGTCGTCCGATCATTGCCGATGCGCGAGTCGCGCGGCATCAAGGGCGAAATACACTGGCGCTGCCACCCAGTATAAATCTCCCACTCGCCACTATCAATTCTGTCTCCCGCGCACGTGCGCCATGTCCCCCTCCCCCTCCATCGTGCGGATTCGCTTTCTTGCCTTCACCCGCGGGAATTCCAGAGCTCGCGATTTTTCCGGCCTCTTCTGCACCCCCCCCCCACCACCGCCACCGTCTCCCTCGCCTCTTCGCTCATCTCGCCGGGATTCCCGTCGCGCGACGTCCCTCTCAAGAGGTCGTCGACGCTCTTTATATACGGCCCCGAGGCCCACTAGTTTTCTTTTCTCCTCCTTCTCCTCCGCGCGACTCCCATAATAAAACGCGAAACCAGAACGTCCCGGCGCGCGGCCGCTGCGCGGAGACGAAACCCTTGTTAGGCGAGAGCCGCGCGCCTGCGACAGCGACGACGACGACGACGACGACGACGACCGTGACGCAGGACCCCAGGAATGCCGCGATCGTACCCGCGAGGGAGCATTACCAAGAAAATTTCAACCGCCCGTCGTGGATTTGACGATTATAGGATTGTCATTGGGCTCTCTCGTGTAAAAGAGATTCTGGCAGTTTTTGCCACTCTTTCGACTATACGCTCCGCCGGTTCAGCGCGCGCAACTTGTCTTCTGTGCATTCCTTCGTCTGTGCTTGGGTGGAGGAGGGGGAGGGATGAGGCTAGGATTAATGCCAGATTACGGAAATTTACCCGATAACACCCGTAGCTTCGATTATTTTTATAAGAGGCTAATGAATATTATTATTAAAGATGTGATGACGATCTTTTCAAAGATTTTATATAGAATAAACGATTTTTAGCAAAATAACATTATAAGTTTTCCACAAATTGAATATATATGCATCCTGAATCTAATTTCCTTTGTCAATGTTAATGAAAAACTTTTTTAATAATTCATTAAATATAATTTAAATAAAATTGCAAATATAAAACTCGAAATATTTATAAATACAACTACTCTACATTTTAAAGCTTTTAATAGAAATGCACAATAAGTTAAAAACAAGAAATGTCAACAACTTGGAAATAATTAAAAAGTATATGAAACTTACTGTGTCAACTACTTTTAATCTCGAAGTTTAATAGAAATGATCATATCTTAAGTATATAAAGATGTTCAAACACGATATGTAATTGTAAAATCCGTAGTAATTAGTCTTTTTCATTAGTTTCCTTGAAATATAAAAGAATTGTAATTATAAATACTGTGAAGCTTATTCTTCGAGTATTTTTTTAGTCATAAATCTTTATCAATGTTTTATTTCATGTTAAAAATTTTGAAAGAATGCTGAGTTCAAATTTATTATCAATTCTTTACTTAGCTACGTTACGACATTATTGTTGCATCACATCAAATTCAGTATTAGAATTATTGAAATTAAAATAATTATATAATTTATCAATTATATTTGCAAAACGAGGAATTAATTACTTTAGTATTCCTTGTACAGCGACAAAAACGTGCCTTCAAACACAAATGATTATTATACCGTTGCGACGATGAAGATTATTATACGAGTCTTTATTACTGCTATCTCAATTATTTCGATATTTTGGATTTATTCTCGCAACGATGTAGGAAAAGTGCAATGACTCGTTTCTTCCGCGATCTTTGATTGCGATGCAAAGTCCAATAGGCGCGAATTTTTTTTGATCTCGGGTAATGTTGCAAAGTGAATCGACCGAATCGTTGTGCGAACGTCCGAAGCAAATTGGAAAAGCGTGAGAGTACCGAGCCAGGGAAAAATTATTGGCCGAAGGATTTGCCGCGCGCGCGTCTGTCGCGCCATGCCACGCCGGTTTCACGCGATCGTTTATGGGAATCAGCAAAACAGGCGCGTTTCTTCGTCGCGCAAAATCTGGTTCATATACTCGGTGATGCGGCATACACATATGTTGTATAATATCTATATATATATATATATATATATATATATATATATATATATATATATTCTTCGTTACTTCGTTAGAGGCCGACGAGAGGTTGAAGGAAAATCTTAGAGCTTTTATAAATGTGCGTGCGTGCGCGTGTGTGTGTGCGCGCATGTATATATATATATATATATATATATATATATATATATATATTTTATATGCTGCACTATGTGCTTTTGTTTTGTACGTCCGTAAAAAGAAAAAAAAAGAAAAATTAATTGAACGAGGGTCGACGCGAATGTATGAGCGGGAAGTTTATTTGCATTGCAAATTACGAAAATACACACTTGCACAACCTATATAGAAAGTGATTTAATATACACTTTTGAAAGGACGAAAATTGTTCGGCACGAGGGAGATATTTTAGACATTACAATTAACAGTGTCTGCCTTAATTGCAGTTAGCAAATAAAATATTTAATTTATTGATACTTTAATAGTGTTCTTTAGTTGGAAAATATTAAAATTTACAGCTGTTGCATGTCTAATGAAAACGCTACTAACAGTCGGTCGACACAACCAATTTTTTTTAATTGTATATTTAAATATATACGCTTATTTTAAAGATGAATAAAAGAATTTAAAACATTTACTTTTTAATCGGGCTGCCTATTTTGACTCATTTGAGTTTTCTCTATACATATTCCTTTATTCCTACTCTCGATAAACCGAAAAATTTCGCGAGAATTTCCCAATTCGTCGACAAACGAGATTATTGTTCCTTATAGCGGCGTCATTAATGTTACAGAATTATAGAAGAGAAAAAGGGAAAAATGATTTTGAGAAAACTAGATCATGCGGAAAAAAGGAGGAGACCGAGACTGCAGACACGCGGTGCTTCGTATGGAGCAAAATCACGGCGATGTACGCCGGGTCGCCGGTCTAATTGGTGCCAATTTCTCTCAATTGCCATGGAGCGCGCATGTACTCAATGCCACCCTTATATCTTTCTCTCGCCGCGCTCACTCTCATTCTTCCACTCTCTCTCTCTCTCTCTCGGTTACTGTCTCTTTCTCTTTCCCTCTCTTCCTCATACTCATCCCCGCCTTAACTTTATCAATTGCCGCGACTTAACTGCATGTATGTTATATACCGGTCGGATCGCATGCTTCTTTTGTGCCCATTTTCTTTTCCTTCCTCGCTTAACTTATACGCGCTCCCTTGTCTCTATATATTTTTAGCATACGGTTTTTATGAATTAAAAAAGACTTATATGAGTGCATGATTTACAATAGTTACGACAACTACGTAGACACGAGGTTTATTTAACTGCAGAATCTCTCTGTAATTAGCAAAATTGAAATAGCTACTTTAAATTATATACGTATTATCAATAATCTACCGGTATATATAATATTTTATTACTATATATAACAGTATTATCCTAGAGACTATTGACTTTTTAGAAGGTCTAATAACAATCCAACCACGATTTTATATTGGCCATAAATTTAAAAAAACCATATGCTCCAAATGATTTACAGAACCCTTTTCGCATCAACCGCAGAATAAAATATTTATTTCTTATAATTAAATTAATCTTTATTATCAATATACAAATTTCCACAGTTTTTTATACAGTTAAGCTTTTACAGTTTGGTTATTATATCTATTTACTTGATACGTTTCAATATTAATTAATTAAAAAATGTTTGAGAGTAAATATAACGAAAGTATGCTTTATGCATTTTATGAAATATATTTCAAAAATATATAAAATAATTATAAATTAAAATGCCTTTTTGCTATATTAATCATTATTATATAGTACGTATAGTAGAATACTATGCATATAATATAAATATTAAAACCACTAAATTACGTTATGATATATATATCAAAAATTATATATATATATATATATATATATATATATATATATATATATATAAATTATATTATATATATAACGAAACATAATATTACATTATGATATAACAATAATTATGACAGAAACTCAAAAGCTTTAATTAGTGCATGATTACACAAGGAAATTTGTCTCCTCAACGATGGGCTACAATAAAATGTCTCTGGACGGTAAAGTACGTTCCAAGAATTTCACCTCTACATATATAAAGGAAGCAGCTCGCGTTTTTATTTACCAAGCCATTAAGATACTTCCGATCCAACAAACTGGAAAAATGTTGATATTACATAATAAGAGCAGCAAATATATATAGAAGCTCGAGAATGGCCCCGGCGTTGATCGCTTCATCAGCTGTTCACTTGGATGAACGTAAAAAGACACCTCACGGTCCCCCCTTTTACCTATACCGATTCTCTTCCGTGCACGAGGAGCAAATGCCGATGAATTTTCTCCCGCACGACGACTAACGTCGTAAACCGCAATTTGCACGATGCACGTCAGTCCCTCTTACCGTCATCCACTATACCGCGCTGAATTGTCCACGCTCATATTGCGCGTGCAGCTCTGACGCGACGTGCAACGGTCGCGCAAATGAGAGCCCTCCTTCCGCGCGAGAGGAACGAAGCGAAAATTGCCGCTTGGGACGCGCACCGTTTAAGAAAATAAGATAGAGAGTAAGAAGACACGCTATTTTTAAATTAAAAAAAATGGATTTGAAATATGTTATATATTAAATATAATATTATCTTTTCTACAATAAGTAGACATTGTTGCTTATATAAAAAAAAATAAATAAAATGCCAATTGACGCTTTTCTCCCTCTCCGTTGTGTACCTGAACGGTAAATTTGTGCAGCGATGTATTTAATTAAGAATACCGAGAACTGATCTACATAATCTATTCGCATTTCGAAGATTTTACTCGACATTTTATGGTAGCATTGGAACTTTCACCGATGATGCGTGTCAATGCTAATAATTACAAAGTGCTCTAGATATGATTGTACACAGTGGTGGATACAAGAATAATACGAATTTTGGAAAGTCGTAACTCGTTCTTGCACTGTATGTATTAACGTTCATCAGCCCATGAGCAATCGATTATTTAGGTTATCCCTGGAGTC
>JACCIC010000040.1:145000-202500 GCA_018907035.1 Sycobia sp. Sy_11
TATATTGTTTATTTCATCTGATTGCAGCTCATTCTCTAATATGCTTTGAAACTCATCTCGGCTTTGTTTATAATAATCAAGTAATTACTAGCGGGCTCTAAATAACATTGAGTCTATAAAATACACTTTTAGAGAAAAACATAAAAATTTTAATCATACGACCATATTAAACTGACTCGTCAGTCGTATATATTATAATACTTAATTTCCCTGAGGCTTAAATATAACGACTCTTCAGACAAGACTATTATTAAATTACTTCGTAATATCAGGTATAAAAGTAAAAGACTTAAGTCCTTGCAGATAATAAAATCGCATTATTTATGATTAATTTAAAATGAAAAAAATATTTTACTATTATTTTGAGTATATTCTGAGTATCAGATAATTCATACAAGAATAAAAAGTATACTGGAAAAATTAATTGTAATTCGGTTTTAGCATATGTATTTTAAAAGCCAATCAATTAATTTTCTTTGAATTTAATTAGTTTTAGCACAATTGCAAAGTTTATGATCAATGTTCGTTTGGACTAATTTACATTTAAATAGAGTATATTTTATCCAAGTTTGGCATTTATCAATCTTAATTTATAATTATAGTTGATTAATAATGGTTTGTTGAATGAAACGTATACCACACAAATTTTTTGAATATCAATTAAATAATCAAAACTAACTTAGTATGAAAATACTTTTTAAGCAGCACCCAATGCAATTTCTATTAAAACATTTTGATAACGTTTATAAATTATTTTCGAAACATATAATATTATATTTGAAACATTATATAATATAAATTTTATTGATTTTCTGCTTCGCGAGGCAATTTTCTAAAAACAAATAAAACAAAAGATTTTATACGAGTTTCGACCGTATTCTAAGTTTTATTTTTCATACGGAAGCAGGATAAATTTCGATCCATACGTATTTTCACATTGCTTCAAATTTAGTTTTTTTTTTCTCGAATACATATATATTTTCATGGCCATTCGAATCTTAAAAAAAGCTTACACACTGTACCGCAGAAGTTGTAAAAATAAAAGGGGATGCGATTGCAAGTCTCGAGAAAATCGCATCGGTATATTACGCGCCCGCGATAAAATAAGAAGGCAAGAGAGCAACGGGGGCGGAGGGAGAGTTCGAGGTGAAAGATCTGCCGCCCACTACTGCTTTCTTTCCGGAAAACATTGGATCGATCACGCGCGCATACTCCACTGCCAGACATACATACACGCACACTCTCTATCTCTCTTTCTCTCTCTTTTGCTCTCTGCCTCTCTCTTTCTCTTGCATTATCCACGGGTTCGTGCCGTCCCAACTCGAAAGGCGAAGCGGCTCAACTGATGCTCCCTCAAACTTTTTGACGGGAAGTGGGAGGGCGGTGAAGACGGCGAAAAGAGAAAAATCTTCGTATGTGTGCGGAGAGAAAAAAATATAGTGCGCGCGCGCGCGCGTGTGTGTGTGTGTACATACGAGTACTAGGTATTGCAGGGGAGGGAAGAAATTAGGAAGACGAAAAAGAAGGCGGATCACCCCAGCTTATAGTTAGTAGATACTTTCTCTCTTTTTTCCTACTGTCTTCCTTTCTGCCGTCGCCTCGGAGTTCAAGATTGACGCGTGCTTTTATATATGAGCTTCCTCGCCGGCAATCAGAATAATGGAAAGAAGCACTTGTTCTTTCGGATATTTTTCTGTGCAAAGTTTGAGATTGATGATTTTTTTATCCGTGAAGATTCATCGTTGGTCAATTCTTGGTGGTTTGTTTTTTCTTTTTTCTTTGATTGAGAAATCGGAAATGCATGTATACATTTACATATTTATTTATATTAATATTAGATTGAATCTCTATAAATTATCGAAATATTTATGGAACAATGGGAATTATACAGAATGTTAGATATATTTAAATATTGTGATTAATAAATTTTAATTTTGAAATGTTTTTGAGCTAATATTATATATATATATATATATATATATATATATATATATATATATATATGTATGTATGTATATATATTATGTGTAAATCTAATTATTTCATAGTAGATATGGTTTTAAATGAATTGTATTTTGCTTGCAAGTAGAAAAAGATCATATAATATTTTACTAAAATTCAATTAAAATGTTTATTTTGTGAGTTTTTTAAGAAAAAAAAGTGAAGCTATTTTCTTATTATATATTGATAAGATTATTAACATTGATCAGCAATATTAGGAGTCTTATTAATTTATAGACAATGTAGCGCATCGACCATATGATATTATAAAATATGATATAAAATATGATATTATAGGTACTATAAAATAACATTATATTAGAATGAGTAACGATCGTTTGGATTTCAACAGTAAAAACTTAGAATGCATGAATATATAAAGAAATCTTACTTTTTTTACTTAAAGAAATTGATCATTGACAAAATTTTATTTGGGCAAGTATTTTATTGATGAAAATAAATTTGAAGAAATAATTTATCGACTTTTATTTGGTTCGTGAGAGAAATTTTAATTGAACAGATTTTCTATGAGTATACTTTTTTTCTTGAATGAGTTAAAAAAACTGATAACCTTTAATATCCACTTTAGTGATCAGCTTTAAAAATATTTATAGATTTAGTCCATGTCTAACATTATTTATTACAAAAAACATTCATTTTTTTCCTGAAATTATTTCTGCGGGTTTTATAAATAGATACTATAATGCACACCTACTCTTTATTTTTCTAAAACGAATATTTTTCATTGCCTATAATTTTAGTGAGAAAAAGTTATTTTTTGTAAATTTAGCTATTGCTTCTCTAGACACTTTCTTTTCCCATTTCATCTCGCATTTGGACAACAACACCGTCTTTGAAAGTTCACCCGTCAAATTAAATAAAAGAAATATATATAAAAATAGATTTAAATAAAAAGAACATATAAACACGATGAAAAAAAGATGTATTATTTCGATAATATAGAAAAAATTCTTATCTAACCCTTTTCATTTTGAATACATGTAGAATAAATCAGACAATCGTAAGTGTTCTCAATCCCTATGCTGTCTGGGTTTTCCAACAGCCCACGACACTCGCGATTGTTCCTGCGCCCCTGCCTCGCATTATTCTTCATCTCATTTCACTCGCTCCAATTCTCCTTCGACACCGCGCGATTTGTTTGCCATCAGGTTTGGAGCACACGCACGCATGCTCTCCCAAATATTCTAATACGCATGCACTTACATATACACCTACACGCGCGCGCTCTTCCAAATATTATAATACACACGCATTCGCATTTACACAGACGCGTGCGCTCTTACAAGTATTATAATACACATGCATTCGCGCACGCACACGCGCGCGCGCACGTGCACGAAAGAACCTCTAGTGTAGCGAGCGGCATGGGGCACGGCCGGCGTCCGTCGCCGGATCCACACACGCATACGGACCGAGACGCATATGACGCGCTGCGGCACACACATGCGCACGAACGACACAAGAGGCGCTTTGGGGGCGCGCTGGTGGGGGTTGACAGATGTTTGGTCCACGCGCTCCGATGCGTGTACGCCCGGTGCATGCGCGCGCACGGGGCGCCGCCGTGCCCGACATCAGTCAGTCCCCCATGGGGTGTCGCTCCGTCGACTCCGCCACGCGTGCGCGCGCTCACCCTCGCGGCGACGACGTCGACGAAGACGATCTCTGCGCGCCCGCGTGGCTCGTCGTCGGATCCTCGGCCGAGCGCGGCGGCGCTGTGAAACGGGCAGCTTCAAGCCCCGCGCGAGTCAACGAGAGAAATATAAAAGGATATATAGTATACGGACGGTTGATATATTACAGTTTCGTAGACCGGCTTCGTCGGGCCGCGTGACGCGAGTGTTGCTTGTAAACCTATGTGTGTTTTGTATATTTATGTATGTGTGTCTAATCAGGTGGTGCGCGAGCAACTAACCCCCCCCCCCCCAGCAAAAGCAGCCGTAGCTCATCAACTTCGCGTCTAATTTCGCGTGCGAATGCTGATGCGCTTTTAGAATAATATTCTATTTATTGTGTGTATTTTGATATTACATATTATATGGCTTGTGGTTGTTGTCGCCTCGGTTGTGGAATTCAGTGAAGGAAAAAAAGCTCCGTCAGCCGTGTGCGTTCATGTGTTCCCGGAGAACACGAGGTGTTGTTTGGAAGGTGGGTATATATTTAACCTAGAGACAAATAATTTTTATATCTAATGTGCCAACAAACATAATGAACTTGGCCCTTATTAACCCTGTTAAGTTCGTGGATTAGAATAGTGAGTTTTTAAAGGATTGGTAATTTAAAAAACATTAGTTTCGTGCTATTATGAAAGTTTACAAAATATTTATTGTTCTTTTAATTATATTATTTTAAATAAAAGTAAAAACTTTATTTTATTAAATACATCATTTAAACGAACTTTATAATATTATGTGGTAATTAAAAAATAACAATGCCTGAAATGTTACAAGCGATTATAAGTTTTCAAATTACAATTAATATAACAGAACCTACATTTTTTTTATTTAAAATTGCGGGATATTATCGTTAGGACGAAGGGAGAAATTTACGATTATCAGTTTTAAAATTTACATTTCATAAACTCAAAATAGGGCCGTTAAAAATTAACCAGACTACTGCATATCAAAAACAATATATGTTGAACCGTAGATGTTTCACATATCATTTTTTTTCTCACATCATCGAGTTAGTTCTACCAAAAAGAAAAGCAAGGGGAAAAGAGACAAAAGATGCGATGCATCCGCAGCAGAAACTATTCGCAGCGTTAATACGAAGCCAGAGCGAACGTCTTATTATCAGAGCAAAAGACACACTTGCTTAGTCGCTTAACATCGTATATACATATATAGTCAGGCGCGCGCGGGCAAGCTCTCTGCATTTTTATTTCTTATATATCTTTTATACGACGCCAAGAGCTGACGCACGCGTTAGATATATCTATATAAAACTCTGCCACGCGCTCTCGATCTCCCCCCTCCTCCGCCCGGATGATGCATGGCGCATGGCGCTTCTCAAGTATTATGTCGTGTGCACTAAGTACACTTCAATGTAGTATATATCTATAAGTGTACGCGTGGGCAAGTGCCGCCCGTGCCCAAGAGAGATAGCAACAGAGAGAGAGAGAGAGAGAGAGAGAGAGAGAGAGAGAGAGAGAGAGAAGACGATAAGGCGAGGAACCGCGAACTCCCATCACGGTTCTCTGATCCTGAAGAGTATTTATATACGTGTAGTATGCAATGTGCGTGTCGTATGATGCACGATGACGCGGCGGTGAGCGCGGCGGTGAGCGCGACGGGCTTATACGGTGCGTCGATGATAATTAAACCGGGCGTCCCTGCAGTGGTAGAGCAGCAACTCTGATGCGAGGTGAGCGCTTCGAGGCCTCGCTTATGTTACTTTCTCTCCCTCTCTTCCCCCTCTCCTTTGTTCTCTCTCTCTCTCTCTCTCTCTCTCTCTCTCTCTCGTCCACCCGTGTAAAACGGAGCTGCTCAGATGCGAGGCGACTACGACTTACCTCACCTTACCTATACAAGGATCAGCTGACCGCGTGCTAGCCGCGAACACTCAATGGGGCGCTATATGTTTCCGTGCGAGGGCGTTAAAACCCTTTCCAACTCCTCCCCCGTCGCGCTACGTTGCATTATTTGAATAAGGGATCAATTTATATATATATATATATATATATATATATATATATATATATGTATGTATGTATGTATGTATGTATGTATGTATGTATAAGCGTTCGTGCGGGGCATATGTCACGCTACGACGCCAACGAACCGGGGATTCATTAGCATATTATGCGCGGGAAAGGGGCGCTTGACGGTCAAGGATAACCGAGAGCACAGTTTTGCAAGTCAGTTTTGCTGAATGAAAGAGCGGGAGATTTTGAAGGTGTTCGAGGGGGTTGCCGGAGCGCTCTGTTTTCATATGATTTTTTTACTTTTTATTTCGTTGCTTGTTAGTTTGTTTTTTGTTTTTTTTTTTGAGATAGGGAACAAACAGTTTTATAGTAAAATATAGTAGCATGTGTCCAATACCCATTCGTTTTCAGCAAGATAATGTTTTTAAACGTGAATATTGTTACCGTGTTTAAAAAAAGAATGGATAAAAACTGACAATATATAGGATCAACATATACAGTATACATAAGGTAGTATGGTATTCAGACAGGGCTTACGGTTGTCCTCTTACGCTCGGGCATAATCGCACCCGATGTCCGAACAGACCTACTGGCATTTCTAATTTTAGATGTCGCGCTTATAAAACGCAGGTCTAAGAAAAGTCAAGCTGTTGGAGTACGTAGCATACCGTCGAGAAGAGAAATTAAAACTCCGACGCAAATGAGCAATTTGTCCGAGTATATAAACAGAGATAGATAGAACTGGAAAAAAAATGTGACGACCTGATGATCCTTTAACATCAAAACAATAAACTTCGTGAAAGCAAATACAAAATTGCCACTTTGTTAATTTTAATTATTTATCATTGCAAATTAAAAATTTCATATAAAAATTAGAAAATAAAAAATGGTGGTTTAAACGTAGCCATATCGCATTATTTTTATTAAATATTTCTAGTTATTTCTAAAATTAAAATATTTTTTTTTTTAATTTCGACGTTGAAATCGTAATTTTGGAGTCATGTCAAAAAAATTTTAAATTCTCTAAAAAAATTGAAACATGTACCAGTCATTTCGAATCAAACGTTTTGATTGTTTCAACGTCGTTTCAAAATTCAGAACCAATAATATAAAAATTTCTGATTATGAATTTATGAATTAGCTATGGCAGGTTCAAGTAAAAAATAATCGAGCAAATCGAAAAAAGAGAGTGCGTGGTATTTCGGATTTTCCATTTGAAATTGTGAAAATGACAAATCATAACAATTTCCAATTATAAATATATATTATCAATACGAAAAAATAAAGCAGTGAGTTGGCTGGTCGCATGTCCTACGGTAATAATATCATTTTGACGACTATTCACGTCACGTAACACAGACGGTGTAAAAATCGCATCCATTGTTTTCATTATAATTTTATTATTCATTTCGAATATTATGATATATTACACATGGCAGTTGATACGACTTCGTTTATCGTAACTGCACAATAAATTCGCGATGATGTCGGTGCATCATGATTACCACAGTAGTTTTCCTGATTTTATTAATATTAATGAACTGAAAAGGATTTACTAGTATAGGATTGAATGGTCTAATAAACAATAAATATTTCCCGCTCTTCTGGAATTTGCAACTTTTGTCATTAAAATAAATTCAATTTTGTCGTTCTCCGAGTGCTCGTATAGCGGCCCCACTTTTCGTGCTGCCCCCTGGAATCGAATATTCTACCTTATATCTCGTTTTTAGAAAAGTAAAAGTTCGTATACTGTTGTTTTTGGGCATGATGTACATTCACGCAACTTTTACTGCTGTAAACAGGACTACAAATTTATCTTTCATATATTTGAATAATCATATTCATTTGTATAACAGATGTTAATGACAGCTTAGACTTTGAATATTTATTCACAGACACTGTTGGTCTTTATACGGCCCAATATATTTATTATTTTAATTTTTAATTTTAGGGATGATTTTTCAATTTATTATTTATAATTTATAAAAATAATTTCACATACACTATACATTTTAAGCCGGTGTCAAGGACTTTCATTCACAATTGAAACATCAACTTGTGGTATACAGGTATATTGAGGTTTATATTTCAATTTTACATATATATAAATTCTTGACATCATTTGTAATTGCGCATTGTAATAAGTTATAAGTAATAAACATAAATATTATATCACAGTTTCTTTTAATAATTATAGTTTGGTAATTTAAACGCGATATCAACTGTTTTCTTTTGATATATAATTGTTACTACAACGTTCATAATTTAAAGCGGAAACAATTTAAACAAAGAATTGTCGTGATTGTAAAAAAGGAAAAACTTATAATTATAGTCTCAAATTCTGTCATTTTCTTTGAACCTAAATAGAAATCCATAGAGTGAGAAAGAGAGAGAGAGAGAGAGAGAGAGGGAGAGAGAAAATATTGCTTAAATTTATGAACTTATAGAGACGAGTTTTAAAGGTAATGATATCTGTCGTAATTATAAGAGTATATATCTTGTATATCACATGTAAAGTTGCCTCAATGCGATTTTCAAAAAAGCAGACAACTACTACTTTTTCGTCGTAATATATATAAGGAGCCATATATTAATTAATTTTTAGTATAAATTCAATATGAAAAATATTAAAAAGTTTGGTATAACTAATAATTCATTTTAACTTTCATTTAAAAAAAAAAATATTTATCCTCGTTAAAATTAATTTATTCTGAAATCATAATTAAACAAAATTTTATTTATAAAATATAACATTACAGATTTCTTAATTTTCATTATTCCGACGATCACTTTTATAGTGGACGTAAACGTACATTAGGTCATAATTATTTTTATGCATTTGATACTCGTGAACAGAAATATTATGTCAATAATATTTCTTTCTGAAAAAACAATAAAGATCGAAGCCGAGGAAAAGAAATGTTTTTGGCACAACCGTGTATAAGTGAAAGTGAAATAAAAATTAAAGAGTCCATCCCATAGAGTCACATAATTTCACATAATTTGTGCGAGAAAAGTAAAAGTTTTTGTTGGGTCAGTTTTTAAAAATTCTATGGTTCGTTAAAGTCAGAACGATCGAACAGTTTATTAACGCAGCAAAATATGTGTTTTTGAATGAAAATACCACTTGAATACTATATTTTATCTTACCAGACCCTTAAAATTACGATCTGGGTATTAACGAAACATTTTTTACATTGAAACGGATAGGACAATTTTTAATAATTTTGATCCCAAACTGGAATAATTTTATTTCCAAATTGGGCATTCATAACAAGTAAAATGAAAATACTCGATTATGAGTTTCTTCACATTTTTCTTTTATAAATCTCCAGGAACTCCATTTGATTCTTATTGAGATGAGAGATATTTGTTAGAATCTAACAAGAGAGATACTTGTTAGAATCATTAAAAATATCATTTGTTCAAATTGAAAAAATCTTTTCCTTAATAAAAGTAATTAAAAATGAAAAATATGAGTTATAGAATAAATATTATTTATCACGATCTAAAATTGAAATTGAACAACAGTTTAGGTCAAATTAAAAAATTAAAATTATGTATATTGCAAAGTATATTAAGAACGGCTAAAAACAAAGACAATCATTTATATTATGCAAATAAATAGAGAAAAAAAAGAAAAATTTGACCAATTATTTAAAATACTAGTTTATTAACAATGTACACAAACAGTTTATAATAAGACCATTATATATAATTGTTAAAATATATATTGTATGAAAATTGAAAACTAACGTAAATATAAAACAATTGTATGTAAATGTCAAAATAAAAAAGAGCAAACTATTAATACACTTAAAATTAAAATATATATATATAATTACACTTGTTTTAATCACGTAATCTCCGCATTAAATTTTCTAGTTCAACTGAATAATATCTATTAAAAATGAATAAAAAATCGATTTAAAAAATGTTATTATTAATTTTGCACAGAGTTTTTATGGGTATAAACGTTTCTTTAGAAAATTGTCATATTTTCATTTTAAATTTCGGAATTTTTTATCGGAGCATTTTTTCTTCTGAGAATTTAATAATTTAGCATAGTATAATTTTAACTTTTATTAACTATATCTTCGTGGATCGAAGGGTGATAAATATTTTATTTATATAATTTTAACATTTCATGTTACATAAATAGAATATAGATTATTCGTATATAAGATAATTAAAATGCAAAAGATTACACTTTGAAAATAATCTTTTGTTTGAAATTGCAGAATAGAAATTTATATACAGAATCTATATTGCTTTAGTAATGTTTCTTAAGAAAAATTTTATCTCTTTTAATAGCACATTTCTTACATATTTGTGTAAATAAACGGCTTAAACTACAGCAGAAAAAAGAACTTATTTTTGATTTTTAAAATATATTAATAATGCGTAGAAAGTAAAAAACGATAATTAAATTATATATATATATACTATATACATAACCAAAATAGATCATTGTATAATCTCATTAATTAATTAGTTGATGAATTACAATTACATAAGGCTATAGAGCATGCACTCATGCACATCTAGTATGTGTCTGTGTGTACATCATAACTTTTTTCTTCACATAATATATTATAGCGTTACTTTCGATAAAGGTATATAATATAATAATTCACATGCAAAATGTTCGCTACGTCTGAAACCGAAAACTTCGCCTGCCCCCTCCCCTCTATCCAACATACACAAACATATTGGTATGTGTGCATGTATGAGCATATATATAGAGCTACGGCAATAAATCAAACCCCAATTAAACTCGAGCGCGCATTTCGCAACAGTCGCCCCGCAAAGTGGGCCCGAATATAATTTCACTGACATTCGCACGCGAGGGGCCAAACTATACTTATATGTACGAAAAAGGAAAAAACGACAGGTACATACGTTAAAAAAAATAAACAAAAAATAATAATAACAATAATAATAGTACGAAAAAGGCATCGCACGAAGCTCTTTGAGAAGAAAGTGTAAGCAAGTCATCGACCAGCCCCGAGAAATCGAAAGTTCCTCGCAGCTGCCGGTATATATATATATATATATATATATATATATATATATATATATATATCGAAAGAATGCGACGCCTCCCACCATAACAATACAATCGCGCACGCTTGCACCTGAGCTCTCGAAAATTCTATCTATAAACTTATATTATCACAACGTCGCACTCGCGAGGATTTGTCGATGCTGCTGTAGAGCGCATCGGAGAAGCGTAATTCGTTCGAGTAGCGCCACACCGGTTGCAGGAAGCTCGCGCGATTTTATAAGAAACGAGTAAGGCCGGTTATTATTTATATATATATATATATATATATATATATATATATATATATATAGCCTGTGCGGGTGGGAGAGGGGCGGTGAATAAAACGCCGAGAGGATTTTCACCGGAGACATTATCTATATATATATATATATATATATATATATATATATATATATATATAGACGCGGCGGGTTACGAGCTCACGATCGTATCGTCGTTATCATCGTCCGCCCGACAAAAGTCGGATTAAAAGAGGAAGTGTTGTTGCGGTTTTTTTAATTTTTACGTAAGTCCTTCTCACTGTCGGCTGCCCAGCCATATAGAGAGGAGCTGTATTGCGGTCGTTCGAATATATTATAATTATTATATGCGTAACCTATGATTTCTGTTTGGCCATTTATGTATATATGGAATTGCGACTCTATTCGTGCTTTTATCCGCATGTTGTTCAAGCTCATAACTTCCTAATCTAACACTATATTTATCATCCGTAAAAGTCGTCGGCTTGAACAAAATTAGTTATTTTGCTTGTTGTTAATCTTTGAAAAAATCTTTTGAAAAACTTTACAGTTTATCGCTTCTTTGTCCAACCGATAGTAGTGGACTTTTCACATTTTAATTCTTTTATACAGTTAAATAAATGAAATTATTGCATTTAATTTGAGTTGCAGTTTCTTTTTTAAAGATGATTTTTCTGATACAAATGGTAAGAGAATATTGATTGTTAAAATTTTTTTTATAATATAAAAATGATAACAAAGTGACCTTCATATTAGACTTGTTATATAAATAATAAAAACTAAAGTTGATTTATTTATTATAATATGTTGAACAAAGTTTTACATGATAATAAAAATCCGAAACACGAAATAACTGATTAATGTTTTAATATAAATATGGTGGAACATAATGTAAAAATTGTAAAAAAATGCTAATGGTTGAAAAAACGAACTATATGAAAATTATTTACAAATACGACGATTTACAATTTTTATAAAACTATATATATATATGTATATATATGTATATATATATATATATATATATATATATATATATATATATAAATAAATTATTCTCCGACAAAAAATACAATTGTAGCTTAAATTTACAACTGAAATACTACTTACACAAATTGTGATATATTCTGAAAAATAACATTTGATTTTAAGCATCGACTTATTATTTTAATTGTATAAATCGTTATTGAAAATTTTTACAATGGCATAGCTCATCACAGTAGTTATTCTTTTGTCAATCGGTTTTATTCAAATTGTATTTTTCTATCTATTGAATTTTTATTAAATATAGTAGGTGGAATGTTAAAATAAAGATACACGAAATAATCTTTTAACATGAACTTTATTTCAAACGAGGAAAGAAAAGACGTCTGTTCAAACGAAAGGACAACGCAAAACTCTCTACAGCACTTGAAATTGAAAACTCTGCAAGCCTTTGTGAGAAACTTAAAACCTATATAAAAACTGATCAGGCATCTAGGCAAGAAACTCATAAATCATTTGCCGCGCAGGGCAGCAAAGACGCAGTTCGTAATAAAACACAGTGGACACATATGTTTACATCCTTTTACGATATGGTCCAATATTTAGTTTCAAGTATTTTTTGCTTTATTATTTATAGAAGGCTAAAATAATCTAACACTATCTATCAAAGTTTTAAATAAAATTAATAGGTGAAATCCAATTAAGTTAAATAAATGCAATAATGAGGTAAACGCAATTAGACAGCTGAGGTTTTAACGATATGTAGTTGCTAGTTTAATACGTAACGATACTCGCCAACCATACGCGATTTCCGGCAAAGAAAGCCACCACGAATCTATAATGGGGCAGTCCAATCAGTTTCAGGAAAGAATAATGCAGTAAAAAAATCATTGCTTTTTATCAATTCGAAATGACCATAGTCTCTCTCTCTCTCTCTCTCTCTCTCTAACTCTCTCTGATCTTTTGCTCGCTCTCTATCTCTCTGTCTAACTCCACCTATTTATCTATCTATCTTTCGATCTTTCTCCATGTCTTTGTCCAGCTCTATCTATCTATATCTATCTTTATCTCAATTGATTTTAATAACGTTGTAAACGGGCAAGTCAGCAAATACAGACTTAGAACCTGACTGCAGTTATTGGCATTAAATGTGATGAGAATTAATGAAAACCCAATCGCAGTTTAGCTATGAATATTTAATGAGATATTTGCACGTGTCGTCGGGAACGTCGCGACATCGAGTCTCTCTCTCTCTCTCTGTCTCTCCCTCTCTCTGTCTCTCCCTCTCTCTCTTTCTACTTATTCAAAACTTCGTCCATTTTGTATCCTGCAGTGAGAGCCGGGGGCAATTTCCCAATATTTCTACTTAGCGTGGCCCGCACGCAGCGGGGAAAGTTGCCGACTTCTTTTTTTATTCGCGTGGCGATCGTCAGCGGGAGAGGCTATATAAAGTATTTTTATCCCATTATGCCCACTACATATAAGATCTCGGGAGGATGATGTTCACATTTTTATCCTATAGCGCACTAATGATAGTTTCGGATGGTGGGTTTTGAGAATGTGACAAGCTGTGCGAGACTTTTTTCTACATCTGATTTGAGTGGGTTATGTCATTCGGGAGAAAGGAAGATATTGACGCGGGAGAGGCGGAAGTAGCCGTTCAGATAAACAACCTATTCATCAAAACTCCGGATTTATTAGGACACGGATTATGATGTCTTATGTCCCCGTGAAAGTTAAATTAAAACATTAAGTAAATCTCTGCTTGTTTGTATTTACTACGCACTAAACGAATTATATAATGTCTATATCAAAATAATTTTGAAAACTGTTTATTTTTCAATACTTACGATGAAATATTTTTACTATAAAAATATTAAAAAATCTGTTAAATTACATTAGAGTTTCTATTCGTAAGATAATTATGTACTTATTACTTTAAATAATTAGTTATTATATTAGTAGATAAAAATGTTCACTTTTAACTCGCACTTTTTCTGATAAATCTCGGCAATTAATTCTTTTCATATATTTATTAAGATAATTATATGCAATATATTATTATTAATCTAACAGAAAAGTCGTTTCGTCTTTGACGTTTCCGATAATCATGTGGAAATGTATAACATTCAATACCATAAGTTCATTCAATGTGTGTCAACTGATATTCTATATCGGTTAAGCACAAAGTGCTCTATTTTTTTTAATATTATATTATTTTCAAACATTAAATGATTCCGAATTTCAGTTAATGATACCCTTTATTTAAATGTTTCTACGTTGGTTCAAATTCTCAAATATATTCAACGCTGCGGAAATTACAAAGTTTAATAACCAAAAATTATAAATCAAATTTGAGACACTTTCTGATTTTCACACTGATAAATTTGTTTGGAATCTTACAGTAATCTATATAGAATAGAAATAAGTAAAATTTGGAATAAATTTTCATTTTCACAACATATTGTTTAAATCAGATTATTTTGTGCTCGATCGGTAAACATTGACTTTGAGAAACCCCCTAACGAAAGATTAATCAATAAATGTAGTATATATACAGATACGCATATGTTTAATCACACAATTTTTTCTGCCAAATCTCCTTTCCACTATGAAGCAAATTTATGCTTCTGTAATCAATTGCCACTAGAAATAAAACAGCAAACTAAAGCATTGCGTTCCAATAAATAATTAAATAACTATTAAAATTACTAATCTTCTCAATCATTTAACAATTATAATAGATGTATATATATATATATATATATATATATATATATATATATATATATTTAGGCTTTTCAATTCGACTCTATACGGTTCATAGATATTTAGAAAGTTATATTTGCAAATCTGCTGTTTTTAGACACGTGAAACCTTAGACAAACACTCTAATGGGGATTAAAACGAATTGCAGGAAAAACCAATCAATCGTTTGTTATGATCTTAATTATGTTATGTTTGCCGATGTGTCGAGTTCTAGAAATCAATTTCAAACTTTCAAATCCGAACACGAGCATGCACCATGTATTTATGCACCTGCACCTGTTCATTAATTACTTCGTTGACCATAATCTAGCTATATATAGTAGCGTATTTTAATGATACCTATACTGCATTCTTATAAATCATTATATTTATCAATATAAGCTAAATAAAAGAACCATTTTTTTACGTGCATGTTCGTATTTTTATCTCATAATTTAAATATACTGATAGCCTTTGTCAATGGAAGTAATATTACCAGACGATCAAAGTGACAAATATTTAAACATACTTGTACATAATTATTTATTACATATTTATTGATACCGAATGCTGATTATTCAAATAAATTATTTTATTTTTAGGGAAAATGTTCTATTCGTCTTAAAAATTGTTCCTTGAATTATAGACATATGAATATTGTGAAGAAAATACTAAACAGAATAACGAACAACAAAAGCATCAGTATCGGACAATTTATGAAAGAATATCGTTAAAGATATGTCCCTTTAAATTAAGTATACATTCTTTCAAAACAGCAGTAACGAACAAGCAATATATTCATCATTCGTGCATTCGAAAAACTCAAGCATGCTATATAAATTTGTAGAGAAATCACTATTTCGAATTTAATTGCATTAAATTATATATATTCAAACATGTCATCTTTTAGTATTTGAAACTTCCGTAAAAATAGACTAGTACTGTTAATAATTGTCTAAGTCTATAATATATATATATATATATATATATATATATATATATATATATATATATATATATATATAGTACGGATTAATATATTTTGTCAGAATTTGCTAAAAGTTTCTGATCGCATTTCATAAAACCACATTTTAGTTTTTAGCGATTTAGCATTTTGTGGGAACTTTTGGCAACATCATTTTTTTCATATTAAAGAATGGGTCAATAAAACTCTAAACATATTTAAGTTTATTGAAAAAAAAATCATTTAAGAAGTTATTTATATTTAATGACATGTGAAATCGTTGAGCTCAAATCACAAAAGAACGTTCCGCGTGCATGGAATATTTCAGTGTATCTTCAGAGCTTCGTCACTGTCACTGTTAGAGAACGTCTATATAAGAATTCCGTATGCTCGTTGAAAGAATCGGGAAGTGCTCGGGGAAATGTGATGAAAAGCTATCTAGAAACCAGAATTTATTATGGGGAGGGAAAACAAGACAATGGCACGTATCTTTACATTTCTTAAACGGCTCTTGAATACGCGTGATTCGTGTAATAAGAGTGTACAATATTTGTGCATTATTTAATAGCCCGCGCGTACTGTATAAGAGAGGCAGCAGGAAAAAATGTACAACAAGTTTCGTATTTAGGGGAAAGCTGGTTTAAAGAACATTAAAAATTGAATCTGATGACTTACGTCCCTAAATATATACACCTCTCTTGTTTCCACTCACGAAGTTTCTATGTGTATACGATGGATCGCTCGCTGCCGCACGACGTCCGTGACGTTCGCGTTGTACTAACGAAAGATATAACAAGTGAATTATTAAAGGGCTTTGCTGCCGTCACGACTATTTCTATTGCGAGAAAATGTTTATGACGTCAATAACAGTTGAATTTGCTTTACGTATATCGCGAGATTGCGGGAGTAAAGGAGGATTGTGAGAGATTTGCAATATTGTATTGTCTTTTGTGGAAGGAAGTATCAACAAAAGAGTTCGTTTTATAATGAACTATATTCAGTTTGACAAACTATTAAGGATGATTTCGTTAAAAATAACGAATATGCAGTTTTTTATTTTAATTCAAATTTACCTTACATATAATTTTTTAAATAAAAACAAATCAATTAGACAAAAATATATATCTATTTAAACAATATAAATATATCTGCCTTTCTAGAAATTCCTACACAATTTAAATAAACCACAAATGCACTTAAAACATGCAGATTTAATATTTATTTTTTACAACGAAACGTAAGACTTTTATTTTATAACCATTACATCCATAAGAAGTAATTTAATTTTATTGTTATAACTAAAAATTAATTAATTTTGCCATATTCACGTTTTCAGTAGACTGTATAATTTGTGCTTTTTCTGCATAATAAAATATAATGAAGTATCATGTTTCGTTGAAAACATCGAGGTATTCTGCAAAATGCCGTAGGGCACATATGCCTATTTCTATTCTTATTCTATAATTGAAACGCGTTAAAAGAATTTTTTGATTAGGAAGTTTATCGACGGGTAGTTTAAAAATTATTATATAACTATTTAAATACTAATTTTATACTGATGCCATTGCAGCATCTTTTATATCAATGTTTAAAAGTTCGCACTCGAACGTCAGTCAAATAGATCGATATCCTAATAGATTTATCCTTGAGCTTATCGCACTTATGTCGATGTTAATTCGAGCGAAAAAAAATCATCTTTCAAGAGTAAAGCCAATTTATCTACTGTAGAATTTTCTGAACATTTACATTATAAAGTATAATGCAAATAAAAGATTAAATTTAAATGAAATATGTTAAAGGTATTTTTTATATGTTAAAGATATTTTGATCATTTATTTTTAACTTTATACGATATTTGGTTAAAATTACCACAATAGATTAATTATATAAGTAATGCATTGTGCGATTTAATTTTTTTACACCATAGACAGAGAAACTAATGCTCCGAGGCCAGACAAAACAAGTCAGACTGTAATCGAATATCAGACATCGACCCTGTCTCACTTTGAACTTCTATAATTGAATTAGCGAGTCGATAGCTAAAGTAAAGATATCGGCTTGTTTGGTTTCTTAATAGACTTAAAGGGCTACCGCACGGTTTAACGGTTTCATTGATATTTAATACCGATTACAGTCGATAAAGTTATTTTTCTTTTTATTTTTTCTTTGAAGGACGCTTTCGATTTGTTCTAGATGACATCTTATTAGTATTTATACTTAAATGTATTTATGGTTCGTGCACCCATGTGTAGCTTAATTACGGAGGTTCCCAACATGTGCTGTGGGCTGAATTTATGAGAAACAGCATTTTACAAATTCTATCTTTTACAGATATCTCATGCCTTTTCTTGAAAGTTGATTTTATAAAAATAAAATTAAATTAAAATAGATAATAATATATTCAAGTTATAGGTTGAACGTTAATGGTAAAAAATGTATTATTTTAAAATGATTTTTTTATGAGATTAGTTACCTTCAGTTATTAAGATGAAATATTATTATTACGTAATTTATTTTTATAAATAAATACAATATTATGAAATCGAAAATATATTAGTTATATTCCATAATAATTTAACAGAATAAGTTCTACGTCTGGATAAAAACTAAGGTTTATTAATAAATTTGGCATAAAAGACTGACGCTCGCTAACACATAGATTACAATCTTGAACCAGATCGAGAACGTTTTTAAACGAAGAATTGTTCAGTTTGTTGCTCAATATATCCAAGTTTCCGCTTAAATGAAAATTTTTTTTATTAATTTATGACCAATAAAGATGTCCATAGTAACAAGGTCAGCTAACTGAGCATAAATTAGCAATTCATAATGGTTATAACCATGTCTGGTCCACTTCCCGTAAGTTTTTAACCAAGATTTGTACGGTCAATCTCGTTTTCAATCTTTTTAACATACTAAATTAATAGGATTATAATAATTATTATGATATTCAGACAAAGCCTATGTTTAGAATCATTCATGTGGAATCTGAAATGTAAAATCTAAAATATTAAAATCAAAATTAATTCTCTTTGCATAACAATCCGACTTCGATCTAACTAGCCCTTCACCAAAAATTCTTGTCTCCATTGATAACTTCCAACGTTTCAGAGATTAGAATGAAAATCAGTTAAGGAAATTATATGTACCCATAACCCTCTATTTAGAAATTTTTCTCCCCTTCTTCTCCTATTTAAATTCCAAACAATAATAAATATTAGCTAATTTATTGGATACACTATTTTTAAACTTAGATTATTCTGATTCTTGAAAATGAATACTTTTAACACTTTTTAAAACTTTATATTTCAACATTTATTACAAATTTATTTAAACACTAAGTGTATATTAAGATTCGTCATTCCACTCTTTCATTCTAAAAACAAATCATCTGTAATTGTAATATATTATCTAATCATCTGTAAACTTGAAAACTTATAGCTCTTTTTAGTCTGCTGCTTTAAATATTATAATATCATATTTGTGTGCATATGTAAACTCGCAATTACAAAGGGTATTGTTTCGAGGCGGATGGAAGCGTAATGTTACAATTTCTTTTGTCTGAATGTAATCAAAGTATTATAATCAGACATTTTCTACCCAGATTTTTCGAAATCTAGAAAATATCAGGGATAATCTAGCATTCGACACACATCAATAACTCATTCATTATTAAAACATATGCCGAGACTTTGTTCGGAGAAATTCTACCAATGAAATTGAAGTATATGGGCAACGCGTCATTACCTAGGCGCGCGTATAATATATATATATATATATATATATATATATATATATGAGCAAGAGAAAGAAAAGGAAAAATAAGCGAACATGCGCGCCTCCGCGAGCCACAGAAGCACGGTCGTTATTGATTTCATCCCTATATATGTATACCTCGGTATATATACATATATATATATATATATATATATACATATATATATATACGTCAGGGTCCGCGAAAACGCACAGCACGCGCTGTTGCCACCCTCGTGCGCTACGGGTGTTTTCGTATACATACAGGGTGACTCATTTCTGCCGCACGCGAATTTCTAGAGCGAGGCCTCGAGCCGCGAGTCCTGAGGCCCGGCAAGTTCATTACCTCGGAGCTGTAAATAATATATATATATATATATATATATATATATATATATATGTATATATGTATATATGTATATATGTATGTATATATGTATGTATGTATGTATATATGTCAACAGAGAAGATAGAAATCGCAGAAGGGGCTGAAATCGATACCTACGTCTGAAACGTGTATGTACGTGGTTGAATGTTAGGGTGGCTGAGTGTATAGAGTATTGTCGGAGATATGCTTGCTTTTGCTTTCCATCCTTTGTGCTGTTAGATTAGCTGGACGATGTTTCATTGCTTTAAATATAATAATTTCGGTTATTTCATACAAATTGTAAAAAATCGATGAAATGTTGATTCAGAAGATATATGCACACTATTAATCAGATTATTGGAGAAAATGTACATAGAGCATTTTCGTTTAGAGAAATTTCTAGATATTTAATAGATATTCGATTGCTTATACTTTTTTGTAGGTCTTTGAACATCCATTATGATCATGAGTTTTTTCATAATTAAGTTAGAACTAGTTATTATTATTATTATACTAGTCAAAATATTCTTTAGAAAGATATATTAACTATAATAGTATATCGTATAATTAACATTTTCTTTATAAATGTGCATTTCATAATACTAGTAGTGGTTTCTGTTATTCTTTATCTGTGGCTAAATTCCTACGCCGACACAGATATATGATTATTCATGGTAGTCGATCAATACAAGGGAAATTCTTTGCAATTATATTATACATTTGGGATGGTGAAACTCGTTTTTCTGCTATGTATCAATATACATCAGATTGGTTCTGCAGATTATTATTGTCCAAAATGCCTCATGTTCTATAAACGTCTATATGTTCAATATATACACTCCGCGAGCAGCCATAACCGAAAGAATCGAGTGCTCATTGGCTAATGAACGTTGATAGACTATGTAAAAACAAGTTGCAATTTTCGAAAATGCATATTATCTTTGTATATACTACTGTCCCTTGATATTAACGATCCGCTATACTGCGTATACATTATATTTGTACAGACTGTCCTGTACCATTCTGTAGACTCAATTCTATACAATTCTGTATGAATACTAGGTGTTATTTGAAAAATTCATCTCACCTTGTTTCTTCTCAAGAAAGGATATTTCCAGACTTTATAGGAATCAAATTAATAATGCACATTGATATGATTTATAAAAAATTTTATTACTTATGATAAGTTGGAAGATTTTTATTTCCAACGTGGTCGATTAAATATATTTTCTTCTAGATCTGCTACCAAAGAAAATAGGGGGCTTCTCTTTTGTGCTTTCCATAAAGAATAATTTAAAGTTATTATGCAACTTTTAAAATTTTACCCTCAGTCTACTTTTATTTCATATGTATCATTGTAATAACATATTTTTTTCGAATCTGAAGATGGCAGCTAAAATATAAGTTTGTATTTTGATTATATAATTTTCTTTTCTAAAAAAGACTCTTCTGTATTATTTTTTATATAAAAGTCAAGATGGTGGTAACAAAACGTATAATTACTTTCACACTATTCTAAATAGTTGACATTTGTTAAAGCAGATATCCGAGTTGGGTTCAAATCTGTGACCGCCTTTACTAGCGAAAAATTACGGAAGTTCAGATTAGGATTTTTAATAATGTAACAATTTGATAGTGAAAAACCGTTTTCTAGTGATCTCGTTAGTAGGAGAAAAATACGTAATTAAGTAAACAATTGTAGAAATAATTCAACTTGCGATTATACATTGCAAATTTCAATTAGAGGCGGAGGACGTCGAGGATATATATATATATATATATATATATATATATATATATATATATATGCGCACGTTTCTAGAAGATTTTATGCATTTAATTGGCCAGTTTTTACTATCGAACTGTATAAATTCTTATACTTGTGAAAATCGTAGCCAAATCTTCTGCCATTTTATGCGGTATATGACTGTCAGTTTCTGATTTCGATGCATCATTTATAAGCTATTTGAGATGTTATTTGGAAATATTGGTAGTATTTAAAAAAATATCTACCTTATATAAATCGAATCGATCAAACCAATTAGAAGAAATAAATGTTTTCTGAAGTATTATTTATCAATAACAAATACTTAATTTCTTTTTTATATTAAAATTTGCATAAATACACAGTAGTTTAGTTAGTAAAGACGAGAAATTAGAAAATTGATTAAATAAAAAGTTAGAACCTTATCTCGTCTGATTAGCTTCGATCCTTGTGGCTACATTTCTATTTATTATATTATTTGCTTTTATACCTTTCAAAATTTATGAATAATATTATGCCATTGATTGCTTATATGAGAACTGTGATCTGCTGACACTCGTAACGAACTAATAAAATTCAATCGAGTCGTTACATATACAAAAGTATACAGGCAAAACGTGAATCTCTCCGTATGTAAACCTACCGAGCAACTTTCTAGCCTCTCTTCTCTAATCATTGTCCACCGTTAAAATCACATCATATAATAATAAACCGATTGATAAATTACGAAAGCTTGGCAAAAAGAATACATCTATCGGATAACTTGGATGTAAGCACAAAAGCTTTCTCTTTTAGAAAGCAAAAGCGGTGCGCTGTGATCGCGAATTTACCTATGAATGAAATTGGAGCAAATAAAGTTCTCAGCGGTGTTATATGTGTGTATATATATAATGGGAATCAGTTCGGGACTGGGTTCACCTTCTCTCTTACGGCAATGGATTGGCAAAAAGAGAGGAGTCGATATCTCACCGCGGATACATGACTGATGACCTTAAAACAAATTTCTTCGATCGTAATCTATGCATTAAAACACCGCCGCAGCCGTCGCCGACGCCGCGTCTGTCGCGTTCCGGGTGTATATATATGCGTGTGTACCGGTTCCGACGGCACGTCGGGCATACATAAACGCGCATTTCAACCTGATTTACGGGGACTTTTGAATTCACTCATTAGGTCGATAGCATACATATGACGATTATACGAGGCCTCGATTAAGTGTATAAAGGAGATGGAACGGATCGCCCTGTATACATGTGTGTTATAAAAATGACTATCTGAAGAAGTGTTGTATATATATATATATATATATATATATATATATATATATATATGTATATAAATATATACTGCCTTCTGTGTGTGGATTTCGACGATTGAGCGGTTTGTCAGTGGACATTAATCGCAATCGCGTACTCATAAATATTTAAGCTGACTTTTATGTATTTATGAAACTTTGTCGATGTTTTTCAAAACTGAGCGACAAAGACTTAAGAGAAGCTGAATCAACTGTCATATTTTGTCAATAATTAGTTTTGAATCTATGTATTTCTTAATTCACAGAATGAACAATAGACTGTGATAGTACTTGAATTGAATAAATAATAGACAATGATTATCGAGTAATTTCTAATTTTTGGTTAATCAGGTATTTTTATTCTGATTTTCAACTTTATTCGTTCTTTAGTAGAAAAAAATCATTTTAATCAATTTACCTAGATTATGCTGGATTTTCGTAAGGTTTTCGAATGTTAGGCAAAATCTAATGAAATCTGATAATTTTTGGCGAACTTCCAAGACCATTAAGAAAGTATATATCGATTTTTGGACAATGCTTATAAAAAAGTCCATTCGAAGATGATTTCTACAATATAAAGCTAAATTTTTCATAATATAAATTAATAAATATTTTTATCGGTCTTACAGATTTTTCATAATATCTACTTTTGACAAAACTCACTAGTGTTTGCTAACTCTTACCAAACATTGCTAGATTTTGGTTTATTACTTTACCGCGCTCTACCAAACATTACTAAACTTTGCTAGATTTGGACAAGTAGGAATAGTCCCAATTTGATATATTTTGTAATAATTGTAATGAAGCTTATTAACAAATTAAAATTTTAAATATAGTAATGTTTTCATATAAATTTATTTGTACTATTAGCTTTTATTTTATGATTGATGAAAGTCTGATTGATTTTAAAATAAAATTTTTAGTTAAAATATATATAATAATCAATCAAACATTTTCATACAAACAAGATCGTTATTTACAATGCCCAAGTTACAGATTTATATTTACAACAATTTATAGTTTCAGAAGTCGGAAAATTGAGTCGAGAACCTCTGCTTTATGATTATTTCTCTCCTAATATTGTCGACAAATATTTTTACCTTCAAATCTAACAAAGAGAAACCGATGATTTGCGAAAACTGCATAGATTCTACTTACTCCTCTTAATTCTACTTTACATAGCAACTTTCTTCGTTGGTGAAGTTGACAAATCGCTGTATTATCGTGAGTCCTTTCGTCCTCCCGAAAAGAGGACGTGCTGGAAGAAAAAACAAACAAAAGACTATAAATGGGCTAACAGTGGAAGAAAAGAGATAAAAAAGGTTTAGGATTGAAAACACGGCTTTCTTCCGAACTCTCTCTCTCTCTCTCTCTCTCTCTCTCTCTCTCTTTCTCTTTCTCTCCCTCCTTTCGAAGTTTCACTCGGAACTCGCAAGAGCTGCTCCTGCGCCAACCCTTAACGGTACTTTGGAACTCGAACTGAATACATATAAAGTGCGCGCGCGCGTTCAATTGGCCCGCGGTCGAATATACGTACTATGCACGAGTGAAGTATATATATATATATATATATATATATATATATATATATATATATATATAATACAAAATTGCAACGTGCATATTTCTTACTCCCTCTATATCATTTTTAGAGCCTAATCTGTCTCGAGAGGGAAATTCGTCGACTCAGTAAAATTGTTTGGAATCAATAGCATTAGGTGTTTATAGCAACATATAGAGATTCTCGCAAAATATTGCAGATTGTCCGCATCTCATTTGCCGCAATTTATGGAGATTATGATTATTATATGATTATTCATTAGCGCTTTATTTAGAATACAATAAAATAATTTCGAATATTTCGGCATACATGCTCATTCATGCAGAATAAATATTCCAATATTGACAGAAATAAATTGTACGTTACGTTTGCCCTGTTGATAATTTAAAAATTTAAAACGATTCGAAATTTTGCGTAAATTTCCATTAAAAAAAAAAAACATTTATTCTGAATTCATTTTTGAAATTCTTTTACTCTTTCGTGAAAGTATAACTTCTCACGCCCCGAAAGAGATTTAAATCAAGGAAATGTCCTAAACTGACAGATTCGTTTTCAATTTACTTTGTAGATTATATTGGACTGTATCATTAACCAGTCTCAGATTACGATGTTTCGGACAGCTGATGTTAAAATTATGATGTATTAATTTTATAAAGAATCCATATAGAAGAGAGATGTGAATGTATCTGATGCGTGTATATGCTGCGTGCGACTTTCCGAATGCCCGCGGCGTTAGTGTGCGGGAGCTCACGTTGAAAACTTTATATATGCATCGTGCAATTGATGTGGAAATGTAGTTTTTATATCATTTCTATTTGAGTCAACAGCATCGATTGTAGATACTCAGACTCGGTAGTTTTAAAATAAATTTTCAGTCACTGATAGTAACACAGTTATAATCATTTCGAAATCTGATTTTAGTTTTATTTGGTCATTGAAAATTGAATGAGCGATTTATCCACTTCTATAAATTTGTTCTAATTCAGTTATTATACAAAAAATTCTTAAATTCAGCGCCAATTTGAATAATATATCGAGAAATTAAGAATTTAAAAAGAGGTTCAATTGAAAATTAAATAAAACCGTAACTATATGAATAAGGTAAAAAACAATTATCAAACATGACAAATTAATACACAAACTACATTCAATAATGTTTTATTTTTAGCTCTTGAAAATTATAATATATTATCAATAGTATTTCGAATTCAAGGCAAAATTAGAGTGATTTAAATCAATTTTCAATGAAGTAGTCAGTAAATTTATAAATAACTTATTGTCAATAGATTTTTTGTCTTGAATCAGCATTTCAATTTGCATAAAGTTGTGCCTATATGCAAACAAAATGATAAGAGAGGGAGAGAAAGAGAGAGTCAAGATTAAAAACTGCATCACTAAGCATATAATACCAAATATATAACTAACGATCCGCCCCCCCCCCTCGCTTTTAATAGTCAGCAATAGTTATTCACTTAATACAAAGTAAGAATCATACTCATTATCTGGCGATAAAAATCTCCAGCACAGCTACAGTAGGCGAAAGATCTATATATTTATACATTTCAGGTTTGTCTCTCTCTCTCTCTCTCTCTCTCTCTCTCTCTCTCTCTCTCTCTCTCGCTTTTTCTCTTACGATATATATATAATGCATATTGACGCTGGGCGCATTGGATCAAGAATTTCTTCGCGCCAATTTTACACATGGCAACGCGCACGACCGCAGCGCAATCGATCTGAAAAAGAGCAATGGCTCCCCGACTGCGTCTGTGAATTATTGCCTCGTCTAAATTACCGAGAGAGAGAGAGAGAGAGAGAGAGAGAGAGAGAGAGAGAGAGAGAGAGAGAGAGAGAGGGAGAGAGAGAGAGATATGATTGTATCTCTCTCGAGCCGATGTAATGTTTATGTACGGGTTGCCGGGATTATTATATTCTTTCATATTATTGTATTCATAAGCTATATTAAACATATTGTGTGTGCGTGTATATATATATATATATATATATATATATATATATATATATACACGCTTTTCTATTCTTTACAAAGGCGACTCGCAACAAATATGCATACATTGTGAATTGTGAGATATACCTTGTGGAAAGAGGAGAAGGGATCTAGAATGGAAAGACGTGATTTTTCACGCGCTCTATACGCTGCGGCAGACTGGTTTTCTGTAGGTGTGGTTTAAAAGAAAAAGATTTTTTCCTCTTAGCCCCCTATTGGGAGAGAAATGTATACGTCAAATGATTATATGGTTTGTCTACTAACTCCACATTAATATACACATGTTTATGGAAAATTGTTCGTGATTATTTTTATAGTTTCCAACTATAATATAAGCCAACTATAAACCGCCAACTGAGGTACTTAATAATAAAGTACTATTAAATTGATTTGTTTCGGTGCACATAAATGAAAAGCTTGGGAATGGGAGAGCGAAAGAATATCGAAGGATTGATGTTTTTACTGACAGAAATTCCAAACCACTCTATATATGTTCTAAGAATCACGAGGGTCAGAGATTTACTCCAAAATTTTGAGAAAATATTGTTTTCCGTTTTTCGTCATATTAATCTTAATACTAATGTATCTTAATAATAAAAATTTGTAATATTTATTTTTTAATAATTAATAATGAGTTATTACAACTTAAATATCGCAGAAATGTTGAATATATTTTTTAGGCTGTATGAAATTTCGAATAAATTTTTAGTATAGGAAGCCGGACTATAGCTTTTCAAGTTGAGATTCTATAGATTCTCGTATGTATGAATATTATCCTAAAAAACAAACTTCTTGAGTGAATAAATAAGATTTTTTACTTTGAAATTAGGAAATTTAGAAAACTGATGGTTATAGATTAGATTTTACAAGTTACTACATTTACAAGATACTACAATAAGTTTACGAATTCATTACAAAAGATACTTAATTCAATCATAGACATTTTAATGAACATAAAATGTTTAAAATGTTGAGAAAGGGCTTTTAAGAATATAAGAGAACTATTTTCAAATGTCTTGACTAATTTTTCCGTGTAATTTATTTGATAAAGTACAAGCCATTGATCAAATAAATTGCACAAATAAATATTATTATTTTTTCCATTTGCTATTCCTTGGCCTCGTCCTGATCTATCATAAAATAACGTGTTTTATTACAATTTTAATTATATTAGGGAGAGAGAATAAAATTATAACAGCCGATACATAAATTCTGTATTGTAATGATACAAAAGATATTGAAACCATCATAGATTTACAATTTACAACGACCGTTATCTTGGCCAGCGTTTATTATAATAAACTAGTTTGTATAAAATGTATTGATTGCAAATTTAATTAGTATTAAGTATGCTTGCATGCATATATTTTAAAATTCATATCAATTGCTAAATTATTTTGACGCAATTTAATTTCTCTCCACCTGCTGGATTATATTCTAAGATTTCTGTAAAAAGTATCATGAATCGAATCTATTCGAAGATCAAAAAGTTCTCAGTCGAAGTCTCATTGTACATTTGTATTGGTAGGCGTTGATCAAATTTTTTCGATATCCCCGCGGAAACCAATTAAAGATTAGAAAACAGTAATCTCTCCGTCTAAACCGATCGAATTTCAAATCGACCAATAACAAGTACATTAATTAAGGCGGAACCCTCTCTGCTCCACGTGTTATTTGCAATATATATATATATATATATATATATATATATATATATATATATAAAGGTTGAATCGGTGCCGTAACGACTCTCGATGCGATTAGTAGAACAACGTAACACGCATTGCAGCGGGCCAGAATAACTTCTGCACGCTCACGCGCGGTGCAGTTGAACTTACATTAAATGTATACGCATACGTACATATAGTACGCGTTCGAGCGCGCACTTATACGCAGCGGACGCGTTTTTCCTGTGTGTCGTTAACCATTAGCAGCGGCAATTACAAGTCAGAGTGAGAAGGAAAGAAGGAAGAAGCAGAAGGAAAAAAATGGAAAAGAATGACAACGCGCGAGTGAAACAGGTGCAAGAGAGCCGCGTGCTCGTTCGCTCAAGTATATATACATATATGTATACATGTTATGTATGCTTATGTATATACCGGCTGTCCACCCTGCGAGGAAGCAGTCGATGCGGCTTCTCTCTGTTTTTTTTACCACTCTTGCGCGCCGCGAGGGGGGGATGATCGTGCGCGCGCTCTGCGCCGCATATCGCGTAACTGTCGCGGAGCAAATCCTGTTATTATTCCCGTGATGCCCGTCGAAACGACCGCACTGACGATCACTTACGGCTCGGTACTGATCATACCCGGATAAATTCGTGTACCGGTGCTTCGATCGGTTGTATAATGTCGCGGTGTTTTGTCACCGAAATCATTGTCCGATATGATAGCTTGGAGAAGAAGTCCTTGTTTTTCCCCCATTCTTGAATAACTATAACTGATCAATCGCGTTTCTCTATCTAAAATTCGTTTTAAAAGCTATTTAAAATAGTAAAAAATACACATCATTGTTTCTGGAACGTGTTTTTGTCAAGAAAAGATGTCAAAAGATTGACATCTTTTCTTCTGTATGATCGAAGTGGTACTATTATATAGGTCTAAACTACACACACACACACACACACGCACACACACGCACACACACACACACACACACACACACACACACACACACCACACACACACACACACACCATGACTTAAATTTGAAATTAATCTCTAAGCTTAAACTTGTGAGGGATAATAAGTGAAAAATATAGATTACATTTAAAAAAACGTTAATGTTGAAAATTATTATGTGTTACTTTCTTGAAGTACAACATTAATTAATCTAAAGAATAGGAAAGTTAATGAAAAATTTATCGTTATCTACTTTAAAAATTTTACGAATGAAAAAAGAAAAAAGTAAAAAAAATATAATAAATCTCGATCATTGTAGAATAATTTCTATGAAAAATTCCACGCAATATATTATAACATTAATAATGAAAAACATTATTCATTATAATATGCACGAACAGGTTACCAAGTTGTCAATCTTGAAAGAATATCCAAAAAAAGAGGATATTTTATATAAAAGTGGTATCGGATTTGGAATATGTGGACGAATCAGCTAGCTGCTCTAGACACCCTTGCAAAAAATCCATTGCTGTTGGATATCATGAAGAGAAGGGGTGTATAAAAATATGTATTGAAATTCTGGCATCTATTCAACGAAGTTTTACGTTATTTTTTGTAAAAGTGGCTATTTCATCGCTCCCGAATAGTAAGCTAGTAGTTCAAAAAGCCGTTGAATAAGGGAGTATCTTAAAAGCCTATCGAGTAAAGTAGTATTTCTATACAGTAGGGTATTTGAAATACTATTTTATTCAATGAGTTTTCAAACGACTGGTATTCGGGTAGGACAGTATGTGCTCTCAAAAAGTTGGAAACATCTTGTCAAAAGCTAGAAGCTCTTCATTATCATAATTCCGTTTTTTACAGCGTTTTCTTATGTAAACATACCAACCATTAAAGGTCAAAAACATCTTACAACAATGTTTCAACAATCTGTACGAAAAGTTACAATTCTTTACGTACCAATAACTTGACGTTATTTATAAACAATTGTACCTTCTTTGTAATTATATTATAATGCAATTTTTATCATCCTGTATAATAGTAATAGTAGAGTGAAAATCTTCTGCATAACTATCATATAATTACAAAAAAAATACTAAATTTCTGTAAGTGATCAAAATGTTTCCATCAAAAATGCTTCATATAGTACACCATTATACACAAGAACTAATTAAAATTGATAAAAGAACTCACGTTATTCTTATTTGCATGCGCCAAGCTCGCGCATGCTACGCTCTAAATGCGCGGATATAAATCTCCCCGATCGAGAACGCAATTGTGGCTCGAATCGGCGACGGTGCAGGCGCGGTCGACTGTATTATAACCGCGCGTGGCCAACTCGCCGAGCTCGAATGCAGTGGCATATTGTTAAACATCATCGAGATCCAGGAAAAGCCCAATGTACAAAGTAAACTGGGTCCGACGACCGGCTACAGCCCCGGAGTATCTCGGAATCTATATGTATATATAAGTATACGTTTAATTGGGATTGGGACGATCACGCGGGTAGGGGGGTGATCGCAAAATTAGCTTTCCACAGACTGTTCGAAATGAAATTCACTGGACGATCTGTTGCGAAAAGCTGTCTTGCTTTAGAGAAGAGAGGGAGGGGGAGGAGGGGGAGAGACCCGGCGAGGAATCGATACACGAGCAAGTGGTTAATCCGAAGGATTTCTCTGATTTCCCAAGCGAAATTATTGTTTTGGTTTTGCGAAAGCTAGAGTGAGAGAGGCTTCTTTAAGAGGTTCGAGAGCGAATCCGCCAATTTGTGAACGTCACTCGGAATAATTTATTTCTGTATGTAAGAAACGGAAAAGGACTAACCTTTCCTCGGGATTTCCTTCAATGCTTCGATACGACCGCCGCGTTTCGTAATTAATTTGTTTGCTTAAATTAAAAATTTATTTAATTCCGAAACAGGTTCAATTCCGAATGGTGAATTTGCAAAATCGAAGTTTCGCAAGTTCCATTATTTTTTAATCGTGCGTGACCTATACCGTAGACGAAAGCTTTTACAGTTATACTTGTTCATAACAGAAGAAACATCTTTAAGTATGTCACCTATATAGAATGTATACGTTGTACACAAGGGTGATCTAAATATGTGTGTGCATGTATATTTTGAAGTGAAGTTTTGCAAATAACTATGTACATTTAGAGCCGCGTATTTAAATTTTTTCTAAAATACTTGAGTGTATTTACGTTAATCCTTAGTACGATTAGAATGTTGAGGATTAATGAAAGGCAACTAAAAAATTTAAACGTATTTGTAAAGCTATATATTTTATCGCAATTCTTTATTCTAATGAAAAAATAGATTTAAAACTTATTAAATGATGTTGGAAAAACTTTATCATTTTAGAATTCTTTCCAAGTAAATACTTATTTAATAGCAGGAACAAGAATTTACTAGATGTCTTCTTTAAATTTCTTACATATTATCTTTACAAATAAAGTAAAAACGCTAAGATGAACAAATGGATTCAATCAGTCTCTCTTTCTCTCTCTCTCTCTCTCTCTCTTAGCCTTATAAATATTCTATACAAAACTGCCATATTAAATATAACGGATAATATAAAATTAGGATTGGACAATTAACGTTTTATTATACTTTTATCACTCCAGGTTATCTATAACATTTATATACGCCGCCGCATTTGATTGACAAATTTCAATTTCTCAGCATTTTCTAACAAACTTTTCATGTAGATATATTCTTACTTTTTCAATAGGAACTATCT
This sequence comes from Sycobia sp. Sy_11, assembly GCA_018907035.1. Lineage (NCBI taxonomy): Eukaryota > Metazoa > Arthropoda > Insecta > Hymenoptera > Epichrysomallidae > Sycobia > Sycobia sp. Sy_11. Next base: position 176,776 of record JACCIC010000040.1, read on the forward strand.
GCTATTTGATGAGATCATAAATTATGATGTAAAAAATCGATAAAAATTTGGTTGTTTTACAAGTTGCAGTTCTGAATTCATTGCTTTTCTTTATTTATATCTAAAACATACATATACTGTAATAGATGTTTATGTAGATGATTTTCAGATTTAAGATCAGATTTCATAAATTTCCCGTGCAATTTAGTTATTGTAAATGTAATTCCAACTATGTATGTATTAATCGATCTATGAAGGACTACTTTAAAATTACACGTTGATAATCAAGGTATAATTGATCGGAGAGACAAAATTACGATTATTTTTCATACAGCCGGTGCTATTTTCACTGTACTGTTCAACATGAATTTATTTAAGATACTTTTATTTCAATCATTTAATAGCCTTTTATACAGTTTATATTTCTTTTTTAAATTCGAGGGTGGATTGATAAGTTTCCGGCCTGACCAAGAAAAACAACGTTTTTAAGAATTTCTTTTTATTTCTCAACATAATTTCCTCCAAGGCTGATTCATTTCTTATAGCGGTGTTCTAGTCTAGTAATGCCATCTCTATAGACTGATTCGTCAAGCTTATCAAAATAGCCATTTACAGCTTCGATTACTTCTTCATTGTCCGCAAATCTCTTACCACCAAGCCATTTTTTGAGCTTAGGAAACAGATAATAGTCACTCGGGGCTAGGTCTGAAGAGTAGGGAGGGTGGGGCATCAATTCAAACTTCAGATCATTGATTTGAGCCATCGCAACGATTGACGTGTGTGCTGGTGCGTTATCGTGATGAAACAAGATTTTTTTCTTCGCCAGATGAGGTCGTTTAATTTTCACTTCGTGGCTCAAACGTTGCAATAAGTCTGCGTAGTATTGACCAGTGATAGTTTTACCCTTTTCAAGATAATCAATATATATAATACCTCTTGCATCCCAAAAATAGTAGCCATAACCTTGTTCGCCGAAAAAATTGTTTCTGCCTTCTTTGAAGTTGGTTCCGCTGGTCCAATCCACTGTTTAGACTGTTGTTGGTTTCAGGAGTGTAGTGGTGGACCCAAGTTTCTCAACGGTTACGAATCGACGCAAAAATTCGCTTGAATTACGCTTATACAGCGCTAAATGGGCGGTAGAAATGTTCTTTCGAATCAATTTTTGGTCGAATGTTAGCAAACGCGGCACCCATCTTGCACAGAGCTTTTCCATATACAAATGTTGGTGCAAAATATTTTGTACACGTTCATATGACATCTTACAGGTCTCAGCTATCTTACGCACTTTTAATCTGCGGTCTTTCAGTACTATTTGATAGATTTTTTCGATCATATCTGGAGTTGTGACCTCAATGGGGCGTCCTGAGTGAGGCTCATCAGAGGTGCTCACACGACCCTTTTTAAACTTGGAAAACCACTGTTTAACAGTTGAATATGATGAGGAGGATGTCCCCAGTGTTGAGCCTATCTCTTCTTTAATTTCCTTCAACGTTAACTCCTTCAAATAAAAGTATTGGATGACAGCACGATTTTCCATCTTTTCCATTTTTACGAAAAACATAGAGGCGTCTTGTTCAGCGTGCTCTCAAACCTAAACTAACATGGCGATCGGACTGAAACTATAGCTACAAGCTATCTAAGGATGGTACTATAGAACAACACCTCAAGATAGGCCTAGTGGTGCCATCTCTTGGTCAGGCCGGAAACTTATCAATTCACTCTCGTACATACTATTGAGAGCTGAAGCAGGAAACTTGCTGAGTAGTTGCTAATTTCCTATTTAGATTTTTGCTCTCTTATAGATCTGGATCCTTGGTTCAAAAATATAAGCAGATTACAGATATTTCAAAATCCGAGTTCTAGTTATGAACTCTGGTATGTTCCAAAAGAGGGGAATTAAAAACTCCAATCTTCATTTATTTACTGAAGGTTGAAAGATGCTGTTTCCAAATGAAAGAAGCGCAATATTTGAACTATTTCCCTGCTGAAATTCAAAATCTTTCACCAATTACTAATTTGAATTATTATTATTGAACAATTATTCACTCTTAACTTACTCTGATTATGCCGTGAGTCCTATTTCTCAATAGATATTTATCTACTCGCATCATCTTTTTGTAGCTACATTTCTTGTATAATATTTCTATTTATATATTACTATGATATATATATATATATATATATATATATATATATATATATACACATATATATACATAATACTATATTATATGAATGAATTGACAATCTCTTTCTCCGTCTTTCACTACTGAGAAGTGGGAGGATACAACAAAAATTAGAGCTAAAGTTGTTAAACCAGTAAAAGCTTTCCGCTTAATACTAATGAACACTTAACCTGGCTGAGACATTGCACTAGAAGTTGTTTATCGCGCGTATATGATAGAGAGGTAAAATTTACCGTGGACCCACTGACCCGATTTTATGACTGCAGCGCCTCGTTGATAAGAAAAGAGAGGCCAGGCTGCTCCGTTGTGGTCAGTGCGTCCACGTCTGGGCGACTAGATATCTTGAAAGATAGTCGATAATTTTTTATCTATCTTGGATTTGCAAAAAAAATTACCCTAGTATTTCTATAGTGTTCTATAACTTGGATTAGCTTGATTTGTTTTGGAATGATTCGAAGCTTTTTTGATGTTACATCTAAACTTTTTTTCGATTTCAGCACCTTAAATTGCGTGAAATTACATTTAATGTAATTGATTACAAAACACGTTAGAAGCACAGTTATATAAAAAAGACAACTTTTCTGATGTGAGAACAAAATCATATATATTTTACATGTTTTTGAGGTATGTCAGTTCTAATTCAAGGTATTTTATCCGTATACATTAGACATATACTGTAATCTCAGAATACCGCACAAATGGAGGTACTGAGCCCTATGATATAGTATTTTAATTCAATTTTTAACACTTAACACAAGTTACTGTGTCATATAAGTATATAACTTGAATTTTACTAATCCAAAAATATGGTACAATTACTCAATTTATATTATAGGGAGCACAAACTGCTTAACATTTTTCAATAACAGTAAATTCACTAAAGCTATTATTCTTAAGATTATGAGACAACGGACTGTAGAGTTTGATGGGTCTAAAAGAACTTCTCCGATATAAAAATTATCTATAATATAGATTTAATGTAATTAGTTCTATAATATAAATAATAATAAATTAATCCAGCATTATCATTTACACAAATAAAAAATATATGTGAAATTAAGTTTCGGAATTTTAATTGCGATTTCCTACAGAGGACTAATTAGTAATTGTTACGCTAATAGTAGCGTTAGTAAAATTTAATATTTTTTTAAAATTTTAAATATTCATTCATCAATTCCCATACATTATTTTTTAAGATTCTTTTATTATTTTGGATTAATAACTCCACCAAATTTAATAATACGTTTCCTTTCCAGGTAAGAATACCAGAGGAAAGTATTTAGCGATGTCATGCGGCGCCTAACAACCAAAGTTTCAAAAGTAAGACATGTAACATTCCTCATCGAAACTCTTCGAAAAAAACTTGCATAAAAATTTTTACATTAATTCAGTTTGTACCGCGGTTTCGGAATAATTACGAACGAATCCTCGACTTTACGGGCGAGCTCACCTCTTTTGTGAGCGTACATTATAATAGAAAAGGCTTGGCGCGCGGGAGAAATCGTGCGTATATGTGGAAAAAAGAAGTCGGGAATTCCAGCAAAGTTACACGGCATTATATTCAATTTGGCCCTCTTTCATTATTTGCCGGCCGATGGATATGCGCCGCGCCGTCCGCGTGTATATATTTAATATGCGTATATATGAGGTTACGAACAATGGGTCAAGACGATCAATGCCGCTCGAGGCGCAAAGATCCCTCGACTAGCAGCACAGATCGATCGATGGCACAATTCCTGCCGCGTAGGACTTTTAACGGGTCCGCGAGCACGTGCGCGAGGCTCGCATAAGTATATATATGTAGTCCTCTCTTTCTCCCTCCACTTTTTCTTCTTCTTCTTCTTCATTCTCGCGATTCCGTTACCGTGTAAAAAAACAGCATATACGTACGCCTTGAAGATTGTATTTGAGCGAAATTGATTAGGTGATTCTGCAGAAATGCAGAGAATGAAAACGCGGGTGTGAAGTGTTTTATTTCTAATTTTATGGCCTATATATGTATATTTATTAAATCGGTTAAAGAGACAAAAGAAAAAGAGGGATTTGAAATTCATAAGGTTTCGATGAAATTTTATCGATAAGGATATCTAACTCTCGGTACAGAGTAGAAAGAAGTGCTCCTTATGTTTTTAACGATTACGTACCTAAAAGGAAATTTTACATTTTTTTAATGTAGTAAAAATTATGTTTTGTGTAGTCAAATATATTTACGTTTACCCAAAATACTACATGGATTACATTACCCGGTATTGCAAATTAGCGTTTCTAAGTTGTTTCGAAATTTTTCCTACTTTCTATGTACTCCTTGGCTTGGTTCGAATCACGTTTTGGAAAATCGCGGTTGCCATATAAGAGTTATTCAGAGCCGGTAGCCGTGATTCCTTTGCCTAGAACCTCGTGATCGAAAAGTATCGGGATCCCTTTATCCGACGAGTGATGTAAGCTCAGCAAAGTGTGTGTGTGTGTGTGTGTGTGTGTGTGTGTGTGTGTGTGTGTGTGTGTGTGTGTGTGTGTAATCATAGTTTTGGCCGAAATTTGCGAGGCACTCGATAATAATGATAATAGTGTCGGCGGTATGACATATGAAGAGCGGCAATCAAAAAGTGCGCAGGCGCGCATGTCTTTGTGTGCGTTTGTGAGTTCATGCGTCCACGTGTGCGTACATGCGTAAGCCTCGGGTTAAATTTCTATTTTGCCTGTCTATATACATATACGCGGACGTTTTACCGATGTACGCCTATGCTTGTTTTCTTCTACAAGTATGCGGAATTCGCCTGTAGACGTGCGAAAGAGAGAGATAATTTCCTTTCATTACGGCAAGTGGCTTCATTTGTATATATGTACATATATACATGCCAAAAGATAGTTGAGTATTAATCTCGACACGGTAAGGCTGGAATGCTCTTTTTGCCTCTTCAGAGTTTGTTAGAAACTTTGTCTCTTTGTTTCTCTTTACTCATGAATATAGACTCGCCTATTGATTTTGTAAGTCGAATGTTTGTATGCCAAAATTATATTCTTGGCCTAAAATTAATCGACAATGATTCTTGAAAAAGTGAGAAACATTTATTTTGCGTTTATTGGTTCGCTTTTTGACTAAAGTTATACATATAGAAGCCATATATAATGGATAGAATTAATGGATAGAATATCTGAAATTATTATATAGTTGAATTGATACAATTATCCCATATATTGTTAAGTTAATAAAAATTAAATAAATTGAAATTGATCTATATTAATGAATGATATGAATGTGATAGATGTTGATCATCAAATAAAATCAGATTACTGTGAGATTTAATTGTGACGATCAGCTTTATTTGTTTTATTACTTACAATGTATTTGACTTGAATTTTTTGTGATAAAATCTTGATAACATAGTATAATTTCAGTATTAGAAAAGTCTCAAACAGTTAATCTAAATTAGGCTAAAATCTCTAGTGCACCCAAATGTTTTCTTCAAATTTGTCCGCAAACTTCCGCAAATCGATATACATCATTATCGATTCGCAATAAATCTCCTCGCCGGACGTTAAAATATTAAAATTAAGGGATCGAGATATCGTTCATGATAGACGTGTTTCGGGAATACTGCTTCACGATCGCAGCAACTATTCCTTATAGAAAAGCGTCATCGAGAGTCAATCAGTATTTTCTGGAATAATCGGAGATCATTGTTTTTAAATCCATATATTACAAAAACATTTCGCATGATTTCTAATCTTGTTCTCTCTCTCTCGTTTTCTGTCTCTCTCTCTCTCTCTCCCCTCTCTCTCTTTACTAACTCAAATTTATGAGATGTCAGTAGATTCTGAATGACGAAAATGAATGGGTGCCGAGCAGAGCAACGAAATAGTGAAATGTGCGCTTGAGACCTTAGGCGCTATTTATACTTACAGTTTCAATTAAAATGCACGACTATAGAGAGAAGATTATTAACCATTTCATCACATATCCCTGGATTTTTATTATTGAGAGTATTATAATTAACGGTATCTGCTAATACTTGAAGGGGAGGGTTGTACGTGTTTTGGATTTGGAGACTATAGCGTGCCTATAATAAAGCCTTCCATGCTTTCAGCAAGTTTTAAATTTCTAATGCCTTAAGCAAATCGTGATGTATTAACTTTTCTTACTGTTCTCTGATATCTTTATCTTTTTCTTGACATATTATTACAATATACCTTTCGATAATTGGCTTTTTTAATAGTCGACCAAACTTAATATCCTTCCTATAGTTCTCAAAATATTAACATGAATTCATAATTTTAATAAAATATTATATGTTTTACTATTGAATTATTTTTAGGATAATTAAAGTATTAATGTGAATACATTAATAATAAATGAATAAAGTTGTTGAAAAAATAAATAAATGCATATCTTATTATTAAATAAAACATTTTGAAATCCCAATAGTATAGATAAAAACTTCAAATTAAAGTTATATTTACATTTATAGCTGAAATGATTGATCGTCAATCTAAGAATATTTTTTCTACAAATATACTCAAACAAATCATAATCTTCTACTAATATTAAGGAGGAGTTTTATAATAGTTAGAAACAAAACTAGAATATACTTTCTCCACTTGATATGAAATACACTCGACGAAACTTGATTTTTTTTCTAAACACTTGAGATTAGTACGAATACGAGTTGTATCATCTACGCTAGTGAAATATTTTCTAAAAGTTTATGTTGTATCAAACATATACTAGGTATTTAATAAAATTCAATAATTATGTTAAACGTAACAGATATTTGAATTTGAATAAAATTGTTTCCTTACTATGAAACTCGAAATTTGTTGAGTCATGTAAAAAAAATTAACGATCGACAATAGGCTTAGTAAGTATCTCAGGAGTAAAGATTTTGCGTCATCTATCGTAAATTTTATTCATTTTTGGGTTTGCATTTATATTATTTGCGATTTGAATGCATATTATTCAATTGTATTGAAATGTATTTGATAATAATTCTTTTTTGAGATTGATAAAGTTTTACAATAAAAATAGATATAGTTATAAACGTTGGTTTTCAGTTAGTTGATACCACAATATATTTAGATTACTAATCTTATGAAAAGGAGAAAAAAATTATTAGAAAGTAGTAGTAATACTTAAAAATTGTTACTTTATTCAACTTCGTCATAGTTATATTATTATGTGAAATGATAGAATTCAACAATTGATACGTATTATATTTTGAGGATCATTGTCAATGATTTGCTTCATTTCTTCTTTTATTTTTGGCTTTCAACCTTTTACGTCTTGATTTATCAATTACTACATACTCTGTTGCACTTGATAGATTACCAAGTTTATATTTATTTTCAAAACTATGTGTTTGATATTGATCAAAGCATCCTAACAACAAAAATTATTTTCTTGATGCAAGATTAATTTTTTTGATATTAACAATTTATAATAATTAGATTAGTGATTAACATTTTTGATTTTTCATTACAATTACGCTGTATATAGAATGAAGCCATTTCCTTTTTTTTATTTATAGACTTACCAGAAAACCTATAGAAATAGCGCGTAGAATTTTTTCTTCCTATTGTGGGGCACTAAAGTACACGACAATAAGTAGCTAAAAATTTATCATTCAGTCCAACAAATACAGAGCTTTGTAGAAAGAAATTTCAGCCTTTTTTCTGAGAATAGATTCATGAATGAATGGATATTAGAAATAAGAACGTATTGTAAAATGGATAAAGTACAGATAACTTAATGCATAATTGTATAAACCATGTATAATTGTATAATAACGTATTAAAGTTTTAGAAAACTTTTTTTAGTTATTTGTTTTTTTTCTGTGAACATACTATTCGATCAAAAAATATTTACAAAATTGTTATAGATAATTAAAATGGTTAAATTCGTTAAGTTCTGAATTAAGAAAGGTATTCGTAACTTGTTTTTCATTTACTAATAACTTTTATAGAAAGCCAATTTTGAAATGCAGAATCGACATTTGTGTTGCACTACATAATATATTTACGTAAAAAAGTTAGTAACAATAAAAGTCTTCTAATAAAGTTGATCAAAAGTTAAAAGATTTTTATGTACTTAATAATTTTAAGTTTTAAATATGTAATGATTTATAAATTTACTATTGTAATGTAACTAAGAACATAAAGTCTTATTTAACCAATTATTTGTTCAATAATAATTAAGTTTCTCTCATCGAATCCATTCTACGCTTTCTGCAAACAAGCTAACACGATCGCAAGAACATTTAAAAAAGTATTCGTATGGCGATGCTTTCGGCGTTACTTTTCTTCTAGTTTCCATAAAATTTTTTATATCGCTTCCCATTTAATACCCAAATCAAGGATATTGATAAAAAATTCCATCAAACTCATTTACACCGTATTTGGCATTACACCAGTAGTACTATTTCTTCAATAAACATTTATGAGGGAATAAAACACTTTAACCTGAAAATACAACTAGAAAACAAGAAAGTCGAATTCTGCTAAAGATATACATATAGACACACGTGTATTTATCTAGTTCAAGTGTTTGTATATCCCTGCGCTGTATACATTTATATATAAATAAGAAGCGCCCGACAGGTGATCACCTGCCCGAAACCGTGAAATACAGCAGCTCGACCGTGTTGGCTTCTTATTCTACTCTTCCACCCCCCCTTCTGGCCCGCCCGCACCGTGAAGGTGCCTGGCATAAGAAATACCGAATTCGCAACGCGCGCTTCTGTGCATAGACCGACACGACCGGACGGCGACTCGCACATTTACAATATATATATATATATATATATATATATATATATATATATATATATATATATCAACGCGGGAGGTGTGCGAAATAAGCAGCCAATTGAAATGCGCCACTCGCGTCGCTGTATATGTGCACGCGCATGGAACGGGGCCCCGTTAACGGGGCGCTCGCTCGCGGGCTCCGGGTCAGTGTGCCAAGTTCACCACCGCTCGCCGCGCCACGTAAGAAAGAGCCCACGCGCAAGATAAGCAAAGAATCGAACTCGATGCTACCATATATATTTGACGGAGCCTGCTACACCTGTAACATCGTATTTGATAATGCGAGCTTACTATATATATGTCCAGTATATCCATGTATATTAGGCTTCATGTCGCCTTTTACGCGCGGTCCGTGGTCGGGTGCTGCTGCTGACACCGCGCTTGATTTGCATTCGTTATGGAGCGAGGGGATGAAGCAGCGACGAGGCGCGGCAAATCCGATATAAATTTTATAGAGCGGCATAATTCTTATTTATTGTGAGAACTGTGTTAAAGCGTGCTTAAATCGAACCGCTATAGATTCCTCATTTGACTTTTTTACTGTGCGTATATATTCGTATAGCGATCGCATGCTCTTCAAATCTATATACTAGCACATATATATGACTGGGCTTTTCATATTCTATAAAGATTGTGGCATGGTTCTCAGGGGATTTGAGAAAAATTGATATGAGTATAATTGCGGCCTCCAGAGAAAGCGGGTCATTCAATTAATATATATATATATAAATCTAAGCATTTATTACTCAATTTATATAACCTCTGATTCAGTTATTTCTTCTACAGAGGATAATTAGATACGATAATTAGTGCAGTACATAATATTCAAATAAGATCTGTAAATAAATAATACATTAACTTTCTGTTTACTATATTTTACTGCCAACATATAATTTAAGATCTATTCATTTTTATTTTCTATAAAATTCTAATACAAGTAAGAAATCGAGGGAAAACTCGAGGATTAATGCTTGAGATTTTTCTTCTGTTCTTGAAGGATGAAAATCATTGAGGATGAAGAATTGTCGAACAATTCATAATTCATATGCATAGTGCAGACATTCCATAACTTAGTATATGTGTTGATTATTGTGTTTTGCAATATTGTAATCATTGGTAAAACAAGGTTCTGCAAAATTTCTTCCAAATGCATAATAAGCAGTTCAACCAGTCGCCTACATGAGATTAAATTTGAAACAGGAATCCGATTTAATATGACGTTGATATGGTCAAGATACCATCATTGAACCATAGAACATTTTTCAATCATGTATATATAGTATATCTCTCTAACTGAAGATGATTGTTATTGAATTCAATGCATTCAAATGAAATAAAAAAAATATATAAATGAAATTCCAAAATAATCATCTTTTGAGATATTTTTCAACTTTTCTAAATGACTGTATGCTCAGTTACTTTTTGTACCTGATAAATCCATTTGACTTTTTGTAAAACTAAAGGATGAAAATTCATTGCTTATATGGATTCTATTAAAAAATAAAAAGATTTATCAATAACGAGTTTATGTTAAGAAGATGAACTAAATTGTATAAAAAAATATATAAAACAATATGTTATTCCGTGATAGATTCATGCTCCGAGATTATTTAATCAGAAAATTATTTTTTCGACAAATTTCCATTAAAAATTTCTCGATCGATAGGCAGGCAGACGGACGAAAAACTACAAGAATTAGAAATTACTTTCGCCAGTGTCTCTTATAATTACACCGTCGATATCGGTATTTTTTATCGCATTTCGTGAAATAAAACATGAGTTAAGAAAGCCATCCAACGAAAGCTATAGATATTCAAAAATCTGATAAAGTCCAAAGCTGTGGGTCATTAGAATCGTCGCCTTCCTTTTTTAGCTACATATGATCATGCTCTCGTGAAGTGGAAAAACTGGCCAAACAGCTCGATCTCACGGTTGGATGGTAAACAATGAGGAAACTTGGCCATCCACCAACAACGCTCGATAGAGATAAGTTCGTAGGCATACGTATATTATGCATATATATAGACTAAAACACGCCCGAACGGAAAGCTCTACCAAAGATCGGTATCTCTATCTCTCGTCTCAGATGCGAAGAGCGCGAGCTCTTATGCATTGCCATCTCAAGCAATATAGTTCTTATACATTGCCAGCTCAACCAATATCTCTTTCTCTCTTTTTCTTTTTCTCCACCCCCCCTCTCTCTCTCTCTCACTCTCTCACCGAAGATTAGATCGTGAGGGCGGACACGCCGCTATATATGTCTAATCACCCGTGTCCCGTAGGAGTAGAAAGACCTCTCACGCGTACTGTAGCGCTCGGCAACGTGTGTATGAGTGTGCGCGCGCTCGTGTATATATATAGGTATATATCTGTTGCGCACGTGTATATTATAGGTCATTGTCATCAACGAGACGGCTGCAACATGCTAAATATTACTGTTCATCTAGTGCTGTTCCTGATATGTAGCTTGTCGCTTTAAGGTACGTTTCTATACCTTAGGCGGGCGAGCAGTTTGTTTAAGGGACATGGTGTATCTTGACAGGAGAAAGAAATATAGCTCTATAATGTCGAGTATCTAATGTGATGCGCCTGAATCAGAGTGAAAAGCGTTGATTGTGTGTGACTGTTGCTCTTACACAGTTCATAATTTTTTGACGAATACTGAAAGAGAATTGGAATTTAAGCCTGTATTAAAGGAAAATATTTTTTTATTGAAATTGGAATTGAGAGATAAGATTTATTTCATTTAATTACTTAAATTAATGTGGCCCTATATGAATTACGCAACGAAAAAAATTTATGCAAAAATGCTGTTCTGTCTGCTCTGTCCACGCATCAATAAAGTTATAAATGTTTAAAGTAGAGTAGAGCATAATTTCAGCAAATTGTAATTTAACATGGATATGAATTTATAAATTTGACGTAAAAGAAAATTGTTAAAATAAAATCGAGGATGAGGGATTTTATTCAAAATGTATTATCACTGATATACTTCGATACCTAGGACAAACACTACAGAAAATGTAAAGGTTGAAAAATTTCGAGTCTAATACCGATTGTAAACTGAAAAAATTTCAACTAATATTTCGAATGGAGATAATGCCAATTAAAATGTGAAGTTGCAGAATGCTACTTAAAATTTTCTATCGGATTCTTTTGCATTCAAAGTTCGATTTCGGGCAGTTGCTACTTAACATTCTAGTTGTAATATTATACAACAAAATGTGAACTTAAGATTGTTTTCAATCAAACTGAGATTTCAAATCTTTGCAATTTAAAATTTAATTTGGGATCGTCACAATTCTAAATCTCAATTGGATACAATTTTATATGCAAGTGTTGATTTCTCCATTCTCTGACCGGCTTAAGTCTATATTATTTACTATGTCAACTACGATCAACCAAATTAATGAACATCTACTACAATCAGTGGTTTAATTTTCAACGACGTTTATTCATTATTAACTGAATTCCCAGTGGTCTTTATTAATTAAAATTTACATACTGTTGTAATGTATAATTTGATGCGTACTATTGAATAGGCATTATTGTTTGCATCTATTCGTAAAAAAACTAAAAGAAATCATTTGTTGCCTTTAATTTCAACGCAGCTAAAAATTATTCAATATCTATGACATTTTTTATAATTTTTTTTTCTTAATTTTTCTATGCCCAACAATAATTGTATCACCGTAAACGTTGATGAAGGAGTGGCATTCATTTTGTAGTTACAGAAATTATATATTTAGGATATTAATTTAAAGTCTACATCCAAAGTTTAACGTGCATATATACAGACTCTTGTCACAAATTTTATTATCAGTCAAGGCGCGCTATTAAATAATTCTATAATGCAACTGGCGAAGGACAGGCTATTTACTTTTCCGCGTCACAGAGTCTTTTACGAAATCGCATACACGAATCCCGCATTATTACTTGAAAGCGCGGCTCGTTCACGAGCCCGAGAGTTCGTGTATAAATATAATATGCATCGCATAGTCATCTCTCGTGTTTTACAAGCATGTATCGCGTACGCGCATTTTAAGCTCGCGAGAGCCGAGCGCGCGCTCGCGCGCCCGCGGGGTAACTTACCAGCAATATCTATAATAAACATGTATACGGTAGAAGATAAAAAATCACGTTTCGCACGCTCAGTGATCCGTTGATGCGCGCAAAGAAAACGCTCATCGTCCGCGGGGCATCACGAGGGTGGGGTCGCGCGATTTTCGTCCTCCTGCGTCGTCCCGCGTAATTGAGAATTCAAAAGGATAAATTTATTACGGCGATTCATGAGCATGCGTATGTATATATATGCGGGTGTGGCGCATGGAATTCAGAGAGATATATATTTCTTGCTTTCGCGGTTACTTTATTTTGGTATTCTTTGCGCGCGGATCTTATACTGGCAAGTTTCTTTTCTTGGGATTCAGGAAATTTTTTTGATAATCTTGTTTACGGATGCACGGATGAAGGTGAATAACGACCGGTGTATTTATTCTGAGTGGGTCAATTTTATTCTTTATTTTTTATTCAGAGCTTTAAAAAAAAATATATATATATATATATATATATATATATATATATTTGTAGTCGCTAATAATTTTCTATAAAAAACTTTGTTGTTTGCCAATATTTAGTTTTGGCCCCATTTTACTTTCGCTGGCCACGCCAAGATCGATCATTCGAACGGAACCTTTACACCTGTCAGAAGATAATTACAGAAACATTATCTGTAGATTCGAGTAAAATATTGGCAGCGTATAGTGCGACGTGAAAATTCATGGCAACGCGAAATCTTATACATGCGACCTCGCCCAAAATTTTTTCAAGCGACCGATACGCACAAGGTATACGAGAGATGAAAAACTGTTATCAAAGAGGCTAAGATGATAACGAGGTATTACTCAAGCGTGTGTATATATGTGTATATCAATGCACACAAGATCGTTGAAGGGGCTTGCTCGCGTTTCATAGAAGGAAAGCAATGAGAGATAGAGAAAGATAGAGAATGAGCTTTCTTTGATATGTATAATGTAGCGATGAAATTATGTTGCCTTTAAGATTTATGGATCTCTTTGCACCCAAGAGCGCGTTGCAGTTCTGCGAGAACTGGTATACATGGGCGCGTGCCATGTATATATATATATATATATATATATATATATATATATATATATATATATAATTCCGGCCTCGCGCAAGCGCCTCATAGGATTCGATCTCCCGGATCCCCCGTCTCAATTCCTCCTTCTTGTCTTTTTACTTTTCGTTCTCCATTTCGAGGGTAAATTTATCGGTTACAAAAAGAAGAAGGACAAGTAGAAAGAGACGGGGAGAGCGAGAGAGAGCGAGAGAGAGAGAGAGAGAGAGAGAGAGAGAGAGAGAGAGAGAGAGAGAGAGAGCGAAAACGCAAGAGAGTAAAGACTTCTATCTATATTGAATCGAGTCGATAAAGTTTTGCCATTTTATTAATTTCATTGCGTTTGAGCGGTTGAAACCGATATTTCTCTCTATCTCTCTCTCTCCCTTTCTCTCTCTTTTTCTCTCTCTGTCTCTCGATTTACAGGTGCCGATAAAAATTTTTGCCGCCATCCTCGGTACTTTTTTGCCTTATCAATTTATTTGCTCATCATTCCAATTACGGACGTGACGGAATTCGTTGCGCGCCCATATCCGTGGTGTTCGCAATGGTAAAGATAAATGTTCACGTCAAGCAAAGGAAGTATAGATTTTTATGAGCTTTGATTCGGTTCCGCGCTATTTTAAAACTTTGTCCACTGTTCGCTAAAATTACCATTGATACAATTTGACGATATAAATTATATATATATATATATATATATATATATATATATATATATATAAATGTCTATATGTTTAGAATAAATAGAGTCCACGGAAGGAATCAATCGATCCTCTTAAACATCATAAAATGATAAGATATATATTACAACACGTTCTACATTGTATCTATATTCAGCGATGACGTATCTTGCGAAGCATTTAACGAAAAAAGAAAAAATATACAGCGAGACCATAAAATTTTAATGCTCTCGGCGCTTGCGCCCGTTTTCGCAAGCACGGATCGACCATAAACACATAGAATTAATATTTCCAAACGCTATGCGCGCTCTCGAAACATGTCGCCGAGCGCGCATCGGTAGCCCCCTCTCGAAATTTTCTATACAAACACAAAATGCCATACGTTTATAATGCGTCGCGAATTCATAATATAACGTCGGGCATATATTTGCGACCACTCCTGCGTGGGATATAAAATTAAATAAGCAGAGAAAAAAAACGGGAGACTCCACCGAACACCCGCGCGCGCTGTGACCGCGGCGATAAATAATCAACTTTTGCGCGAACCCACCTCTCACGCCCTGGGGGAGTTTTGGCCCCCCCCTTCCTCTCTCTCGCTCGCTATCTTAAGCGACTCCCGAGAATTCGGTTTCTCCGGGCGGTAGTAGCGGTGACGGACAAGAGGACGATGACGAGGACGCCAATGACGGCGACGATCCATAACGTATACAGCCCGGTAGAGACGGCGGGGGGAGGGGGACGAGTTCTTGGTAAAACGAACCACGAGGCTTTGTCGAGCAACCGCGCCGCCGTCGAGTCGCGCGCTGAATACGAAAGATCGCCCGCGAGGAAGTTGATGGGCGCGCGCAGTTATATAGGACTGATGCCGATGGTACCATAACTGTTACGTATAGAGGAGAGGGGATGATCGTTGAACGTATATTTGACACTTTTTCTTTTGCGCGACTATTTACGTGACGATCGACGGCAAGACGGTCGTGACTACGGTCGAGTAGTATATGGTATTCTTTCATTCATATCTTGATTGAATAGAAGAGGCGGAGAGACGGAGAGGTGGAGGATCGTTCCGACTTTCGCCGAGCACTTGATCACGCAGACAGTGACGTCTTATGTCTGCACTGCACCAACCACTGCGATGGGGCGACGTCGACGCCGTTCTCGTCGGTCCGGATCTGCTGTCGGAGCATTTTACTCGCACTTTATCCTAGTATACTCGAGTCTTATCGATAAGAGGCTCGATGATGCGGTGGGAGGGAGGTGGACTTCGGATTTGGTTGTCTATACTGCGGTTTTTAAACGATTGCGCTTCTCGTAGTCGGTACGCTGTGTGGCCGTTAACCTCTTTAAGCCGCGCACCTTCCCCGCGAGTTTCCATTGGTATTTTTATGAGATTTCGTTCGAGAGAGCGCAGCTTGGGTCGCGCGTCGGCTGATTCCGAAACTGCGATCAAATACATAATAGGTGTTTCGTGATTGTTCGTAAGTGTTCGTGAAGAGTTTAGATTTATAATCGAAAGTCGTGTAGATATTTTCTTATTGTTGCACTTTAAAGTGGTTCGAGTGCAACTGCTGAGTCAAAAAGATCAATTTTCTTGTTTTCGTTAATCTATATTATAATAATATATAAATTTTAATAGAATAACCTTTTGAATAACTTTCCAATTCCTTTTGATTTTTGAAAGCACTAACCATATTATTTTTAATTTCGATAACTCTCAGAGTAAGTTTTAAATCATGAAAATAGTTCAATCTATAACAGAGATAATTGAATATATTTTTTTAATTACTCGGGATGGTGTATCATGGCAAATATAAATCAAAAGTTTAATAATTACCTTCGTCTCTTTATTAAATTTTCTATTTCAATATAACACATTTAATTAAACTTATTTAAAAAAAAAAAACATGAAATTTCATGTCTATAAATGCATTAAACATGTCGCAGCTATTCTTTTAAAAATACTTTTTCAGACAAATTGCACCATCCACGCAAGTTGCGACTTTTCAAAATTTACAGTTTTGTTTTATCAAACGTGTAAGCCTCGTATTACGCAATTTTCCATTAATTTAAGTTATATACTGGAACCACTTTCAGTACGATAAAATGTAATACTTACGTTGTACGACTAGCAGTGATTGTATTAAAAAAAAAAAAAAAACTATACCTAAAAATATATAATTTATACGAGAGTAAGCCAACAAGAATTCTTATGTGAATTTAATTGGTATCGTTAAGCACAGTAGAATTGCAAAATTACTAAATGATTGATAGTTTAATTTTGATTTGAGAATTCTTTTTAATAAACGTATTTTCGTATTTGGTTATGATGGAAAAAGATACATCTTTATTGTAAAGAAATAGATAAATATTCATAATTTATTTTTCAAAACGTGTGGCCAAATAGAAGCAAAGATAGAGATGCTGTTTATATGGAGACTTCAACATCTATGACAATCCTGAAATGTTAACGAATGAAAATGCGGTCGCGCTTTTGTGTTAGATGACGAAAATGTTATGTCAGGCTGATCGCTTAATATAATCGTGCAAAACCGCAGAGACCATAGACATGCTTTATAGGACAGTAAGCAATATTTTACATGTGAAGGTTTAAATTGAGAAAAATGTCAGCCCAATGGGATGCCACGATGGCTACGATCGTCAGTTTTGAAGCAGTCGTTGAACGACTTTTAAAACGAAAAAAGTACTGGGTTTTGTGTTACATATTGCCCAACTCGATATAATATACATTGTCCAACATCTATATAAAAGATCATAATAGCTACAGCTTTTGGGATGGAAAAAGAATTTTAGTAATTAATAATTTACCTAAAATAATATCATCAATCAATTATATATGGTTTAAATAACTAAATCTTATACTTAGCCAATTTGAAATTTATAATTTTTATTCAATTATTTTTTATCTAATCTTGTTCGTTAACATAAAACAAGATTATAGTTTATTCTTTTCACAAATTTTGGTAATTGCAATTTGACGTTTCATTCTGTTATTCATACTTTTTAGAAAAGTAGTAGTTACCCAATAGTCATTAAAGTGGTTTATGTATCACTTCCAAAATCAATCAGGTGGTTTAGCAATAGCTCTGCGTTTCTTACATTAAACTTAAATAACGATTAAAAAATAATTTAAAAGCGTATAATTTTTTTCCATTTCAATTGATTTTTATTAAGCCTTATAAATGTAATGTTTAATCTGAATTAAATTTTTATGTCGCTTTTTATCAGATATTATTAAATATCCTATTGGAACGGTCAATAAAATATTACTTACTACATATCGTTAGAAAGCTGAAACGTTAAAAATAATGTTTTTTCCCAATCTGAATACACTAGTTATTGAAAAATATCCTATTTGAACTTTTTTTTTTCAAAAATTTATTATCTGGCGTAATTTGAAACATTCTTGAAAAAAGTTTAATTACATGCACATAAACCAGTAACACTATTTACATTAATTAAGCTTTGTATCTTTGAAATTCACGCATGAACTGAGGCTCTAATTGGGCCTGGAAACATTTCTTTGCTTATTAGTTATAAGTATTATAGATACAAGTTAAATATTAATTTCAAGTATTAAAAATTCGAGGTACATCTCATATAGCTGGATTAACGCGTAATATAAAATTATTGAAGATAACTAAGTATCGTAGATCTACGATCGTGGGAGAAGTATAATCGATGAACACAAACATAATGTAGGAATTAGGTTATAATCGATATTTAAATAGGTTGCTGTTCATTTTATTCCTATTTTCTTTTATTATACTTACAATAAAATATTATTCTCACTGATTCCCAAGCCAAGTTGAATATACTAAAACGTCTTAATAACATTTTTTGTAAGAAAGCAGTCTTTTTATCCGACTTGATGATTCAGAAATTTTATTATATATAAGATACATTCCAACGATCACTCGTTGAAAAATGAATTTGATTCGAAAAGCAAGAAATAAAAGAAAGAGAGAGGGAGAATAGATGTAGCTATAGCTATTCTACATGTATAGTAAGAAGAACATTAAAGTTAATAGAGCGTATTAAGCGCGCGCGCGCAGAGGAGCTAAATGAAGAGGGAAAAAAGCGACGAAACTGGAAATACATAAGTGAAGCAGAGAAAGGTGTAGAGAGATAAGGAGAGTGGACGAGAGTATCGTATCGGCAAACAAGAAAGGAGGCGGAGTGAGAGGAAGAGGAGTGGGAGGAGAGGGAGGGGGACTGAACGTCTGAATAGGCATATAACGGATCTTCTCGAGTAGGTCAATGCGTGCAGCAGTTGACACCGATTAGAGGACATCGGTAAAAATGCATAATATATCAAAATCCCATCGCGTGTATGTATATATACTTGTATATCCTCTCTCTTGTCTTCTTCTCTTCCCATTCGTTTCCTGCCTCTCTCTCTCACTCTTTCTCTCTCTCTCTCTCTCTCTCTCTCTCTCTCTCTCTCTCTCTCTCTCTCTCTCTTTCTCTCAATAATTACATTGTAATATATTTTTATTATTTTATACATATATATATATATATATATATATATATATATATATGTACAACAAAGTGTGTAGTTAATAAATCTGCCGATCAATTAATTGATATATTAATCTCAGCGATCGATATATTAATATTAGCTCAGCATTGATCTTGTAGATGGTGTCAATGTGCTCTTTTCTGGCTCTCGGTGTAGTACTGGATTCTTGTCATTCTTGTAAATTTCACTTAAACTACATAACGAAAAAATAAAAAATTAAAATGAATATAGTAAAAATTAATAAAATCATATTTTACATACTCTACTACTCTGCACTTTGATTACTGTTCAGATGTAATGTAAAGTTGTAATAAAGAGGCATTATTGAATGGGCATATTGCTATACAACATTGTATGCATATGCATTTTCCAAAAGTGTGGCTCGTATTTTCTCTATATAATTTCCTGGATACACTCTGAGGGACTGGATAAAAGAAATCCGTCCTCAACGTATCAGAACTGAAATAGAAGGGTGATCCTTCATAATTCCAAACGCGCATTTTCAGAACAGCCTTTCGGGTGAGATTCGTCATTTATCGTGTCTTAAGAGAAAATCGATAATCAGGTGACAGCCATACGAGTTATGTTGAACACTCAATCTATATGTTAAATCATTCGGTGTTGTCCCAAATGCATCTAAGACTTAGGCATCACTGTTCTTGACTGATGGTGTGTAAATGCACGAATAAGCAAGAGAATGTAACTTATAATTCGTTGACTTATAAATATATGTGTGTTTTTCTAAACGTATATATCAGGTATGATTGACTTACATGACTGAGTTAATCACTTCTGTTTTCTTTATTTTAATTTTTTACTCTATTTTTTTATTTTTTCATGTATTCTTAGATTACGTCCTTACTATATTTTATAACTTTCTATGATACCAATGAGACTAACATATTTTGGTATATATGAATAATTACAGTACTTAAAGTACTTTTCTTTTTTGGTCGAAATATTCTACGAAGATGTACCAGGTTTTTTTTTTTATTTTCATTGTAAATTTTATTTATTTTGTATTGTATTCTTGTATCTTATTATACACATTAAACTAAACCTATTTTCTGCACAGCCTCTCTTCCCCCCCCCGCTCTTTTCACGCGCTCTTTGCGCACTTTAAGTATACGTGATACTTGCGATATAGTAATATATTGACAGTTGCAGAAATATCAACAGGGTCTATATATTTTTTCTCTTGCAAGCTAAAAAAAATATATGCAGCGCAATTTACAATAGAGAGCTTATACAACTCGATATAAGAATTTCAATTTCTGGCCGGCTTTAATAGATTGCTCGAGTGCTCATTTTGTATATAAAGAGAGCTTGTTTTACAAGTAGTAATTGCAAAGCACGGCAAGACACCGTTCTTCGGTGCAGTCGATCAAATATTTATCCTTTTTCATTTGAATTTTTTTTTATCTTTAATTTATGAAAGGTCAAAAATTAATGTGAACTGTGATTTTTTCTGACCCGACGGTGCGGCGGATCGAACGACATACGTTTTATAGCTAAAATAACATCAAATTGTGCATGTGATTTTTAAGTCAATCGTTTTCTATTTAATTGCGTGTATGTTTTCTACCAACATAAACTATTACTGCTTCGAATATTATGGATTTGCATTCTTCCATTTGCTTTTCATATAAAAAAAAAATTTTTTATTACGTTTGATATTAATAGAATCGTTAATAATGTTAATACCGTTTGGAACCTTTATATTGAGATAAATTAGTTAAATATTAATTTCAAATAAAAACTGAATCAGATCTTTGTTTTGCGTTCTAATATCTTTGACCTACCTATTAAGGAATTATAAATATGGGAAATAATAATTAATGATAATAGGAATAATAATAAAAATAATAATAATAATAATAATAATAATAATAATAATAATAATAGCTTAATAGATATCTAAAGAATATACATATCTAAGAGTTTAATATTTCTTTCAATTATAGAATATACTGTATCGGATAAAAGTTTGTCTATATGTTTTTATAGACTTATATTATGTGTCATATTAATAAAAAAAAATTCTTAATCGTAATGAATCTTGCATCGTAAAGTATAATATTGCATATCAATGTAATTTAAAACTTTTTTTTTCTTAAATCGTAAAATTATCTGGAAAGTTTCTTCGTGTGTGGCATAAAATGTATCATATAAAATGAGCCTGCTCCCAATAGCTTAGCAATGCCTCTAAAAATATTTTGCATAGAGAAAGCATCTTCTGCATTTATATAAGAAAATCATTCGGAAGCGATAGATTTTCGTTGACCCCAAAGGAATGTATTAGAAAATCAGATAACAGTTTGTCTCTCTGCCAACTTTCTAACGCAAACGCGTTATGAAATAACGCGCCTTTATCATTCCTCTGAAATGTCTCGTCGCATATTAGGATACGCGCTTGGACTTTCAAACACGTGTTATTTTGTTAGAATATACGCGCGGTAATTTATAGTATTTCCAGGCAAATTAAATCAACGGAATATGTTTACATTTAGATGTTGCGCTGCAGTCATTTTTGCCCACTGTATACGACGGCTATTTTAAATATATAGTACAGACTCATACGCACGCACGCGGACCCACGCACAAACCTACACGCGCAAGTTAACTATTAAATTATTGCTGAGCAGAACGATAAATGTATAATATCGGGTATCATTTACTCAATCCCGCATTTATTTCTTTTATTCTCATTGAAATTATTATTAGAGAAAATCACCGCGGCTCTCCCATTCTTTTTAATAGCTGCTCGTTATAGACTCACATCTTCGAAAATATCGCGAGAACGCTCGCGCATTGCACTGATAAGGACCGTAAAATAATCATTAAAGCAAAAAAAAATGATGGAAGATTCGCGCTTCGAGACGACAGGAGGGAGAGACTGTAATATAAAGAGAAAAAAATAAGAGCAGAAGAAGGATTTTAATCGATCTCCCGCGATAACTACAGGAGGAGGGGGCGAGGGGATTGAGATGTTTCAGAGCCTTCCGGTGCTCATAAATATTTCATGATCTTATACTATGTGGCCATCGGTTATTCTTCGCGCGTGTGTGTGTGTGTGTGCGTACAAATTCTCATGCATCGACTCGTTTAAATCACATAATAAGCATAATATTCGTCCGCGGGCCGCATCGCTGCTTTTCTGGGACAAAACATCATCCGTCAGACTTCCGCTTAGATGTACTTTTTCTGTTTTTTTAACTTTTAAAAAGAATTTTTTTTCGTTAAATCGCAACAGGCAGTTTAGATTAGGTATGCGAAAAGAGAGATAGGAAATAAACAGTAATTCGTCGGCTGGTCCATTAGCCTGTGATTAAACGTTTCACTATATATATATATATATATATATATATATATATATATATATATATATATATACTTAGTAAAATTTTGTTGCCGTTAAGAAATTGTGTAAATATGACTCACAAGTGAGAGATGGAGACAGGTGGAGAGAGAGAGAGAGAGAGAGAGAGAGAGAGAGAGTCAGGGAGGGAGTTTGAAAAAGAGATTCTCGCGTATTTCTAAAAGTAAATCCGACAGATAAAATATTTCTTCTCTATATACTTTTTGGAGACCCTTGTGTGACTCAACTTTTTTTCCTTAAAACGCGCACGTGACTAATCGAAGCATTAGAATCGCGGCTTTACGTAAAACACGCTTTATACGTAATGTCTCAGGGAGGCGTATTCGATTAATTAAGCGCTCTTTTGAAGTGGCTACTAGTATTTTCTGAAGCTAGACTCGTAATTATAAACACGTTATTCATATAGATATGGAAATGTATAAAAAATCCAAAACTTTTTAGCAGAAATGTATGAAATAATTTTTTTAGATCGAATATATACCGATTCGTCTTCAATGTATTAAATAATTGAATAACAAATATTGTGCTTTGATTAAAATAATTTACATTTTTAATTGTATTTTTAATCAAATCGTTAAAAAAATAGTTTCAAAATAATATTTCGGATTTTACGGATTTGGTTATTAATTTTTGCAATAATATTTATAATTGGAAATATTCATCCTGACTTCACATTTTATTAGTAAGTAATATTTTCTTTAGATAATAAAAAAATAATAATATACAATGTTTAACATTATATACTTATGTTTATATCATAGTAAACTCGAAATTTGCTACCGCGGACGACGAGCGAGATTTTGCTTTTGAGATTTTTCAGTTGAGCATAAAACTGCAGGTCAGGTAGATCAGTGAAGGCCTTTGCATAAATGTGCATTCATCGTGGAATTCTATTACCTACATTTATTTTTAGATAAAATCTTCTAAATGCTCAGGAATATCTTATGGAAGCCGAAAATGACATTTCCGCCCTCCCTCTCCGTAGTCGACCAGAAGACACTAATTTTGTTTACAGCAATCATTTAGCATAGAGATTGTATTATATTATAATACACATACGTATAAAAAAATTAAATTTTAATTTCCAATGCTTATAGATTACCTGTTTGATGCAAATGTTCAGTACTAGTACTTCAATATTAATTTATAAAATTTTTAAACGTAAATGTCAACATAAGCTCATTTATGATGAATTCAAATGAAAATACTATTTTATTACTAATTACAACATATTACTATTAATAAAGTGAAAATTTATAGTTATTAATAATCTAACTCTATATTATTTCATTATATTGCATTATTTATATATTTCAAAAAATTAAATTTTCTTCATTAGTATCATTTATCAAATTTATTTTAAACAATTATAACTAATCTGTCTGAATTTCTGTATATTTCAATTTCATTTAAATTAGTAGCTAAATGCATAAAATTTTATAAGTTGATAATAAAGATTCTCTGTATTTGAATTAGCAATTCAAATAGGACTTATATTCTTTTAAATATATATTGTAATCCAGCCATTTGGCAATAGTTGATATTAGAATTAAATCTTACATTTTCCAGAAAACATTAGCAATTTTTTTCCATCTCACTTTTCTCCATCTCCACCATCGCATTTATCGACCTATCATTTCTATAATTATTATCATTAATCAGTTGACTATACTTTATTCCCAATTTTTATCTCAAGACTTGAGAACGTAAAGTTTTCTCGTACCATTATGCAAAAATTTTGTCGTATTGTTCTTCGTTATTCATCATTTACAGTCGTTTATCGTGCACTTATTATCTATCTGATGTTTTAGAAATGGAGTGCACGTTTCCTTGCTTTATTCAGAAAGCAAAACAAAATTACAAAGAAGCAACAACCAAAAAAGATCCCTTTACTTTTCTGAAAATCTTTGAATAAATAATTAATTGCAAAGACAGAGAACTCCCGTTACAGGCTATGGGCATTAAAGAAAGCAAAACTAATAACAGGTTTAAAAGGCGAGAAAAAATAATTGCGCGCCCCCTCAAAACTGCGCATCGGCACGGTCGCGTCTTATTTGGAAGATTCGGATCTCGGCGCGCGCGTGGTGAAACGCTTTATATAATAATCATATCATATCATATCATCATATCATATCATATCATACTAATTTATAAAGACAAAGCGTGTTTTTGTTTGTACGCGATAACCGAAAAAACTACTGAACCGATTGTTTTGAAATTTGACTTATAGATTCTATATTATCTTGGGAAGGACATAGGCTATGTTTTTTCTTGAAAATCATTTTACTTTCATCAATAAATTAAGTTAATGGCTTAATTAACAAATTGGTTTCACTAGCGGCCACTAAGTGGTGTCTTGAATCACGAACATGAACTCAATGTAGTCGGCTTAAAGTATTGATACCAGGCCAGCTCAAGTGAATGTTCATATCCAACTTTGGGATTCGAATCCTAAAGAAGGTGTGACGTTAGTCGATATTACCTTTTTTGTTCTTCAGGTTAATCTAACACTACTCTCTTACACCTTATGTATATCTTTTGATTTTTGTATATTTTTGAATTTTTCTCACGTGAAAAATGCTCCCTCTCTCCCTCTCTCCCTCTCTCACTCTCTTACTCTCACTATATCTTGGTCCTTCTTTCTCCTTCTTTTATAAAATGGTTCTGTATGCCAAATCATACGGAATATAGTTTGTGACGACCAATTGTGACAAGAGACTATGTTTTTTTAAGTTTGAACAAAAGAAATGATGGCAAAATAGGATTCTTTACCAATAACCTCGATTTCTATACGATTTCTATACGCAGTTGTGTTTTCGGATGATAGAATGGGATGTCCAGGTGTCTCTGAGCGATTTCTACGGGGAATATTGTATTTAGTTGATGGAAAACGAGATCCAGATATAAGGAAATCAATTTCTATGGAAAGATTAGTGTTGGGACAGTAAAATACGATATCTAGGTCTTTTCGAACAACTTCTACGGGAAGTATTGTGTTTAGTCGTTAGAAAGCG
>JACCIC010000040.1:207500-510000 GCA_018907035.1 Sycobia sp. Sy_11
TATAAATAAATAATTTCGAATTTACATTAGTATACATAAATGATGTAAATTGTAAATATTGTTAAAAAAATTGACTTAAGCAATAAAAAAAGATTTTTATTTAATAAATTAATAATGATAATAAAATATCAAAATTAATTGAAAGAGATAATTATTTTTTTCATCTATATGAGCAATTTGTAACCGATTCAATATTTCCTTATATTTTAAATGTAGAGTAAAACAGTTGTTTATTATATATATATATATATATATATATATATATATATATATATATATATATATGAAACATGACATGAACCCTTGTTGTATATATGCCTTTCAATTTATAATATGATGGATTACTAGCATGATGTAACATTCATTTATGTCGTTTACGCAATTTATTTATTTTGACATTTCTACAGACTTTTAATAAAAAACTTTCGTTACAAATTTATCGTCCCTATCTTTTATTTGTAGTTTTACACTCTTCACTCCTCAGCTCATTTTCAGGCAAATTGCCAACCCGTACAGAGCTCTGTCGTTCGGCAATGACAATAGCGGACCTGATTTTCCATCGTAAAAAGTCGCCAATACTGAAGATCCGAATTCCTGTAATGAAATTGCTGTAAATTCCTGCTTTTTGCCAGTAGAAATTTAGTAACAGACTCTTAATATGCGTATTATTATGAAAAAGTTATCTTAGATTTTGGTGGGACTTTATATCGTACAGCCTTCAAATTAAAACAATAAAGGATGTAGATCGTATAAAGTACCAAATTCTTATTGGGCAGATCCAAATGTACATAAAAAATATATTTTTAATGAAGGCGTTTCATATAAATATAGAAAAAGCAATAAATTCTTAAAATTATTCATTTTTACATTTTCTCATTAGATTTTGTTGCTTGAAAAATTAGATAGTTTTGGAGCAACTATGTTATTTCAGCACTTCTTGACTGTCGGATAATTCGTTTAAGTTAAATCACAATTCTTTACTTTTTATTAATTATTTGGTCTCTCAATGCCTATTCATTCAGAAATTGACTCTTTATTTAAATAAATTAATAAAGTAAAAGTAAAATTGTGTAAGCTAATTATTTTTTACTTATCAATACAAAAATGAATTTTATGTAATTATCTTTATTCAATTTTTCTAAATGTGAATTTTTTAAAATTTGAAATAAGATCTTAAATAAAATATTCTATATATTACATGGAGTATTAAAATTATAATAATAAGAAATCGTTTTACTACTCTAATATTTATCATATTTCAAATAGTATGTTCCATTATGTTGATAATAAAATTACGAAAGCATGTATTATTGTTCTGTTGGTTTTGGTTAATTTTATATTAATTAATAAAATAAAATAGTTAAGATTTAAAAATCGAATAATGGGACAGTAAATCGCAACTTAGTCATTATGTATTTTATGTAAAGCCTTGATTTTTGAACGCATTTTCTCATTATATGTGTATAGATAAAAACTTTTTCTTACTTTCAATAACGTGCTTTTCAACATTATTTCCGTTTACAAAAATAAAATAAAAACAGCTTCAGCCATTCGAACAAGTCCTTTATTAGTTACGTTTCATAAAATTTCTATAATACGTAACAACAGGAAACGAATCAGCATGTTAAAATAAATAATAAAATTTTTCTTTCAGATGCATATTATAGGCTATATTATATTCTTTCTGCAAGCATAGAGAACATAGTGATTTTCGTTATATTTTTCAGCGCAGCAAGAAACGGCGCCGGTTTAGGCGCCGCGCCGCGCTCGCCATCCATATATTCAATTTCTTGCCCGGTGTATATGCATATAATTGTACAATACGGGAACAAATGTTTACCGCGCACATATAGCAAATATTTCCTCGACGCTAATAATTGCGAGAGCGGGAGAGACCCCCCAACGAAGCTCACCCAATCAGGAAGGCATCCCTTTCTTCATTTCGAGCGGAAAAAGTTCAATTTCTGTTTTTACTTTTATAAGAACATCAGTAGCAATAGTTCAAATCACCGCCGCCCGTTGCTGCTGTTCCTGCCACGATTCGGCGCAAGAAAGTTCTCATGCGCAACGGTCGGTACACTCGCGGAGCTCGAAACGAAAGTAAAAAGGCGACGACGCCTTTAACTGCTCGGCTGCGGCTGGCATCTGCCAAGGAGAAAGAGAGCGTGGTTGAGAGAGAGAGAGAGAGAGAGAGAGAGAGAGAGAGAGAGAGAGAGAGAGCATGGAATCAGAGTCGCCAGGTTACGAGAACAAATGGCCGATAGGCTCTCAGGTACAAATATACATGTATGGTACGTCATATATACAGGCTGTGGAGAGACCAGGAAGGAAGCGACAGAGGAACAGGCAGGGAGAGACAGAAAGAGAGACAGAAAGGGAGAGAATGAGGGGGTGGGGGAGATGTAGAGGTTTCTAAATGTTCTTCTTTCGATTAGAATGCGAATGTGAACATTAGATCCGATTGCAAACTTGTAAGGCTCTGCGCTCGCTCTCCCGGCGCTATCGATGCTTTCTCGCCGGCACAGTGCGCATATATTTCTCTTTCTCTCGAGCCCGATAGTGTCTGTCTTCCAGTACCTCTATTTGTTCATTCTCTCTCTCTTTCTCTCTCCCCCCCTCACTCTCTCTCCTTTCCTCTTGTATACACGCTCCCCGCGATCTCTACTGATGGCCATCGAGCCAGCGCGTGCGTGCGTGCGCGCGCGCTTCTTACATTACAGCTAGAGAGCGAGCGAGCAAAGCGATGAGTGGCTTTTTAAGTGCGTAACTTACGCCGAAGACCTCTTCGGACAGTATGCGTGTGTACGTGTACGTATATATACAGTACACACCCGATGTATGAATTATTAGCGTTGCAGCCCGATAAAGAGCGGAAACTTTAATGGGCTTTCGACGGGGGAGAATCCCGCGCTCGCCGATGCGACCAAGCAAATATAAAAGCCTTTTTCCCGATGTCGTCCACGGGCTGCTGCTGCTGCTGCTGCTGCTGCTGCTGCATGGGATAAGCAACATACTCACCGATCGCAGTCCCGGTACGCGGCTTACTCCGCCTTTGCCGGGTATTTTATTTGAAATTCTCTGCAATGCGCGTGCTCCCATGCTTAATAGTTCGGAATAAAATAAATTTTATACACATCTGTATACGTATATGTATGTATGTATGTATGTATGTATATATATATATATATATATATATATATATATATATATATACACGTATATGATAAGAGGGATTTCGATTTCTAATTTAGATTTAACAATAAGCTTTTGTGGTAAACGGTGGTTTTATATAGATTGAACGATTTTTAAATAGAAAATACATCGAAGTATTTGTGCGTCCGTGCATTTTGTACTTGTCCAAATAGATACTTAAGTTTTTAAGGCGGGAAGAATATTCCATGTACTGTCACGTTTGTGAAGATTAATGTTAGTGTACACGATAGGTTTTAAAGTAACGGGAAATGACATTGCGCGGAAAATTGTACGCTTTTTTATTTTACTCCTAATTACCATCCGTTTAGTAAGAAATTTATATTTGTATTATAAACACAGGAGGCCATCAGGTATGCGTGTTGTATTTTCGAAATAAGAGGGCTTCACATTTTAAAAATCTAGATCTCTTTTTGGAGATGATTAGAGTTTCTTTGTTTAATTTAGATCAGATCCATGATGAATAGAGCATGATATTGGATATATATTCAATATACCAAAATTTTTTTCGTTCAATATTGCTATAATCATGATATTTATTTCAATATATTAGCACGTGTATGGCAGTCATATTTATTACATAATTCATATTCTCTAGACTACATTAATCCACAAAAAAGAGTACTTGTCCGAATGACGAAACCATGATTACCTATAATTTATATTCGTAGTTCTTGAATTTGAATCAGCCGATCATTTAAATCGATCAATTGTAGCTTCAAGGATATATTAAGGTCAAACAAAGTCTAAAATTAATAGACAATCTTATTTATATTCTATGTGCTTCGTTTTAGAAATATTTCGGTAAATATTTGTCTTTATTCTTCAGTTTAATACTCGAATTTTCTATCATTCAGTTTGCATGAAAATCCTAAGAATGCAGTTGCATAAGAAAACGATCTCACTCGAAAGCTTTCAATTGAAACTTCACTATCGAAGAGTTGATTTTGGCAGGTTTATAGTTTACTGAATAGAAATCACTACTTATGTACTTAACCTTGAAATTCCCGTGCTGTCCTTCAGCAGCGTAAGGAGACTACGAATTGAATGACCAAGGTCCAAGATAAAAATTCGATATATAGTGCGATTTTGTTCTGCACAACAATTTATAGTGTTTTGAAGTAATATGTTATTGATACGGCATTTATTAAATATATTTTTTTGTATATTCACTTTACAGATATTCACACGTATGTATAAATGACTCGGTCTCATAACCATAAAATATGGAATTATCATTGCTATTCAATGGTTTTCATATTACTCAACTTCTGCCCACCGCAAATTTTCCATCTAACAAGCATATGCATCAGCATCCGCGCTAGGCGTTTTCCGATGGTGCAATAACTTTCTAAAGGGCTCTCTTTAAAAGCGTAACCATGAACGTCAGAAATAATCGCGAAACAATGCCGCTCGACCAGATATCGATAAAACTGCTCTCTTCCCTCTCTTACATACACGCATAACTATGGAAACCACAATTTCTTCGAGTATAGTTCTAGCGAGAGAGGAAAAAGAGAGCAAAGGAAAGAATAAGGGGAAAAATTGGGAGAAAATCTCCGCGTGGCCGCAAAGTGTCGTTTCAGCTGTGGCAGTGCCGGCTCGTTTCCGTTATGTATATATATATATATATATATGGCACGAGCGCGCACGCGCGTACCTCTTTCTCCCGCGAGAGAGCCGCGCGCGCATACGGTGCTGCGGATACCTAACACGGGTAGTACATACGTATATACTAAATAATATCGGCAAGCACTCCGGCAGTTTGCAACGCTCTTGGCGAGCAATTGAAAAGTTCGCCGAAACGAGAAGAGGGTGCCCGCTCTCCTGCATACGGTTAACGAGGTTACCTCTCGCCCGTATATATACGCGGTAATTGGACTCCCTCTCGCGAACGGTGGCGCGCGCGAGCACGCCGAGGTTGTTAGAAAGGGTTAACGTTGGGCACTGAGATCCAAGAGAGGGTTCTAAAGCGTCGCCGGGGAAACGTTCGCAAGACGCCGACGAGGATGCGGAAGAAATCCTATACCATGGCGAGGGCCGGCTCTAGCAGGATGCTGGCTGATGCTGCTACTGTCATTACGTAAGCCGCCTTCCTTTAAGGCCGCCGTTGATGCTGCGCCACTTTTCCCCCGTCGGTATTTTCGAAGGGTTCGCGCGAAGGTGCGGTGCTGAACGCGAGGATGTCTGAGTGTTTTTTCTTCTTTATGCTTATAGCTTCTTAGCCTGAACTTGACCTCGGTAAGATGTTAAGTATAGATCCATAAAACTTTATTAGTACTCTGTTACGTAATAGTACAGTCAATTCCTAGACTCGACTACTTTTTGTTGCAGAATCCCGGGATTTAACGCGAAATAAAGTAAGTCTTATAAGCAAGACAGATGGAGGATAATAGCTTTTTAACTGCAAATTAATCAGTCGAGAAGAATGTATGGCCACGTGTAATCCAGTAAAATGGATTATCAAGGCTCAACGATTGGATTAAAAAACTTCGATTCTAAAAGCCCGAAGGCTATTTAAAAATTATAACGACTTATATTTAGTGTCGTAAAATACATAAAAGTTGCGCGGTTATAATTTCAAATAACCTATAAATTTTTCTCGTCTTGTGTCCGTTGCATTAAAGTCAAGTAAATAATATTTTACTATATTCAAAAAGTACGCTCTATCAATCAGAATTAAAAAACCAATTCATAGTGTTTGATAAAATTTACAGTACAACTAGGATATTATTTTGACTTTAATGCGAGATGTTTGTTATTATGTTAAAAAAATGTAATTGATTACATATATATATATATAAATAAAATCAAGATTTTTTAAAATGAATGTATTCTGCTGTACATAGCACATAATGCTTCATATAGGTCACATCACGTGACCTGGTTTTTTACCTCAGTTTACGATACCTTTTGAAGAACAGTTATTATTCACCCCTTACTGTATTGCCCGCTTTACCGTATATTTAACGCGGTGAAACATTTTATTGTGCACGTATTACAACGGTAAAATTATGACAATCATTGAAAAAATGGACCGAGATTCTGCACTGACCCATTTCATAGGCCTTTGCAGAAATGATAATAATTTCAAGGGTGAGTAATAACTATAATTGTTGTAGTGCTGCATTTGTGCGTACACGGGTAGAGAGTGTGTAATTGAACATAGCGCAGGCTGCTATGCCTCATTCAGTTACGCATGTAGATGGCTCGCTTATCAAAATTACCATAAACGAATTTGCTCGCGCATTTGTTCGCTAATGGCATTTTATAACGTTTCCGAGAAATCACTTAGGAAATAAAATTGTGCATGAATTTTTTAGGCATCAAAGCTTATCTAAAGAATTTTGAATGTACGGTAGCTGAGATGATAGCTGAATTGACACATTGTGAGGTAGAAAACAGCGTAAATTCTTATGTAAATGTAAGATTTATTTTATCGACAATTTGACCGCAGATGAAGTTATTTTATAATAAATAAAAAAAAAGCAATGTGCCAGTTTGTATAAAATTTTTTTTCTCGATTATATAAAATCTGTTAAATATAAGATTTTGACGTTGCACTGCATCTTAAATTAATTAATACCGATTGTTATCCATGTCAGTAACATTCTGACCTAACAAAGACTGAACTATTATGAGTAATTAAATAATATCCCAAAGCTCTTATCAATCAAAGTAAAAATATAAAATTCAACCTATGCAGTCCATTATTTGTTTTTTTTTTTTATTATACTTGGTGATATATCGTCGCATTATTTAGTACGCTCGAGCTTTGCCGCAACATTTTTTAAGCTAAAAGGAAATCGCATTCAAGAAAATTAGCATACTATTTCCGTCGTTATGAGATAATGAAACGATTGTGGAAATATTTTTTAGGTATAAACACCAGCGCGATTATCATTGGAATGACGTTATACGATAATTATCTGGCTAAATAATGATAATTTCTTGTATCATCCGTCAATTATAAGCAATCACAAAATTTGAGGGTATTACTACTTTTTTTTTAACAATAAGTCACATTCTTCGGTTTAATAAAATTACAGTCGACGCGAGGCAGTGTGGAGTGAGGGAGGGGGTGGGGTATTCAACTTGATAGAGAGGCCAATACGCTCGAGCAGGTTGCCAGTTACTGAGAAACAGGCAGCAATTACCGCGGGATTTCTACATTACGGAAGAAATGCAAGTGTATATATACTGACGAACCATTTAATATAATTGAGAAACTTTTTCTACTTTACCGGGAACATTAAGTAATATGCCAAAAGAAGAACTCCTTCCGTATTCACAATAGTCGAGATTTTTCTGAAGCATGCATTCTTCTCCGCGATATATTTCCATGGCTGCATTTCTTATATAGTTTATTCTGCCAATGTTCAATTTGACAAATGAAAGTATTTATGCAGGATTGTCACTTCGATTTGTAAATGGTGGATTGAATAATAATGTTCCTATTTATAGTTCAGACGAACAATTTTGTGAAACTAGTACATATTTTCTTCGATGTTGAAACATGGTTAATATTTGATACTTATACTTGATTGAATATTATATAGAGCTGTAGATGTGTAGCTGTCCAAAAAGATAGAAAATGCTTACACCTGCTGCGGTTCAAACTATTTAATTATTAGCACCTGTTCAAAGTAAAATACTACAAATTACAACCATTTTTTACAATATCGTTGATAAAAAGCTTTTTTTATAAACAATGTGGTATACAAGAAATTATTTTAAATTAAATACAATTTCAAATGTTAAAAAAAGTAATATTCAATTACTGTCGTAAATTATACATTATTGTTAGGAAAATCCACCGGTATAAATCAATTAGGGTTCATTTAATGTCAAAATGCGTTTTTTACATTTGGGTAGAGCAATATGAAATCGTTTGTATACTTAAGTGCGTATAAGGTATTTGATTGTGATTATTTTGCATACTCTAATCAGCATTGGAAAGCCGAGCGTTATGCAATCAGTTTAGAACGAGGTTTAAAAACAGTGTACAATAATCACAAGTACGGAAAGTAGGCTTTTCTCGTACTTTCTGCATATTTATTGATCAATAAATGCAGTCCAGTCCAATAAAGAGTGTACTTTGGCATATTTACGAACGCAAGTGGATCATATATTATTTTTCGATATTTCTTTTTTTTCTTCTACTTTATCTGGTAAGAAACTATCTATAGGAACAACCCTCTAGTTTTGTCTCGACATCACTTGTACCTAAATTTGAATTTCTTTGTTGTCTTTTAGAATCGTTATGAAACGAATACTTTTTTTATTGAATAGTTGTAGATTATCATTATGTAGGCCTATCTTTTTGGCGGAGTAGAACAATCTATGAATCAGGGATAGTCGAGTAGTCTCATAATTGTCAGCACTTGGTAGGTTTTTCGGCTGACACTATACCGAGCTAAGTACTATTTACTCCTCTTATACGTATCATAAAAATATGCATCGTGGTCCCCTCGGAGGATTTTTCTAAACTAATGACGCAAAAGCGACAGTTTACACATTTATTAATCGCTTTCCAGATTGTGTGCAGAAAGAAATCAAGCATGAATCGAATAGTTCGCGAATTCTGAAATGGTATGAGAAATTAAGTTTTTGCACTTAGTTTAGAAAAGACGATTTAGTTGTACATACTTTGGTATGAGACAGTAGATCCACCTTACAATTCATTTCATCCTTATTGATATGCCTTCATTCTTAAACAAACAATCTTTTTTCCCGTGTAATCACAAGATTCGATTAGTTTGAACGTAATATGGATAATTAGTTAATAAAAGACACAAATTCCTGGTTTTCAATCCCTTTGAAATTTTTCTATAAATCGTAAATTCGAAAATGTATCACAACAAATTACTTCGAAAATTATGTATTCGTACCTAACCGTAAATTCCAAACGTCGCTTTAGCAATGCCATTAGTTCGACAAAAAAGTTAAAGAACACCAGAAGTCTTGCATTTCAGCCTTCTTCGGGCGCAAACACGCGCGCTCGCGCTCGACCATCATCGTATCCAGGCGCTCGTTCGATACACGTATGCATAAGTTGCGCCCGCCGCCCGTGCAGAACTCGTTTCCGAGAATGCAAAATGATATCTTCCGCGGGCTGGCGCGTATACGTGCGGCTTTCCAGCGTTTTCATCCCACCTCCCAACCCCCGCGCGCGAAAAACACGCGTCGCGTCCTCTCCGCGAGAACGGCAGCGTAGAGCGCGCTCGGGCAGCGCCGGTACGTATATTATATGTGTATACGTGCCTCTATCGCGAGCCTCTGTGTATATAGTTATACAGAGAGGAGCTCGCGGAGACGCGGGGATAAAAACGAAAGTAGCGTTCGGTCGTGCGTGTATATCGCGAGCGCCGAGGGATATTGAGTTCGATTTGCGGTTATGAGACTGTATAATAGTGTATATTATAGTTTACACACACACACACACACATATATGTATATATATATATAAATATTTTTTTATTATACTTCAGTGAACGAGCGGTCGCGAGCCTTTTTCGAAGATCACTTGAATCGCGCACTAGTGCCACTATAGTCGCGCGCAGTGCTGGCGCTCAATCATTGCGCCATTGCACGCGAATTAAAATTAAATCCGGCGCCGCGGGCAGCCTGTTTTTCACTGATCGATTCGGGGGAAAGGGGGGCATCTTTCTCCCCCTTCCCCGCAGCGTTCTCGGCACCCATGGACTGCACGACCGACTGCCTTGTGTCCGAGCTAGTCGAGCGATCGATATTCAGCCGTGGTTAAATACTATCTATTATATACTCAGATATTCGAGATTGGAAAGACTAAGGCGATGCTGCCGATCGAGTTTGTACCGAGAATGAATCGCCTGAAAACTTTGTTGAGATAAGAACGAGTCGAACGAGATAAAAGCGAAGCTCATGTTTTGTAAATAAATTTCATAAATTTGGCATTACTTAAAAAATATTAATAGTTTATTTTTAAAGAGATTATATTAAAAGAGAAAATTATTTAATATAACTAATGTCAGGTTTTGAAGTAAGATGAAGCAGCGATTTTTTTGAGAAAGCACGTTTTTTACTGCATTTATTTTTATAGAGTTTACTAATTATATATATGTATATATATATATATATATATATATATATATATATATATATATATGTATATATATATATTGTAAAAATCATATCAATGTTGAATCTAGAAATGTAAACGTTTTTTTTTATTTAATTGATTTCAATATATTTAATATGTGAAGATAAATTTTTTCGTGTACTGAGATGAAACAATTTTTATTAAAATGTAGATTAAATTATACAAATGAGATAAGGTTCATGTGAATTGAAGTAATTATCCAATATTATTATTACATTTCTATTTTTTTAAACGTTTTGTCTATGAAAAGCATGTTATGTTATATAATAAAATTACTAAATAATAATTTATGCATTATTAATTTAGTATTGATTATTGATAATATTTTATTTTGTGTTCAGTAAAATAATCCAACAATTTATCAAATGAAACTCACTACTACTTCTCACTAATTTCTCTCTCTCTCTCTCTCTCTCTCTCTCTCTCTCTCTCTCTCTTTCTCTCTTTCAGATTTCCAAGTACTCCGATTCGCAATAGACCATAATTATATAACCATCCGTTTGTGCGATACGACAGCCATCCACCCGGAAAAACTCGATTTCCTTCTTTTTCCAGATTTCTCACATCGTAATATATTGAGCGCGGTAAGTATACGACTACCAGTCTACATATCAGAGGCACACGTCATCGACACGTGGATATAGTTCTATATACAAGCTCTACACTTTGATTCAAAACCACAGAGGCAGCGGAACGCGAGCATCCCCGCGCGTACGCTGCTCCCGCCGCGTTCCCAAGGTCGTCGTCGGCGTTAAATCCGACTCTCACGCGCCCGCGGCCGATAATAGACGCGCGAAATGCCGCGCGTGGTTGATGAGTGGGAGGAGGAGGAGCAGGGAGACGAGACTTGCCAGGGGAGGAGATTCGCTATCCGATGAAAAATTTGAATCGCCGGGCTGGAGCGTTCCTCGTTTACGGGGGCGTAAAGTATGTAGCTTTGGCGTAAACTTGAGTATCCGTAAGGATGAGTCTCCCCTCTCCCCTTTCATCTTAGGATACTGATGTTCGCCTAGATATTCCAGTTTCTTAGAGTATAAAATTTCTTTCGAGCAGGATGTAAATCTTCGTAGCCTCGAAAATCTGTTCTTTATTATATCAAAGAACTATTTACTCTGATAAATCTTCGATCTATTGAAATCGTAATAAAACGTTGCTGAAACGTGAAATCGTGGGAAATTTTGAAATTATTTTGATCATTTTCTCAAATGCAAAATACTTAGGTACATAGCAAAGCTCAATACAAGTCCTTTGCTTGAACATGGATACATTCCATTCTTTTTCAGAAGCATTATTTAATTAATCTATTATTAAAAATATTGAAAGTAATCGTTATATAGATTCTTCCCAAAATTTATTATTTTCCGAATATATCTAAATATATAGATTTAGATAATTATAATTGTTATCCAAAATTTCAATATATCGTTTGCAATCCATTTTCAAATTACTGTAATTACAAGTATATACAAATTAGCTAATCATAATCTGATCATATACTATACGAGCCCTTGCTAAAAAAAGTTTTGATAACCTGAAAACAGGATTTTGAAAGCTACTGAAATTATGTATACCTATATTTTGAAAGGTTATCTTTAAATTGTCAAATTAACAAGGGTGTAACCTTTTTCATATGTAATTAAATTACATCTTTCTTCACTTTTTTGATATCTATTCTGCAAGTGATTTTTGAAACATAAGGAAGTTTTAGCAGACAGAATGAGTTTTCTGATATACCTTTGAATTCTACTGTTGCTTTATCGTTGTTTCGAACTAGTAAATATTACATCATAGTCATTCTCTTTCAAATAAATAATGTATTTGTGTAGATCAGGTTCTAATAAAAAAGCGCACATATACAAATGACGAGATCAATTCTGAGGTTGATAAAGTAAAGCTAATTAATTACTTATTTTTATTAAATTTAACAATCTTAAAAACTGGCGAATCAGTTACAATAATTACAAAGATTTTTCTACTTAGTTATAAGATATTATACTTAAATATTATACCCTCTTGAAAAGTATATCTTTGAATTTAAAAAAAAAGGTTTTGGATATCGGTTAATCGACAAACTTCTATTATTTTTGAGATATCGACAAACTTTAAAAATAGAGAAAGTAATCATCAGAAGATAGTATCAAATGGTCTCTAATATGTGAGAAGCTGAGTGGTTCTATAAATAAAACAGGACTTAATAGATTTATATAGTATATATCTTTAAAGAAGTTTCAAAATGAAGTGCAGATTAGAAATCAAGTTACATTAATACCTAGACAAACGTATTCTACAAAGAAGGCTAAAATTCATTCACATAAATAATATGGCCTGATAAATTCAACTTGAATTCTAAAGTTCCATCGGTTGATATGAATTATATGTATAGAGGAACCAACTTTTAAAGTAAAAATATAATAATTCACAAATAATCCTTCTACAATTTCAAACTATGGAAGATTCAACGATTCCTTCTTATTTTTGGGAGATGGTAAACTTCCTTAAGGGCATGATTTGATTACAATTTTATCAATACACCTATTTCGCAGTCATACGAGTATTTTTCGCATTTTCGAAATTTCCGAGCTTTATACACACACGTATTCTCCAAAAAGTACGCGCGTCCCGCTCATAACGGTAATCTTCAAAACCTCTCGAGCCTTCGCTCTCTTATCCCCGTTTACGAAACTTTCAAACAAACCCCTTTCACCCACACCCGCTGCTCATCG
Organism: Sycobia sp. Sy_11; assembly: GCA_018907035.1. Taxonomy (NCBI): domain Eukaryota; kingdom Metazoa; phylum Arthropoda; class Insecta; order Hymenoptera; family Epichrysomallidae; genus Sycobia; species Sycobia sp. Sy_11. Next base: position 220,575 of record JACCIC010000040.1, read on the forward strand.
TCTCTCCTGAATCTCCCTTTCTTCCTCCTTCTTAATCGTCCTCCCCCGCCACGCAACTATTGCCATACAGCGAAACACGCGTGGCTCTCTATCTCTCTCACTCGCGCGCGTGCGACCAAAATATCTCCCCCCGAGTTTTTACGCCGCGAGCGCCGCGCATTTTATAAATAGTTTCGCCGCTTCTTTTATTCGCTCGGCAGCGACCGGCGCGGCGGCAGCTGATGAACCCAGCGGTGGCAGCGGGAATAAGTTCGTTTCGAATTCGCTCGGCTCTCCCCCGGGCCCCCCGTTTCATTTCGGGTATCTCCCGCGGGGGCACGTGCGCTGTACTGATACAGCATTATTGCGAGCTGTGATAAACGACGAGGTCCGGTACATCTGCTGCTCGTGACGTCGCTTTTAGCGAAGGGTCTCCGTAAGTTGGAGCGGTGATGGTTTTGATAAATACGTTCTTATTTTTATTTTTTAAAGAACTGCTGCGAATGTATTGTGGAAAATGTTTACACAACACTGAGAAAGATATGTTCTATTATCGAGTAAAAAATATTTTGAATTTTAGCAACGAACTGTGTTCTCAATTTTGAGAATTTACTTAATCGTCTATTTAAATCAAACAAATTCATTCTTAATATAATCAGTATAATCTTAATATTAAAAAATATTTTCTTAGTGCAGTTCAAGAAAATATTTTTTGCGCTTTAAAAAGCCAATTATTTACCGAATGTTTAAGTATACATTATTAAATATTAAATATTATAATTATTGTTTCATACTGCAATGTGTATATTATATTGAGCATAAGAAATACATAATGTAGTGAATAGCTGTATTATTGAATGAAACGCTCATGCAGTATTCAAGAAATGCGGATAATTATTTTAATTGTAACCGTTGAATTTATTGTGAGATCGAAATCAGCGAAAGATCATAATACTTTATCACTATATTACCCTCATAATTTAGTATTGAAGTCGCGTACGCAAAACATGACACTACAAATGATTGCCATTTTCAAAATGATTTAAAAATATCTTGAAGTAGGTCGTGAAAAGAAATTTGTAATCCGAGCCTCGTATTAATAATCATTTTCCACTCTAAAAACGTCGTATGTTCAAAGGAGTCCGTGCGAATGATCGAGAACCCACGTTACGAATACGAAGTGTATATATATGCGATGTCGAACAGAGAGAATTTCTTCGCTAATTACGAGTATAGCCTAAATATTTTCCGAGTCTCGAGGCACGAATTGAAAAAAAATCATAATAATAAATAAATAAAAAGAAACAAAATTTAAAAATATTCATAATACACGCATGCGGGTATCTAGACGCGGCTGGTGAAAAATCTCGCAATATACAGTTATCCATTCGTCACAGTATGGTCAGCGCGCGGCTATATAAGATTTATTATGTGCGTCTCCGGCTTTATTTAAAAGCATGAACTTCATGCCCCGCGGTAACGGGTTTTCTCCCGCGACTTATAAAACTTCATATATATATATATATTACACCATTTTATGGGATACTGCCAATTCGGGCATTAATCGTTTAGATATACCATAGGTATTAATATAGAAAGATATATATTTTGAATCAGAATTTAAAAGTTTTCTAAAAATACGATTCTTATACTATATTATACTTTATGCATATTTTTCTTTACTTATAAATTTAATAATTTTATTTGCGTGAACCGATAAAAATATTTATTCATTTGTGGTTCATCAGAAAGTGAGATAATCGTGCTGACGGTGACTTTGATAAGCATAAAAATACATTAAGCATTATTGAATGAAAAAATAATAGTTTATTACAAATAAAATGATTTCTTTTCAATTATTCAACCTACTTATTATTTTATTTCACTAATAAATTTAACTTTCAATGCTTACAATTTTTTAAATTTAATATTATCTTGTACAATATAGATCAAATACTCCTTCAGTGTCATTAAAATGAAACTAGGAAAAAATCAAAGTAGGAATCCATATTTACAATATTATCTCTTTAATAATTCAAAAGAATACTAGTCTTCTAGTTTTATTTGGATCTATTTATTTTATTTGGATATTATTGCAAAGACAGTTTATTATTAGTTAAATTCAGTTTCGATGAGAGACGTGTAACTAATACAATTTTTTTTCAAACGTATTCAAGAAAACACACAACTAGCAAATTATAAAATAACAAAAATATTTGTACTTTGCTATAAATATAATATATACAATATATAGTACTTTTTCTTCAAATCAGTAGACATTATTACTTATAATTTGAGAATCCAAGTTCATTTACCATAGGATTGCAATGAAACAAATGGGTCGAATGAGATAGTTGAAGATATTTTTTTTTAATATATATTTGTTATGGTATGAATGAACTGAGGAAATTATTATTTGAACTTTTAAAAAAAGTTTTATAAATATATATGACATATTTTTTACTTAATTAATGATAAATATTCAAATATTTCTATACTTAATTTAATTTTATATTTGTTTAAATTCAGGTTCATTTGTTTTTACCAAAATAAATATATTGAAAAAAAATATCCTAAAATTTGAGCTCATTTGATCCATTGTTTTCTTTAGAACCCTACGTCCAATAATTTCAATTTTGTATATACTTCCTTTTTTTCAATAAATGCTTTATTCAGAAAAAATTATTTTACATATAGGAAATGTGTAAAAAAACATAACGAAAACTATTATGCATATAATATTTGTAAAAATGGTGGTAATGTCACCATTATTTATGGCTTAGTGTTTACATATAATAGCTAAGTTCTAAAGATGGAATGTGAGTTACAGGCCTGTGTATTAATTAGGATGTGTCGCTAGAAAATATGATAGTTCACTTACAAAAAAAGCTAACTATACTAATATTCTACATACTTCCTATTGTAGCATAAAATCACCTGGATGTAACTATGGCTTTAATCCCTCAAATTGTAGGTAATAATGTTTACTTATATAATATACATATATATATTTTTTAAAACAAATTTCAAATACTTTTTTTTATATTGTAATTTAAAAGTTAATCCCTTTAAGGAGTTTTAGTTGTTGGTGTCATATATGAGAACTTTTAAAACAAGCATAATACGATAGTATATTTTTCTTCAAGTTTATACAGAAAAAAATAACAATAGTACATTTCTTACCGGGTACGGAAAGGCTTTATTTACAAAACGAGTGGTTTGTGGCCGGAGGCGAAGCCGAGGCTTATAACAAGATTCGTAAAAAGCCTTTTCGTACTAGTTAAGGACTATATTTTTCCTCATGAGAACCGGAATCAATTGATGAAGGTGCGTTTTGTAGGTTGAATGAGGAAAAGTTATTTCTTCTGTACTCAATGAAAATTAAATTAATTAAAAATATTGAAAAATAATAATAATAAAGTTATTTGATTTTCTCAGAAAGACTGTTTTTTAAAATTGAAAACAGCGAATATAGAATGCTGAACTAGATTTTTGAAAATCACTAAATAGGTGCAAAATTGATTTTGGATTCTTGAGCAGCTGTGAACTCTGAACTTTTTTATAAATCTAGTTGGAAGTAAATCAGCTAAGTAGTTATTTTCAGAATAATCATAGAACTTTTATAATAAATATCGCTGATCTATTTTACCAATTCTTAGATCTTTTAATCACCAAGAAATAAACCCAAAAATCAATCAAATTGACGAGCTATTTTCACGTTTTCTTTCTGAATGCTGAAATTTTTCTGATTTCTAAGCATCACTTATAGTCGGAGTTGAAATTTTTTAAAAAATTTAGCACAAATACTTAATGACTTATATAATACTGAAAACTAAAATCTTATAAAGCATTTTTTCGCTTTATATCGAATGTCTCTCTCTCTCTCTCTCTCTCTCTCTCTCTCTCTCTAATAAATGGAAGAACAATTTTAGGATCCAGTATGAATCAATCATTAATGGATATTACAATGTATTCTTTATTTGCTATCAATAAATCAATAATAAATAACAACAGAAACAAATTTAATTAACCATAACGATTCGAAGAAATGCAAAATTTCTACTTCAAATTGAGAACTGTTGCTAGCAAGTCAAAGAGCTTTTGCTGTGGTATCGAGATGTTAGAGCTTATAATCTCCTATAATACTAAAACAATTTTTTTGGTAGTGCGTCCATTATCGGGTCAATTCTGTCGTTCGCGATCACATAAAGTAATGTCAATTTCCAACTTACGAATAAATAATGTACAGCCAGTCGAGAAGGAGTGAAATCGTGATCAGATTTTACACAGAAAAATCTTTGAGTACCCAAAGCACTTTTCGAAACTGGATCGAACATTTGAATAGCTTAAAAATGTTGCGGCAATCTGAATTTGTTCATGATGAAATCGCAGACCTTATGGAATACAATAGACGCTGAATGTTAAAAATCAGTTAACGAATATATCACTTGTGAGCTGTGAGAATTCTATCGTCGCTGTTGATAAGACCTAGAATTATTTATTAACGGAAATTTATTAAAATTATATTGGATTGTGTTCCAATAAATAAGTACAATAAATTTCATGATTATTTCATTATTTTTCTTTCATACATGTAAAAGACTTCCCCATGAAAATTATATATACCCCATGGGTCTTAAATTAAAAAAAGTAAATCTTGCACATACCTGAAAAGACGCACAAGCAATCAAATGACTTACTTCAAAATCGTAATTTTAGTGTATTATCGCATCTGTCCTCCGTTTGCCCATCTACCTATATAACCCTGAGTGACCGATTTCTAACAGATCATGGATCATCGTTCTTCCTGCTCCCGGTCTCTTGGTTCGGTGCCCGTCAGGGATCGAAAGAAAAGTCTCCCTCATTCACTCTCTCGCGCACGCTCTCTCACTCGCTCTCTCTTTATCTCTTTCTCTCGCGCGCAGCCGTCTCAGCGTCGAAGTGGGCCCCCCCTACCCAGCGGTACTGCCGACTTCGCGGCAGCGGTGAACGCGCAACGCGCCGGCCGCTCCGCAGAGCGCGCGCACCTGTGCCGCCGTGCGAGGTGTTGCGCCTTTTCACCTGGAGCGGCAGTTCGGCCCAGAATCGCGACCGGGACGGACGGACGGACGGACGGTTCGCTCGCTCGCCAATGATCGGTCTCTCTTTCACTTTGCTCGGCGCGGTCGCTCGGGACGAGGTATTTCGAGTCCTTATATAAGCTCGCAGTGCCGTCGCGGGAATTTTTTTTTACAACGAGGAGGATGGGAATAGTCGGCTCTCGATCAGAGCCGGCTGTCTGTCGGCGAGCTGATCGGTAGTGCGAGTTTATGAGTATAATATAAGAAAACAAAAAAATAACAAGAGAGTATACGCGGCTGTGTATATGTAACTCGGTGAAACTGATTTTTCGGGGACAGTGCGTGTGTGTGTGCCTCGAGGCCCCCTGGGCGCAATTAGCCTCGGCCCATCGGAGCATCGGTACAGCGGCTGAAAGCCGAGGAGGTGGAGGATAAGGAGGAGGCCAAGGAAAGTGCCCGCGCGCCTGTGAGAAAAGGGAGCGGAGAGAGTCAGCGAGTCTTGATATCTGCGGCAGAGGAGGCGCGGACTCGCGCCCGCCGTAAAACCGACGCCAGGATGGATACCGTTTTGGAGAAGATGGGCAAGATTAATCTGGTAATGAGACTCTCTTTCTCTCTCGCTCTCTTTCTTTCTTTCTCTTCCACACACATATGAGAGCGCAATGTTTCTCGCGGCGTATAATCGCGTGATCCTCGCGCGGGCACGGAGTTTACCCGGCACGGGGTGGTTAGGCGAATACTACTATAGGCACGGCGATATGATACCCCGGCCGGGGTGCCACAAAACTTTCTGGATATATATCCATCTATTATATATACATATATACATATATGTATGTATATATATGTATATATATATATATATATATATATATATATATATATATATACATACAACTTTAGAGCCTGATTTTGCAGCCGAGATTACGAGTTTTGATTAGTTTTATCGACGCTCAATAGCTACTTCTTTTTTCGTGCGAATCTTTCTGGCGTGTTCCCCGAGTTGCCTTCCTATATGTAACCCCTCTCAGAAGCCTCGGTAGCAATCGAACCAAGCTTCTTTTTATCTTCTTATTTATCTCGGGCGTGCGCAGGCGCGCGCACACACAGCTGCAACAAAATTGTTCTCCGGGGAGTTATTGCTTTTTAGGCTACTTCGTTATACCTAATCTCTCTCTTATTAAGCGGAGTCGTACGTGTGAATTTAAGAGGCTATACACAGGCATAATAAAGATAAGCTGCCGCGTGTATGTAAGTGTAACTGCCGATAAATCCAATTGAAAACACGTAGTGTTATTAAATATTACACGTATTATGGTTCGTTATAAGAGTTGTAAACGAATTTCTGATATTTGGGTAGAGTATAAATATTACAATATATATATATATATATATATATATATATATATATATATCATCATAATTACTCTTAAGTTTCTAAACTTTATGAAATGCCTGATGGCAGTTGAGATTCCGTATAGCCTTGTAGGCTTGTGTTAATAATTTTGTGCCTAAGGTCTGACCCGCAGAGAGTTGTCAAAGCACTATAACGCATAGTACGCATAAAAATCATTAATTTTTTAAGTCGAACAACGTTCCGTTAAAAGTGCAGTTGAAGTAATTCTATTATATCGCATGTCAGTAGAAATAGTGTATTATTTTAAAAAATCGTAAAAAATTGCATATGCGGCCATTTACGGAAATGCCGCCAATACTAAATAAAGTCTCATAAAGTTTATATAGATAGATTAAATGTATTATCTATGTAAAAGAAGGCTATTTCAACAATAACAACGTGAAGCATTTTAAAATGAAAAATATTTTACGTCTCTTTTTATAATAATCGACTATCTGATTCAAATTGATTATTACGCTGTGAGAATTTTCCGATAAATATTACCACAAAATTGATTACATTTCTCAAACAGTCCGAGTTATTGATAAGTTTATGCATATTTTGTTTTAAAATGATTAATTAATCAAGAAAGTTTATTCAAAGATTTGTCAAAAATATAATTAAAAATTTGTTATTTTTACAATGACGAATATTGAATGTATTTGGAAAAAGTAGCACTTTATAATTATTATAAAATTTATCGGAAAGTTTACCTAAAAAACCACTCCGCCTACTACTATCTTCTTTAAAATAGTATTCATATATTTAATACAACTACGATAAATGTTGCCCTATATTATCAAGTTTCATTTAATATGTCAATAGTTCACGCACAACCTTCATTGGTATATATATAGAATTTTGGTGTCGATACACTATCGAAGGATAGTTTGGAGGGTAGGCCGCCAGAAGCGCTTTGAAAATGCCGTATTCCACTTAACTGTATATATATGGTATCTGCCACAACGACTGCCGACGGCGTCGTAAAGAATATCAAGGCTTATCCTACTGCTCGATTGGATTGCGACGACTATTGCTCGCGCAACGATAGTCCGGTGAAATGGAATAAAGAGGGTGAACGAGCGTCCCTAACAAGGAACGTACAGGTTATGTGATTTGGTAGTCGACTAGGTCTTTCTAAAATTACATTATCCTCGATTCTAAGAATATCTGTGAATAATATACGTTTTAATTAAGAATAAGATACATAGCACACTTTTAATTTTATCCAGATTGGATGTATTACAATATATCCATATCTAAACGATATCGTATTCTACTCTTTTCTGCATTATCAACTTACTAGTATTTAACTATTACAAAAATACAGTGGAAATTCTTGTTTGACTGCACTTGAATTATGCATGTGTTCTACGCAGGGTTGTTGACAAAATCTGAATGAACATGCTGCAAGTAATTCAACTGCTTGCGTTCGTTTTTTTTTTTTAGTACCCAGCGTAGATTCAAAAAATTGCGTCTTAAATTTAGCTGCACATATCTCCTGTCCACATTAAAAATAATTGGATATAAGATATTTTTTAACAGTGCATCGGATACTCAAAATATCGGAGTTATTCCTTTCTTTCTTTGGAATATGAATTAATTCTTCAGTCTGGTTCAAATACTGTCAAATCATAGTGCCTGTGCTTGAATTATTTACACACATGAATCTTTGCTGCTAACTACGTTATCGCATACAATCTTTCTCATGTTGTTACCACCGCTGCTCATTCTTTTTAATCAATCGGTTAGTCCAGTGCTCACCCCATGTGCTAGGCTATATATGAGAGTAATGTTCTCATTTTGAACGGCGGTGCTTCTGCACATAGTTCAATTCAACATGCTATATATCTCAATGTTTTTCAATACATAAATGATAAAATACAATACATCTATTTTAACTATTCAACTCACCTGCACTCAAACTTATATAATAAGATATTTATTTACATTCATAGTTGTCACATTGGATCACTGCATTCTTCCATCGTATATCATTTCGTTCGCAGTATCAATCTTACAGAGATGCTTTTTTACTCATCTTATTCATTTTTCACGAAAATATATAGTATTATTAAAAAATTCATTACTCTCACTCCTTCTTGCTTTGGATGAATCAGAGTGGAGTCGTAGTTTAGTAGTTCGTAGTAGAGTCATGATTATCGACATATTGTTATATAATACTACTCATATAATTCGATCGCTTGTAAATTATTATTTAATTGTTTTCATTATGTTTTAGTTGGTATTTAAAAATACTATTGTAATTATTATCGATTTTCCTCGTGCGTAATGTACGTATGATTTTTTAATTTAAATAGTTTATTGAAGTTATTAAAACAAATTATACTAATTTTTGCATGTTTTCAATGTCATTATACAGAGTTATATACGAAAGTCAAATATGAATTGATTAATGACTGAATGCAGAACGGATCAATCAATCACTCTCTCATTCTCTCTCTCTTTCTCTCTCTCTCGCTCTCTCTCTCTCTCTCTCTCTCTCTCTCTCTCTCTCTCTCTCTCTCTCTCTCTCTCTCTCTCTCTCGCACATATACACCCATCCTCTGTTAATTATTTATAACTGTATATTTGAACTTATTTTGTGTTGTCCCATTACAACTAATTTTAAGTTTATATTTTAAGTGCATGAATTCTTATGGGCAGAATTCTCATATCTCATTGATTGATGGATATACAGATCGAGCAAGATAAATTTGTATTAATATTGTTGTACTACTGAATCTCACTTTCTTAATATTTGATACATTGATATTTATCTACTCTTATAATTTTATGTGTCATATTCGTTTAAAGCTAATACCTTACTCAGATATGTCTTATAGTATTTATTAAGTATGTATCACAGCTTCCAAACGGGACAGTACGGGAAAAACGTAAAAATTGTTTGATTTCCTCATTTCTTAGTTAAATAAGTATATATACAATGCAATTTAGGTAAAATAATAGATTTTTAATATTCTCGTAACGATAAATGTGTTTATCAGTATTTTTCATACATATTAAACTGAGTATTGTTGATGATTTTTTATATGGATTTCCTGAGTATTAATCTAAGGAAACGAAAAGCTGAAAAATTGATAAATAAAAAACATTAATGAAAGATAGAAAATAATATTTTTTGCTAAAAAAGAATTCATTTTGTATATATTGCATATATTAGCTTAATTCGTGTATTTTTTAATAAAATAAAATACTGCGTGAAAACTTAAGTGTAGATCGTCATTACACTGGATTTGTCTTCTGAAGATAAATGCTACACTAAAACTAAGTTGGCAATACTTCTAAGCAATTGTCTATAATTAATTCTTTTGTGCAATATCTAATCTTGGATCATTGTTTGGAAAGGGCGTATTGAATAATTAAATTAATAAATATTATTAATTTATTTTAATATTATATTTATTTTATTATTAATTTTATTTTATTTTTATTTTTAATTTTCTGATGTAATTTATTGTAGTAATAAGTTTTATTTCAGATTCTACGGGGGTGATCATAAACAAGGACAGCCTGACTGTCATTATTATAGCTAATATATGATATTAAAAAGACTGTAAGATTGATAAAAATATTTTTTAATTTAATTCGGAACAATCGACAAAAGTACAATTTTCTAATGTATTGAATAATTTTTAGGCCATACTTGGCTAGTCGGTCTCGCCTTCTCAGATAATAATATTATCTGTATGTGAAATCTTAAATATTAAATATTAAGACGTATTTTCAAATAGCCTAAAACAAAATTACTATACCTTTATGTTCAAAGAAATCGAGAATGCAGTGAGCCTTTCGGTTTTTCATAAAAAACTTGTATTACATTAAAATGATTATAAGTTTTAAAATATTCCATGAACTTTCGTAAAATTTTGTATAGGTTGAAAGACCACGGTGGAAGAACAGAACCTAGGATAATTTTTGTTTTAAATTAATCTTGTGTTATTTATATATATATTTTTTATATAGTTATTTATATATATATATATATATATATATATATATATATATATATATATATAAGACATATGGCATATAGTAATTATTATTTAAACTGCATCTATTATTAATCCTTTATAATTAAATGTATTGAAAATTGATTCTACTTACTTTTATTGTTTAGTATCAGATTTACACATATGAATGTGCGTATGCATTTCTGTGCAGTACAAAAAATATTGATTTATTTTTAGAAACTCTCCTAAAAATCTTACGCGCGCGCATACACGCACACACACACACACACACATAGCCACACATCAGACCGTACATCTCTCCGCAATCATACCTGACGCATAATATACACTGGCGTCGGCGTGTGCGCCGCGCATTTCGTCTTGCACCAGGCGCGCATTGGGCGCGCGTTCCACTTTCCGCAGAGTACCGAGAGCCAGTGCATCGGGTCAACTTTTCGTTTTGTTTTATATATAGTATATGTTTAATACTTTCTTCCAGCGCGGCCCGTATGTAATACACGGCCCGGCCGTCTGCTCCGCGCCTCGCCGTCGACCGGAAAGTATATTTTATACTCTCCATGTACGCGTGAGTCTCGTGGAGACGAGGAAGACATTGCAGAGCGTCCGTCTGAGCAACTGTATATTTATCTCTTTTTACTATACATACTTATATTGAACAGAGATTTTTAAATGTTACTCTTGCAATGATCGAGGGTATCGTTTGTGATTGTTCCGCTCAGTTTTGACTCAAAATCGTCGAAATTCAACTTACGGATCGTATCAATTCTGGCTTTTTGATATATATGAGATAGAACACCCCTCACACCATAAACAATTTATAACAAACATTATAAATAATTTGTAGCTAATTGAAGGCTTGCCGGTGCGAAAAGCTGTAAGAAGCAGAAGACTCTCTATGGATCCAAACAATTATGACTATCAGCTGTTCGTTAAGAAAATGTGGTTCATCCGAAACGTATTGATGATCATTTAAATGTTAGTGTGCCGTGATGTTCCATTCAAAATCTATTCCCCTCCTTCTTTCTCTCCCACGTTGAAATACCTTTGAGCACAGGTCAGTTTTTTCAGCTTTAACTGATCATAACTTTTTTTTCAGGATCAGCTAGATTCCTGTTTCTTATCATATTTTTCATTGAAGAAATTTTAAATGACCAATTTATTAACAGCCAATATAATCTTTGATACATTTTTTATTCTTACGGAGCGAGCTTCTTTAATATACCTATTCGGCATACGCATTATTCTTTTAACTTATTGTCGTAGCAGTCGAGAAAAAATTTCTTGGTCCATTTTTGTTTATAAAAATACTCTATTCGTTATAAGTCTTATTGTTGAACTCAACGTGATTAGAGCTAATGGAACAATACAGAGAGTAAAGGATTCTGGATGAGCATTGAAATACTTTAGAAGTGAAGCTTCCAACCGAACCATAAAAAGTTTCCTTTATTAATAACGCTGTGTATAAAGCCGGTTAGAGACCAACTTTCGAACGTAAGCGTTATTAACAATGACATATTCAATGAAAATTTGAGAATTTGTTTTTTACGGTTTTAAAGGGCAGTTAAAAAGTTTCTTTTCTGTTGCAGTTTACAGCGAGTCCATCCCTAACGTCCAATGCATATATTATATTTCATTCTGACGTCCCAGTCTTACTCAAAATTTAGAATGTCAATATTAACGCACGAAAATTTACGATTATTAACTTATCCTGCAACGGCTTGAAAAAACTGTTCGTTTTTCTTCAAAGTGTATTTTTGCGATTGTTTAACTTATTCCTTCATACCGGAGGTGATTCAAAATAATTTTCTGCCTTATATATATATCTAAAAAAATCTCGTTTCTGCACCTGCCTGTATAATAAAGAATTAATAATAGGTTTCGAAATAACCTCTAATTATTCATGTACAGTATTTTGTTGAAAGCCTCAAGAGTATACCGTTATTATCTAGTTTTTTAATTAAAGAGCATTATTTCAGGATGGGAGATTAGCCCGCTATTTCGAATATTGTAGATTGCGTTATAAAAGTATAACGTGAAGATTTAAAATAATTATACGTAGCCGCTTTCACGTTTAATTTCATTCCATTAAATCTAATCAAGCTTCAAGATTCGAATTATCTCGTACTCGATCGATTGGATAATATAGACTAAAACTTCTGCTCGTTTTAGCGGACATTGGATTATCTAAATTTTCTAGGTCAGCTCTTTCTCGTCAGCTCACACAACTTTAATCGTATTTTTTACACTTCACTGTCAATATGTTTTCATTAGTTTTTCGAGAAAGAAAATTGTACAAGAATCATTGATCTTAGAATCAGTAAATTGAATCCTTAAAGGTTGCTAAATAAATTCAGATTTATAGCTTAATAAATATTCTTTTATATTTATGAAATCGTAAATATTTTTTACAGATTAGCTGTTGTAGACAGTTTTTACAAGTTATATTTTTTAAAGTGAAATAAAAATTATAGGTGTAAAAAAGTTTATTTTTTATATATCACTTTTTAAACTCATAAACTCACCAGTATTTCAATATATGCAATACATACTCAAATATATATATATATATATATATATATATATATATATATATATATATATATAATCTTCTATCTTATTCAAATATATGTAAATATTTTAAAAGATTTTACTGGCTATATCAAATTCTTCTCGCTAAATTAACATTTTCAATTTTGGTTGATCCTTTTTAACGAGTTTCTCTGTTCTCTGAGATAATTTATAATTATAAATTCTTCGTTAATATAGAGGAAAAAATCGCTGCGTATATAGCATTCGATAAAATCTTTATATTCGGTAAAAAAAAAAAAAAAAAAAAATAGGTGTCCATAATGAAACCCATAATGCGAAATTGTACAATAAAATATACATTAATCCCATTACACTAAATCATTTATGCATCTCTCGGAGAAATTTCGGATTTAAAACTGACGTATTTATTGCACCTTAAAGCCTAATTAACGGTATTAACATTTTTTCTCTTCGAACACGCATATAAAAGCTTAATCGACCTCTGAGGACCATATAAACCGAGGTGCCGGGAGGAATGAGGAGAGAGAATAAAAATATTTCGCCAGATAAGATCCAGTGCGCAAAAGTACCGAATTTCACTTTCACTATGTGTGTGTGTGTGTGTGTGTGTGTGTGGTGTGTGTGTGTGTGTGTGTGGTGTGTGTGTGTGTGTGTGTGTGTGTGTGCGTGGATGTGTGTGTGTGTGTGTGTGTGTGTGTGTGTGTGTGTGTGTGTGTGTGTGTGTGTGTGTGTGTGTGTGTGTGTGTGTGGTGTGTGTGTGTGTGTGTATGAATGCAGGTATGTATGCACGTATGTATGCACGTATGTATGCATGTGTATATATGTGTATATTCGCATTATAGAAATCGGCCGGGCTATATGGGGATACATCGTGAGGCGGGCGCGCAGGACTTATCGAGTAGAACCGCTGTTTTCCAATAGCAAGATATGTATATACGCAAGTTAAATAGAGATCCGTGATTTCTATATAATATATATATATATATATATATATATATATATATATATATATTGGCACACACATTCTTGTTTAGATACGTGTTCATTAGCGACATTTCCCAATACGGGGCCTATTTGATATAACGAGGATTGAGGGTTAGGTAAAGAATCCTTGGTATAAGTGAAATCGTGCATAGGATTCGATATATATAGTTTTCACGTATATAGTGTGCGGAAAGAAGTGAGAAAAAAGGGCTGGGCTTTCACTCATCCACGTGTAATGGAAACCAAGATTATTTCCCGTTTCTGGAGCGAATATTGATCATCTAGAAATTCACGTGCATATAACTATATATTACAATACGTTTGTGTTCTTCAATTTCTTATATATATATATATATATATATATATATATATATATATATATATATATATAAATATAAATGTGCCTATAAAAACAGACATATATAGAATATATATGTTCCTACAAGAACCGGTCATAACTCTCGGTTTTCAGTTCACATTCATATTCACATGCGTATATACAGTAGGGATCGTCTCCAAAACATGTCTTATCTTCTATATATATATATATATATATATATATATATATATATATATATATATATATATAATCGAAAAAATCGGTACAGGATCGAGCACGCGTCGAATCGCTCCATCATCTCGCCGCACAGCGGGGTGAAATCAGCGCCCCATCCTATATGCGATTAATCGAGACGATAAATCGAAGAGCGCGCGAGCGAATAGTCTCACCAGCACACCACCTCCTGACCACCACTCCATCCTCATGTCGAGCATGCGCGCGTGCGCGACTCTTTCGCACGAGTTTCGAATTTCTCTATTAACGCTCCGCGTGGGTATCTATATGTACTGTACGCGGGAGAGAAATGTGGGAGATTTGTAATTGAATTGAATAAGCGCGCGGAGTGGACGCGCCAGATGCTCCACGGGTCGCGACGTTCGCCACTTTGATGAAAAACTCTCCCCCCCGAAGCCACGGCTGATCATCAAAATAATTAATCACGTTCACAATTTCAGTTGAATATGTGCGCGCGCGTGTGTGCGCGTGCGTGTATGTATGTATATAACGTAATGAGTGAAATTTCGCTCGAGTTTTCTCCGCAGCCTGTACATAGTGCATGCATATATATTCGAGCATTAGAGAGAATTTACCTTGACATGATTGTGTGTGTGTGTGTGTGTGTGTGTGTGTGTGTGTGTGTGTGTTTGTATGGGGTGTGGGAGCATGTGTATGTAATCTAGCACGCTTTGCAAATCCACACTCTCGAGGATCAGCCGACGCTGTATGCGGTATCGCGAAATGTCCCTGGATCGGCTTTTCCCGCCATAAAATAAATGAGTGGCTTTGTGTGTGTGTGTGTGTGTGTGTGTGTGTGGTTAAAAGATACTCGCATTTTCGCGCGCCATTAGACTTTTTTACTGGCAAGCATATAATTCGACTCGCGCCGAGAGTGAAATGCCTCGGAGGTGCGAACTTTCGCGGGCGCGGGCGCGCGTAGTTCCCTCGATCGAGTTACACCATTTTACACTGTTTTAAAAGCGACTCTAATTCACTTTTGCCCGCTTCGAATTCGAACGTTTTCGCGTGTGGCTAAACCGAAGAGAAATGTCCGTTTTCCAAGAGTTGAATATACATTTTTGGTTTTCACCTCCGTTTATTTTTATGGTGGATAGTACATTAGAATAGACACACGCGTGCGCGCATACAGATAGAGAAAGAGAGAGAGAGAGAGAGAGAGAGAGAGAGAGAGAGAGAGAGAGAGAGAGAGAGAGAGAGACAGAGAGACGGGTGTGTAAGTAGGTTATTTACTTCGTGGGATAATTTACTTCCGAGCGAAGCGAGAATTCAAAGGTGGTATTTTTCAATAAGAAAACCGAAAAAGCGTGTTAAAGTTATGATTTTGAGCTTGGGCTAGTGAAAAATATATGTTTGATCATATAGCCTTTAGAGTGTGTGGGTGCGAGTGTGTATATGCCAGCGGTTAGAATCATAAATTCTTTAATTTAATTGTTTAAATCGCGCAACGATAAAACTTTACATCGAAAATTGTCGTACCTAGTATTTTCTAAGTGCCAAGCCACAACTTTTGATATAGCGTTTTTTGATACCTAATATTTTCTCCAAGTGCCTATAGACGCCGAGTGATTTGTGGCGTTCAAGGTGCGCCATAAACAAGTTTGAGTACTATATAATTTATATTTTATACTGATTCTGGTTTTGAAATATATTTCATTATATGCTTGACTGGTTGGGCACAAGCTAATAATGCTACAGCGAATAAAATACATTTCATATGTATAACTGATTAACAATAAATTTTAACATAAAAACGCACTCTTTTCTAATTCTCCTGAAAAAGATTTAAGTTTAAAAAAAGTTACGGCGCAATTTCTCAACAGTTACACGATCGGAAAGTAGATATTTTTAAGTATGTTTGATTGATGATCTTTAATGTATTTTTACATGTGAGTCGTGGATTTATATTAAAATAAATGAATGTTACTGTGGCGTTACGTGATCTTATCTTACTTTTCAACAAGCTAATTTACAAAAGCTATATAAAACGTTGGTCTACCAGAAAACTCTGATTTTATCCTATTTAATCGATATGCAACAAAAGCTGGAGTATGAATATATCTAATTCGCATTCCAGATTAATTCTAGATATACAAATCTGGCATCTAGCACAAGTATAAATCCATTATCATACGTACAATTATATATTTACGTATGTATAATGCAGAAACTTGTGTACGATCCTACATGCGATTAATAATAATCCACTAAGCTTTAACTCTTACCAACATTATTTGGAGTACTAGGAGATTCAGATAAACGTCGATGAGAATAAATAATTTTTATTTTACTTTTATTACTTAAGGCTTTGAGAAATGTTTAATCGATCGAAATTGGAAAACAAATTTCATAAAAGTTTACAAAGTATTTCAAACGTCTTATCCAGCTTTACTACACGTAATTGCGAAATTATTCGATAAATTTTTTTTCATTACACAGCGTTCAGTTTAGTTTAAAAATTCGAATGTTGTTAAACGCGGAGCAGAGCAATCAAAGCACCAGCATATATATACACCAGCATATATATATATATATATATATATATATATATATATATATATATATATATAGACAACCCTGACGATATCTAAAAAAAAAACTTAATCTTGTGCACATAATGCTCCGCGCTTTTTACAAAAACCCAATTAAACCATAAGAATCCAGGGTTATTCAAAGCCAATACAAAAAGAAAAATCCCCGTTACTGCATCGACTTTATATAAATATATATATATATATATATATATATATATATATATATATATTTACAGGGTGATCGGACACGCCGCTGCTTCCGACGCCGATTCTCCTTTGGCTTCTTTCCTCTCCTGTATCCGTTGCTGAACAATCATTGAAAAAAAGAACATAAAAAATCTTGAAACTAAGCGGCACGATGATGCACAGCTTCGTCATTGGAATCATAATCTCCCAAGATCCGAAACGCGCGGCCGCCATCCCGATAAAATTACAGCAGAAAGCGAGATAATCGTCTAAATAATTTGCCAAAGAATCCTGCTTTAACAATGCCGCAATGCCGTTTTATCGAAATCGTATCGGTGTGATGACGAGGATGCTCTCTTCCTTTCCCACCGCCTAGTCAGCACGTAATTTTAGTTCAACACTTGACCATGCGCAAAATTCGAAGTCCCGTAACAGTAAATGATCCATATCGATTACTGGATAATGCCTGATTTCTGACATTATCCGCTTTCATAAACTGGAGTTTTTAATTTAAAGGACAAATATGGAAAGATTGAAAGTATCGAATATATATCAATCTATAAAATTCACATAGATATATATATATATATATATATATATATATATATATATATATATATATATATATATATTCTTAAATACATAGTTTTATAGCTATGTTTAATTGAATTCTCGTAGAGTTACGTGTGTTACCATATATAAAAGCACTGTTGAACAGAATAGAATAGCTCGACCGCCCATCTAATAAGGCGCGTGATAAACGCATGTGAAATGCCATAACATTATTGATTACGAAAAAGAATCGAGCGAATAATGTGTTTTTTATTCTGAAAAAAGGGCGTTGATCTTCTACATCAAAAATACGCCGTGTGGAATAGAATCTTTTAGAACCTCCGATATATAGATCAATATTCCGTATTTCAAACGGAGTGGATGGATGTTTTTGCAATAAGGGCATCTGGTATAAGAAAAATATATAAGGAAAATTACCCTAGCATAGGAGAATACGCTTAGTGCACTTTTTCGTCCTGCCGTCGACGGTGAAATGATTTGAGTCTGCGCACGTTTATAACCTTGGTAGAATCCTCCTCCACTGGTGATTCCTGCCTCATTGCACGCACATATAAAAGAATGCGATCATTGCGATCAGCCGCGCGGGCGCGCCGTATCGAAGACCGATCTCTGTCTCTCTCTCTCTCTCTCTCTCTCTCTCTCTCTCTCTCTCTCTCTTTAGCTTTCCTTTGGTCTCGCACGTCGACGATGCCGTTTTTCTCGAAATGAATCCGATGCAGCATCAGTCGACCGCGCTAAGGTAATCTCGGACTCGCACTCCACCTCCCTTCTCACCCCCCCCCCCATATCCCGCAGCTCACCA
Organism: Sycobia sp. Sy_11; assembly: GCA_018907035.1. NCBI lineage: Eukaryota > Metazoa > Arthropoda > Insecta > Hymenoptera > Epichrysomallidae > Sycobia > Sycobia sp. Sy_11. The sequence goes on from JACCIC010000040.1 coordinate 239,208, forward strand.
ACCATTCAGAAGCAATTTCCGAGTCACAGCCCCGAGCGCGGCGGCATCTCGCGCGCGGGCTGCACGCGCGCCGCGCGCCAAGGTCGCGCTCCCCTCCTTGCGCCGTCGCGCGGTCGCTGCCGCTACCACAATCATCGTCTCTCGTCGGCGTGGCGTGTGTTTAACCGCGCGCTCTAACCCCCCCCCCCCCGTGGATCACCTCGTTGTTACTGAACGGCGCGGGCGACAGGATTGCCGCGCGGCGCGGACCGCGGCAGAAGCGGCATGGAAGCCGCGGTATGGGGCGACCACCCCGCAGCGCTCGTTATAAACCCGAGTACGGCGCGAGGACGTCGCCGTCGTCGTCCTAGCCGCCGGCCTCTCTCTCTTTCAATATATATACAGTGCCGCACGCGAATCTGTTTTTGCGCAGTCCCGCGTAGAAGCGAGTGCGTGAGCACACGGTCCTTTGTGGCGTCCTTTATACACCTCTAGTGGGTATAGATATATAAATCTCTATCTCTATAGTATGCGATGTTGTTGAAGTGTTGATTGGGTGGAAGGAGGCGGCTTTCTTCCTTTTTTTCCCTCGAATTACATATATTTTATGTGATATTATTTATCGACTGAAATTTGCAAAATTGATGTTTGAAAGATCGAGGCTCGTTCTCTACTTTAACGGGCTAAGAAAATTTATTCTATTTGGAGAAATCGAATTGATTATAAAGCTACATATATGCAGCTATATGTATGTATATATGTATGAATATATAAAATGTGAAACTAAATTCTTCCTGTTGACATAGAAACATAAATGTACATCGTAAATAACTTCAATTCTGAGGTTGTTTTCATAATAGCTTAATCAAGCGAACTTCTAGAGCGTAAGCTTTTACCAAAACTAAAATAGTTTTCATATATACATAATATTTTGAGAAACATGCATTATATATATATATATATATATACACATATTATATATATATATATATATATACACATATGTACATTTGGCAAAATGTTTGTTTGGAAATTTTGGTTTCTAATATGCAGAAAACTTCTTGAAAAATTTGAAATTTTTGTTTAATAATTAGTGAATATTAATGTTACAATAATAAATTTTGCATTTCTGTAATACTGAAAAAGGAAGTGTATACTTATTTTAATATTGATTATTAGGAAATATAGCACATGTGCAGGAGTTTTCGGGTTTTGAGACGTACTCAGCGATAGGAACACTAACTTTAATTGGTTTATGATTGGAATTTATGGGATTTGTTCAAAATGTACAGTAAAATTTTCAATTACACGGCATCCTTACATATAATTTTCTTTTTTGATGTTCACACACTTATCATAATAAACAACGCAAAGAAGTGTCAGGACTATTGAGAGACAGTTAACGTTCTTGAAGATATATAAATATAATACAGCTACAATTCCAAGAGTAGGAATTAATTTTTTTAATCCTTATGACGGTATTTATAATAAAATTAAATATCAGATTTAAAAATGTTATATTCTATTGTTCAATTACTTGTTTTGTATTGTCTATTCCACGAATGTTAGATTATTTACATATTAATAATTTATGGAAATTTTCGTTCTTTATTAAGACATTTTTTATCCAGTATATATATATTACTACAACGAATTTTTGAAATATTCACGTTTCGATTAATTCATAATCAGATGTTGATTTTGTATCTTTTATAACTTGTCAGTTTTTTAGGTATATGTTATTTTAGGTTTTGTCTTAGTTTTCTGGACGTTTGTCCATCATAGTGCATTTTTAACAATTTATTTTAGTTATCGTATGGGTTTCAAACTCCTTTTCCTTGTTCTCATTTAATAACATAATAAGATTAAATGTCAATAGTTTTGCGAATAACACGCATTGTTTCTTCATGATACGGTAGATATCTCCGCTTACTGATTTAAGGAAGGGTGTATTACAATAAACGATCCATTTTTATTTAAATCAATTTTATTTTCATTATTTAGGATGAATCTTCTTAGTGTATTGATTGATAAAATCTGAAGGGTAATATTTCTCTATAGAAAGATTCTTTATCAACCGAACTTCGGTTTTTTTTAAAACACTTATTTATTAGTTGGAGAAAATTGTCGAATAATAGTTATAAATAATACCTACTTTAATATATCCTGGGTAATATAACGTAGTTTTCAAATTTGCCTGAAAAAGTGAGTTGTTGATTCCAATTTACGACGTATTTTGCCTTTTAACATACTTTATAGGTTTTCGAAATACTTAAATTTTTTAACAATCTGAACTACAGAATATTTTAACTAAAAGATACAGATAAGATCGGCACGTGATCTGCGCGTCACGTAAAGTAATAATTCAAGTGTTAAGTGTCATAATTTTTCAAATTATTATGTCCTTATGAATCTCCAAATAAAAATGTCCACATTTAGTTGAGGCTGATGCTGGCTTACATAATAATTTAATGGTCATTTACTGCAATGCATGACGTTTTGTTGAAGTATCTTCCTAGTCTTATCTTTATATGCTAGGTCTTTCTTATCAATTGGCCATAGTCTTGTTATTTTTTATGATTTACTATATTATTGTTTAAATAATTTATTATGATTTGTATTTTTTATTCGCTTTATATAATTAATTTTAACTGTCAGAACAACTTGTCAACTTAAAGGTATTGTATCATTAAATATTTATTTATATATTTAATTTTATTTATATGCTTCTTTTGTAGATTTTCATTCATATTTCATACAAATTTCAATCATAAAACATATATAAAAAAATTTCATAATATTTAAATCTCAAATAAATTTACTCATTTTTGTTGCAGGTAAGTTCATGCTCCACTTTCTACTGTCTCAGTCGATCCAACGATCTGTAAGTAAAGTGACGAATTTAAAGCACAACTCCACAAAATGCCACATCTCCAAATTCATATGGGAGTTTTGGATGGGCAGTGCAACTTGAAAGTATATATGAATCATCTCCATTCTTCACTTAGTACACATTATTTTTAATGAATTTTCAGCCGAAGATGCATTAGTCAATTTATCTTATTACGTTATGGGGATGACATTTAACGAAACGACGATATTTATTCTACAAATATACAAATATACAGATGCATATATCTAGATAGATATTGAAACCAAAAGAAAGAATAATAAAAAACAGTTTCATGAAATTCTAGTCTTATATTAGTTGAAAAAAATACGAAAGAAAAATACCGGAATATAACTAACTAAGCTTGTGATACTCTCCTACTTCACCACCTTCCATTCGTCGAGTCCTCTCCAAGAACGGCTCGAAAGTTAAGGCTCGTGCTCCTCGGCGTGTCTCAAGCAGAGCGTATAATATGTCTCCATTCGTCTCGCTCCCTATATATATAGAAAATTTATCATTATCAGAGCCACGCGGGCGTGACATTTTCTCCTTGGCTTGCCGACTCAAAACTGCACCTGTCTGCGCAAGTCTAGCCTTTATAACAAGAGAAAGAGAATGGTTAGCTGGGTGAAGAAGGGGGGGGCTCAAGAAAAGTCGACAAGCTTTCGAGCTCTGGCACGCAAAATTGTCGCAGCTCCTTCGGAGGCCTACCGTGTATATCAGGAGCATAAAGAGAAGAGTTGCAAATCCCTCTCGCGATTTCCTCCTATACGGGATATATAAACATACCGTCCCGATAAATAATTTATGATCGTAATGATAGTCGTGTGGAGCTCGCGCACGAGAGAACGGGGTTATTATTGGGAAGTCGCTTGATTATATATACATATGTATATATAGCGAGAGAGAGAGAGAGAGAGAGAGAGAGAGAGAGAGAGAGAGAGAGAGAGAAGGAGAAGGACAGACATGTGCCGCCTTATAAGACTGACAATCGCTGTTGAAAATATGCGTGCCAGCGCGGAAGGCTCTAAAGCGTATATACTTATAATCCCGTGATTATATATATATATATATATATATATATATATATATATATATAGTATAGATTCTTCAAGCGTATATTAAATATAAATCTCGCCGTCGAGCCATTGTCCGCGGTCTCGAACGGGTGGCACGCGGCTGACGCAGGAAACGCGGGGTAGCATACGCGCGCGGGGGCTTCGTCGCAGCTTATACCGATCGACAGGGGGGTTCGAGGGGCGATTATAATGTCGCAATAACGTGCGTTCTCTAGCTGCACATGCAAGTGCGCATGCATATATAATATGTGTAGATAGTATTGAGCTGATTAATTTATGGCAGCGTCGACGCCGGCGGTATATATATATATATATATATATATATATATATATATATATATATATATATATTGTCGGTAGTTTCCTGGTGCGTGTGATAGTACGTCTGTGACTTTGAATGTCAAAAAATTTCGATTTTTTTTTCATCGATTTTAGAGCAAGCTGCAGCGCAATTAAAAATGAATATGAAGAAACTTACTTATTGGAAAATTTGACGGGCCATGGGTAATTTTAAGGGGACCAATCTTTCGCGAGAAACGGGCAGCTTATGCTGTCTCATGGATCAACTGTTATATACGTGACAATTTTTATAGATACTACACCATCTTCTATAAATTACATCGTCAATAGCCTCTGTCTAACGAACCGAAAACAATTACGCACTGCATCGAGGAAAGAAAATTGGAAATATATATCGTATTAATTTCTAGATTGTTTGACTAGATTTTGTCTAGTTTCTAACTTGGTATACCTAACAAAATCTAAGCTACTTCCTTAACTAAAATGCCAATAAAAGTGGGACAACTTGCAACTCGAATCAGACTAGATTTCGTTTCTCGATCTTAACATTGAATAAAGAAAACAACCATATATTAGTGAGATTCAAGAATGAATTTCTACATGGGAGGTAACTACTATTTTTCTGATAAAGATAGAAGTTACTTTAAAATATTTTCAGATAATGGCTTTGTTTTAATGGGCAACAATTGTTAATCAATATCAACCGCATAAAAGCTTTTCTTTTTCTAACAATGATCATAGATAAAAATAATCTTTTATATTAAATATAAAAGATAAAAATAATTAATATTGATTAATTGTTCTTCATTCTCGTAGTCATCCAGATTCGGTAAATCTAGCTGTGAAAGCGCAGCAGTCTGAAACAAGGTACAATTTATAAAGAATTAAATATAAAACGATAAAGAAAACTATATTATTGACCAGTGTTACTTTCGACGTGATGCAACACTTGCAGCGACACCTTTCCCATTTAGTTGCGCATTATACGTGTATACACGAAATTTCACGAAAATGAAGCATTGAAATGTAAGAGCGAGCTGGAAATTTACAATATTATCAGATCATCAGATACCAAAAATTACGTGGTATGGAGCGCGCAGACAAGATTAATTAGCGGATCGAGAATTTTGCTGAAATTTCGCACGTTGCAGTAAAGATTGGCGCGCGCTCGGATAATTGAATCAAAACTCCCATATGCCTCTGTTCTTAATATAACGTTTTAATTATCGAAAAAGGCCCCAAGCCGTGCCACATATAAGTCTGTTTTCCGTTAATTACACGTGCACTTGCTCTTGTGCGCGTTTCGATATGAGGGTGGAAGAGTAGTGGGGAAGGCGAAAAATCTACAGTGGAGAAAGAAAATGCGAAAGCAGGGGCACGCGCGCCGGCGGGCGCGCGCGTACGCATATCTAATGGACGGCTAGACGAAAAAGAAGCAAGAGAGATACGGAATATATGCGGGACTCGCGGCGCACCTTTCGATAATATGAAAGCTCAAGCACGAGATATAATATAAGTGCTCGCGCGTGCCTACTTTTGTGTGTGTGTGTTTTTTTTTCTTTTTTTTTTTTTTATTAGGCGTAGGCAGAGCAAGCTCTGCACTAGTGGCCTCTCGAAACCAGCATCCCGCCGGAACTATCCGGGAATATTACTTCGGCGGGGCTGTTAATTAGCCTATACGACTCCTCTTCTTATGACTACTATCCTACGTCCCCTATCCACACAGGTGATCAGGGGTTCGGTGTTCGTCCTCTGTATCTTAAAATAGGATCAGTTGGCCTGGTTCATCCTGGGCCATTCGTCTAGTTCTATCGGCATATCTAAGTTTGGTCATCACCTCTTTTGCGAAACTGGCTAATGCCTTCCAGTTTTCAGAAGATTCCAGCATTATTGATAGGATGCTCTCTGGTCTTATTGGCTTATTGATGATGTTCATCAAGTGCTCACGTTGTGTTCTAAAACGAGGGCAGCTCACCAATATATGCTCAGCATCCTCGACCAAAGTCGAACAGATGGGGCAGAGATTATTATTATCCCGGTGAAAGCGGTGGAAATAGGATCTAAAACAACCATGTCCAGTCAACAACTGAGTTAGGTGGAAATCTAATTCCCCGTGTTTCCTGTTGATCCATCTGTGTATGTCTGGGAGGATACGATAAGTCCATCGGCCTTTGCTAGAATCGGTCCATCGTTTTTGCCATATTTCTATAGAACGATGACGTTCCACATTTTTAGCACCTTGTAGGGAATCCACTGCAGCCTTACACAAGCTGGACACCCAAGTATCGTAAAGATGGCGCAGAACTAATGCGGCAGCTACCAACTTTAAGAGTAATACTATCTACCTTCTTACGACTGCTGACAAGAACTACTTCTGTCTTGTGCTCCGCTAATTGTAGACCGGCCGTCTTAATCTATCTACTGATATTGTTGATTGCCTCATTGGCATTTTCAGTAAGTTCATCAAGGGTCTTAGCCGTCACTACTAGAGCGATATCGTCGGCGTACCCTACTGTTATGGAACCAGGCGGTTGTGAAATCCTCAACACGCCATCATACATAATATTCCACAATATAGGTCCCATAACTGAGCCCTGGGGGACTCCCGCAGCAACCTTATGCGATACAATGCCTTCATCCGTTCGGTATAATATTATCCTATTCTCAAAGTAGCTGGCCACGACATTCTGTAAATAACCAGGTACTCCGAACTCTTTAAGAGAACTCATAATAGAAGACCAGCGCGCTGAATTAAAGGCATTCTTGACATCTAGAGCGACAATGGCACAATACTGTTTAGTGCCACCTTTCCATCTCTTACCATTGATTGCATTTCTTGCGGTACACACTACCAGTTGAATGGCATCGACTGTTGATTTTGATTTCCGAAATCCAAATTGGCGTGAGGATAAGCCGTGCAATCCTTCAGTGAATGCTTCCAGTCGGCTACATATTATTTTTTCAAATATTTTACCTACCGTGACTGTTTTATATGGTCGTCTCCATATGTCATTGTTGGCCTCTGCACACAGTTCAAGCCAGCATCGACGCTTGCTTGCCTTAATGGCCTTGACAAGCGCTCTCTGTGCTTCTTTAAATAAACTATTAAACGTATCACGATGGGTGCGGGCTCTCTGGGCAAGTCTACGTGCGTGATGACATTGTTTGCGCAATTCTGCAATTTCATTTGACCACCAGTAGACAGATTGACGATGTTTAAATCCGCTCTTAGTCCTAGTCATCGATGCATCACATGTTTCAGAGATATGCTTCATGAGTGCATTTGCCAGATGGCCTGGTGCACCATATTCTAAACGCTCTTCTGATATTATAGTGACGAACACTTCACAGTCTAGCGATCTGATGTTCCAATTCCGTGTGGGCATCCACTCATTGCACTTGTTCTTTACTTTCTTCTCTGCAATCTCATACAAGATCGTCCTGTGATCACTGTGGGTGTAAAGGTCGCTTACTCTCCAATTAAGGATCCGCTGAATCAAGTCATCACTGGCGAATGTTACATCAATGACTGATTGTTTATCACCCCTAATGAAAGTGGATTCAGATCCCTTATTAACCACGTGGAGGATGTGTGTGTGTGTGTGTGTGTGGTGTGTGTGTGTGTGTGTGTGTGTGTGTGTGTGTGTGTGTGTGTGTGTGTGTGTGTGTGTGTGTGTGTGTGTGTGTGTGTGTGTGTGTGTGTGTGTACAGAGTGTCTGGTATATACATGTATACCGAGCTGCTACGGGCTTTTCGACAGCACGAAACGAGAACACTTGAAAAAAGGGCACATAAATACGGTGACAAGAGAGCAAGAGAGAGCGAGAGAGAGTAGAGTGTGTGTAGCTCGCGAAATGATAATTGAAAATTACAGTGTATAATATGGAAATAATAAATAAATAAAAAAGAAACAACACACAATCATGTTATAGAAATGTTTATAGAAAACATTTTACAATAGTGTTATTTCTCTGATAGAATTTCATCGCTCTATATATACAAATTACGATATCATACATTCTTTTAAAATTAAATTTTAAAATTTAGAAGCCATTCGGTAATATGAAAAAAGCACTCCATTAATTTAAACTAGCTCAATAAATTATTTCTTGAAAAATCCACAGGTTATTACACTATTTTACTGTGAATAGTTGCAATCTATTTACAATTTTTATTACCATGAATGAAAAAAATTGAAATCAGAAATTTCAAATCAAGTAGAAAATGTTATATATAATATACGTACTTGTAATTTTTAGTCATTCATTAGTAAATATTAAACATTGACTATTTTTAGACTGATTATATATGATGTTCTGGTTTTGAAATGCATTTTTATAAAATGATATCGATGCTAGATTTTACAATTTTCTTTATTACATTAATGAGCCTGCCTTACTGTAATTTTATAATAATTATAATACTTATAGTACTTTTTTCTAACAAAATATCCTACGAAAATATTATTTAATCAACAATTATATATTGAATTTTGTATATTGTGTTCCATTTTAGTAGATTATTATACAAATGGAACTACACTTGTATCTATATATTTATCTTTCTCTCTATCTCTCTTTCTGTCTCTCTCAGTCTTCTGTCTGTCTCTGTTACTCTCTCTCTCTCTCTCTCTCCCTCTCTGCCTATCTCCCTCTTTCGCTGTCTCGCTAGAAGATATTAAAGAATGGAAAACAAAATTTTTCGTCCTATATATACGTAGAAGGTATGAGATTACAAGTAGAAGCGAAAGTAGATTCTGAAATTTTTAAATATTTATGAAGTTCTCTTTTGTTATTTAAATTACACCTTTCTAATTGTCGCAACGCTCGTATTATGTGTCGATCATACAGTTTAGCTCTCATAAATGCGGTGAATACCCATAGTGTTTTTTTTCTCTGAAAATAGTCAAACCCTGCCAAAACGACCTAGTTATGTTCAAGTATTACACTTAATTACTTATACACGGGGCTCTTATGAAACAAAGTGCTGCATATGGTACGCTCGTAAGCGTTGCTTTCAACGTCTTGCGGATGCGTTAACAAGAAATTTAGTAATCATTACATGTAAAAATGTTCCAGCTCCTAGAAATTCATGTACATCATTGTAGCTTTCGGCCAGCAAGTTTTAGTGCGATATTTCACGTACTGGATCGACAAATCACTAAATAAAATAAAATTATTTTTAAAAATTACTGTTCAATACGATAGCATTTGAGATTGAGAAGAATAGAATTCTGATTAGTTCTCAGAGTTATTATACTTGGTAGCAATTGGTAGGTAGTAGTATACTTTGTCCAAATTTAAATACATGTACGTCAAAAAGAGAGTGTGTGCACTGATTTCTAATAATGCCTCTCCGAGGGATGAACTTTTCACTCGCTGGCTTTTAGCTCATCATATTTCAAATGCTCTTTTTATTTAAATTGCAGCATTGTTCCGAGCTTGGTGGAATTTTCAATAATTTCCATTTATGAAATTGTATCGTAATTTCTTGAAATTTCCTTAGCACGAATGAATTCTTCCAAACTCGTATCGCACCATGGATTCTTGCCTCTCTGAAGAATAACTTTGCTCGTTTAATGGTAAAGAGTAGATACTTTTCGCATTATAACTTTGTATATACACTGATATAAAAGTCAAAAGAATTAGATATAAGCGCGCAATTTTCTCCAACCCATTGGATTTCTTATAAGGAACGAATATCTGAATGTCGGACAAATTATTTTTCTATTAGCAAATCCTTCTTTACAAAGCATTTCGCGAACATGCGCGCACTAGGAAACGAAAGCGAGCCTTCCTCCCTTCGCTGACTCGGACAATGAGTCCGAAAAGAAACGGCCGACGCGGCGCTACGCACGCCCCTATCCTATAAAAGACGCCCGCGTCCTGCTGCTCCCCGTCACGCTACGGGGAGCCGCGAAGAAAAGTCACGGAGCGCGAAGAAAAATCAACGGCTGGCCGCCCACGCGCACGCAGTGCACGCGAGTTGCGCAACGAAATCGCCAGGTCGTTAAACCAATATTACATATATATGTACGTATACATACGCGCACGTGTATATATTTTCAAGGAGGAAGTCGCTGTAACGAACCCACCATCCCTTCCCCATTATTCTTTGGCATGCACAGTCGTTCTATTTTATATTGGAAAAGCTTGATGAGCCGAATATAAAATAAATGAGGTTCATCGTTACCGGTCGTTACAGCACAGCAGCCATTGAACTTCGAGAGGTGATCTTTAAATAAGAAGATATATTTCAAGATACCTTTGAAGTTTCACAAATGTAATGTTTACGCAACAAATCGAATAGAATTTTAGTTAGTTCAACAAAAAACTTTTACTTTATAAGGTATTCGCAGAAAATATCTTGCTAGAAGTTAAGATAGATATAATTTTAAATGAACTCTTTTGTATGTTTCTTGAGTCCTGGATTATCTACTGAGTTGTGGTCTAATCTGGTACCGTGATGGATAAACGAATACAAAACTTAAAATAATTGCATAAGTTGAATATTAAAATGAAATCAATGATTTAAAATCCTTTATTGGTTATATCTTATAAAATAAAATAGCGATTTATTCTTATATAGAGGTTATATTTTCTGGTCTTTGAAATGTATACTTAGAAATCCTTTACATACATTTCACTGCGCACATTTTAATGGAGTGTTTGAATGGACGTAAGGAACGCGAATTCGAATAAGCGTGGCGGTATATGGATGTTATACAGCGGGGGTTATGTCTGGTTATATTGAAAACTGACAGGTCGTTATAGAGAGAGAGAGAGAGAGAGAGAGAGAGAAAGAGAGCGAGCGAGCCAGCGCCCTAGGCGCTGGCTTATTGGATTTTATTTGACGAAACTATATATATATATATATATATATATATATATATATATATATATATGCAGTGAGAATTTGATGGATAGAACGATGATGATGCCGGGATGAGATGGTGTGTATATGTGTACAGGTGTGTACCTGCAGCTCGTAAGTAAGAAGATTCACTGTTCGGTTGAACTTAATGGGTAGAGAATATTTTTTGAAGTTATAATTCATCATATACAGGGTATAGTATCCTTGTATATGGAATACTTGTCAGAGGAGCTTTAATTATAGTGATTGAGTAGAAGGATTTTTCACAGTTATAGATTTCAGACGGTCCCGTCAAATTTACTTATTTCTAATTACAGAGAAAGTGCTATTAGAAATAGTTGTTCGCTACTAAGAGAAAATACACTGAATATTATATTTTCTATATTCTCATTATCCATTCTTATATATATGGAATAGTTTTGCTAAACACGGATGCTTTACAAACGTATATGTGCCCGCAATATCATAATTTTCATACTTTCGACCAATTGTAAATCAATTATACCATCAGAAATTACCATAAAGTTTATTAAAAATAATCTCTCTTTGTAATTGCTTTTCAATTTTAGCCTAAGAACAAGTGCGGTAAAAACTCACTTTCCCTATATTTACCAAACTGCTCGTTCTTTCCCCTGTCATCGAAGTTTGAAATTTTCAGCATAATATAAGCTCGGAACCTGCAATGTCTACAAAATATGACCATATAAAATGTACCGAATATCCTTTCTCTTTTTAACACCCCCCTCTAGCATATCGTACTGAAAATCCGCTGAAATTGCAGATTGTCGAGGAACTTGTTTAAATTAATTGCGCTTATATCGCCCACGGGGTTCAAAAGCTGGCGTAATTTCAACCGACCGCGCATGTGGGCTACAAAAATTTAATTGGCTCGTTAATTGATCAGTCTGGAATATACTGAATAGTAACAGTGTTTACCAATCGGATTCCTGTTCTTTTTTTCTTCAAGATAAAAAATTCATAATTCGATTAAGCGAGCAGATGACTGCTATGTCGACCGAAAAATTCACAAACATTTCGGCTTTAAATATAAACGGCGTACGAGAATGAGCCTTAAAAACGTATATAATAATAGTTTTTGAAATGCATTATAAAGAAAAATATCGAAACTCGATCACCTAGGGTCCGTGACTACTTTGGTGATTGCGTGCAGGATATAACAAATAGATTGTTACCACGCAATTACATACCTTTTCACAATCCTCTTCTTTTTTATCAACCAGGATTGACAATCCTAGCTCGTATCTTGTTCAGCCGCTACAAAACCATGTAAAGTGAAAAGAAACTATAGATATAATTGATTAATTCAGACATTGAAGTAATTATATTTTGTTACCAAAACAATTTTCATTTCCAATGAGTCATTATGTTAAATAAGTCTATGCAAGGGTCTGGTGCTACCGTATATATAGTGGAATTATGGCAAAATGTAAATCACATTTCATACTATATTTTGCTTTGCAAAGGGTAAACTGAATTGACGCGACCGAAAATTTTCCATTAAGAAAAAGAAATTTGACATCGGCGGTAAAAACTCGACGAGATTAATTTTTTTTACGTGCAGAGAATTTAAAATGAGACGTACGACTTATTACTGCTTTAGTGTCGGTCCAGAAAACCTCCTCTGATCCATGGCAAAGCCTGGAACTACCTCAAACGCTTCTCCCGATCTCACGCTCTCCAATTTGGTCTTCTTTTCTTTTTTTCACTTTCATATCTGAAAAAATGCGCCCATTAAATGCAACAAAAAACGCCAACTTTTTCAAGAGAGAGGTTCAGAGAGGAATTCAGGCATATTTTCGTAAGAAGATCGCACACGTACAGTAAATACAAACATTTACTTGGTAAATTAATTGAATTTATTATAATGGGAAAACTGAATCTGGGTGAACTCCTCAAACACCCCCTTCCCCACCTTGAGCACCCGCATGCGAGTAGCTTGCCCCGTCCATTCAGAGCGTTGGGAGTAACGAGCAGTGTATAATACTTTCGGCAAAAATAAAAGTCCACTACGGGTGTGCGATCACCAGAAATTTGCGAAGAGCCACGGGCTGAATAAAACGCCAACCTTAATCTCAATGCAATTGTGCAGAAAATCCACGACGACGTGTGTCTCTGGGGGGGGGGGGGGTGAGCCTCCGGCAAAAACCACGCGTGCGCTGGCTGTAAACGCTTTCTTTTTTATTCTTCTTTGTTTTTTCTACCTCTACCAGAATAATTTCATTTCTTTTTAAGGTTGTCTCACGACCCCCACCCTCAACTCTTTTGCCAATTAAGCCGCCACGTGTAGACACTGAGCATACACACAACGTTTGTAGCGGAGACAAAAAGAAAGTTGTTTTGATTCCTTTCTTCTCTGCCTTCATATACGTATATATTTTTATCAGCTATTATATATATATATCTACGGGCAGTCGAAAAGAGTTTGACGCAATGGCTAACGAGTGCGTAATATATTGCAAGTGAAGAATATCTCTTTCTTATAAAAAAGGAAGAAGACGGACAGAGAAAGAGCAATTTTTATCGTTCACTTTTGGGAAAGTTGAAAGAATAAGAAGCTATATAATGAGGTTGTGTAATTTTGAAAGTATGTTTTAGATGCTTATATATATATATATATATATATATATATATATATATATATATATATATATATATAGGGAGAGAGAGAGAGAGATCTAGTTATTTTAATTATGCTCGCATCATTCGAGTGGAACGCGCGTTTAAGAAAAGAATAAACACGTACATTGGTAAAAATCTTAATTTCATACCTGCTGTTTGAATGATAATTTATTTTTTAATCAAATTTTTTTTTGTACAAGGATGAAGCATACTAATTTTTCAAATTTTTATCTATAGATCGAACAACTGACCCTTTTCCATACTTGACCCGCTGGGGCAATTTGGAAGACTTTAGTCCCGTACCTCTTTATAGGTTCAATAAAAAGATTTTCAGAAAAATTTTTAAGGAAAACGATATCAATTGAAAATTTTAAATCTAATTTAAACTCTATTATACACGTTTCGTGTTCCTCGTTATCCTTTAGTTTATTATATCGATATTATATGGATAACTTCATACTTATATAAATGTAATTAGCAGCACTATGAAATTCTTACCTCATTCTTCCTGCTTTATTTTAATTTTAAGACCACGTCTCCGCATCACCTCCACAATAAAATATGATTCCACGACCACTGAACGCTAACAATAATAATTAACTTATCGATTCATATATTCTACTCTCATTGCATATCCAACCTAGAGCAAACTTCCACAAGCTACGTATAGCCACACCATCAGCCACCCTCGTGCATTCAATTCGACTTTCTCGGCAATTCATCCTTGCGAAATATTGCCCCTCCCCTCCTGGCCCCTTCCATCATGAATTATAAGAAGGCTCTCCTTCTCTCATATTTCCCCCCCCCCTTTCCCTTTTGCTCAGTATTTCTATGTGTATATATATATATATATATATATATATATATATAGAGAGAGAGAGAGAGAGAGAGAGAGAGAGAGAGAGAGAGAGAGAGAGGAGAGAGAGAGAGAGAGAGAGAGAGCGACACCACTGGCGTAGCGCCCTGCTGCTCATCAATCTCCGAATTGCCTCACGCGCGCGCCTCTCTCGCTGATGCAGCACGCGAGCGTCAATCGACGCGGCGCGGGCGCATGACGATGAGAGCCCGCAACTCCGACGGATCGCACACATCGCCGAAAATCCTCAGGCGGAGCGTCTTGCGCGCATCGGGCCGCATCGATTCCATCATCAGCGAACGTAGATCTCTCTCTCTCTCTCTCTATTTCACCAATTTTAAATATGCTATATATATATATATATATATATATATGAATACATAATGTATTGTTGCGAGATCGCGAGAGCTCTTCTCGTCATCGAGCCTTCGTGCGCGCGAGCGCGGGATTTGAATAATAGCGTCGCGACTATGAGGATAGGGGGAAGCATACATATATATATATATATATATATATATATATATATATATATATAGAAAATTCGCGCATTGTTTCTCAATAGCGTCGGGCGCCGGAGTTCGTGCGCACAACAATGCACCTGTCCTTTGACCCCTCGCCCCCCCACTCTACCCTCACCCTCGCCTCTATATAAAGCGATGAGATAGGGAGTGAGAAGTGCATCGGCCGCGACGGCAGCAATATAAGGAAAACAGCCTTGCTATACTACTATATAAATGGGATTCAAGAGAGTCGTCTCCGTGAGGCTCTTTGTACGCTTGCAAGCTGCTATATGGGATTATTGGATAGGGGTAGGGCTCGAAGATGTTTTCAGCCTTTGTTCCCATACCACACGAGTGTAGCTATTTCTTGTTTTCTTTCATTTTCACGTTTTTTTGATTTATTATTTTTTTTTTTTAAGTTTCTAGTTGCTTCTGCGTAACAGTGTCACGGAATGCAAGAAACACCCCGACGTTTTCATTTTACACCTAGAAAAAACTCAGCAATTATATCTAAACACTTTTATAGAGTATTATTAGCTCAAACCTTCAATTTTCAATGAGAAAGCGGACTTTTAATACACGTACAAAAAAAGCAATTGGCGCTCACTTTTCCTTTTCACGAATTATCCGAATATCCAGGTTAGCCTCGTGGAACTAGTGAATTATAAAATAATAGGAAGGACAAATACACCAGCGGAAAGTTACTTATTTTTCATTTTTCTTCTTTGCAACATTCATTGCGCACTACTAGTTTTCATAATACATGTTTCGTTATGATAGTTACAGAGAAATTTCAAGAGCCACAAGTTTTCCATCGAATGAGATGCGAAATGGAAAATTAAAGGGTATAGTTCTTTTGTTAATTCATATATATTTTTCCCGCTATTTGTGGGACTTTCGACGTTTCAATTTTTGTTTTTAATGATCGAGCCAAAATTATCAACAAATTCATCAAACGGAGTCAAGAACGTTTAAAAATTTGAATTCTAATGTCTTTTTCTTATTTTTATAATTTCTTTGAGACCTAAGCGTAATTTAGATTAATTGTAAAAATCGAGACGATTAACTGAAATGTTGAATGATTTAATGCTGCTGCTACTAATATTGAAAAAAGAACTTTTAAGCCAATTGGTATGTGCATGATTATAAAATAAAGAACTGCAAAACTATTCAAGTTTACAAAAATTCATTCATATATAAATATCACCTTGAACTTAACTCTTATAGACTGATGTAAATCGGTTAAATTTTTTATCCTCACAGAGCTCCGCAGCCGCCAAATATATTCCACGTGCTCAACATTGTTCTCGTATACACCTTCTTTAAAGGACCAAAAAACTATCCGTTGTGCAATAACGGCCCCGTTCGACGTTCGATTCTCGCGCGTACACTTTTTCCTTAATATGCCCCGTTGGTAAAGCGCGTATCGCATAAATTACGTGCTGAAAAGTAAGAGTCAATTGCTAAATCCGTATGTATGTATATCAGGAGTCGATCCGCGGCGCTCGCTGTAAAACGCCAGTCTGGCGCGCTTGTATAGTTACGTTATAACAGCAAAATGGCAAAGTCGTTAGACTGTGAATATTCGCGTCGATATATATGCCAGAATTTTGCAAAAACGCCCAACTAACACAATGCCCGCGTTTGCAGGACTTCTGATTCTTATAACGGAGTATATACGGCGTGCTCTATGGCGGTCCTATGAGAGAAAGAGAGAAAGAGTGAGAGACCTAGAAAGAAAAGAGGGGGCGACGAAAAATTTACATAATCGCAGTTACAATTTTAATATTTTCATTTATGCACGCCGTTCGGGTAGACATCGGTAGCTGCCGTTGCCGGCGCCTTTTTAGTTCCTCCTCTTCTCCCCTCCCCTCCACATATTTGCATACCCATTCAGGAGGAACAGACTCGCCCGCCGCGAAGCATCGATTTCCACGGCTCTTTAGCGAAAGAAAAGCGCGTCTCTCCCGATTTCAAGGTTTGCGGTAAACCACCGCCACTATATATGTATACGATGAGAAACGATGAATTAAGTCGCGTACCGGTTAATTATTCGAGCGGTACTTCTATCTATATATCGAACCGGTGCTTTTGTATTAATGCATTTTGAAAAGAAATTTAACGTTCGCCAACAATGTATGTCGGGGGCGTTCTTTCTTAACCGTAACGTAGAATCAAGCTAATAAATATTTTTATCGCTCGTACGGGTTAACGCTCAAAATTTAGATTTAGTTTGAGCTTAAACCTTAGAGATTGTAAGATAGATCAAAATTTTTATTAGTTTGATTTGTAACAGACGACGGAAGTAGAATTATTAAGTAACGTAAAATTGCCAATTCTGCGTGTAGAGTTCACATAATAATCATAAAAATAACAACAAGAATAATGCAAAAATATAATAATAATAATTTAAGAAAAACTTCTGAAACTAATCAAATATTATAATTATCAGTGACTCAACTATAATTTCAATCACAACATTAATATACGAATACATATAAAACAGGTGGATAGCAGTATAAAACAATTATGAATTTTGTCACTCTTACATTGAATAAATGTTTTCATTTCAATAAATTTCCAAAATTAATCTTGCAATGACGTCAAAATATAGGAAAGAAACTGACTCAGATCATGAACAGGACTAAAGAGAAAATGATAAATTTAAGAATCACGTTCTCCTCGAATTATTTGAATCTATAATTGCAAACGAGAATAAAAGTACATGAATGCCCTTGGAGAATGTGATATTAACATTTGTGATTTATTAACAATCATTACTATTATAATAATATTTCCGATGATAACTACTCCCGAATTTTCAAAGATACAAACAAATTATCAGATTCCTATAATAAAAAAAATTCATTATGTTTGCATGCAAATAATGTCTGCGTAATATATATATACTAATTTCTTAACTTGAAACGCATCTAAAAGAAAAAAACGAACTGTTACTGTTGATACTTGGAGAGTTCGCGTCTCTAGGCGAAAGTTAATTTTTATATTTCGTTGGTACTTACGCAAGATATAAGCATCTAGGTTATCGCACCAGTACTACCACTTGTGCATATATATATATATATATATATATATATATATATATATATAAAACGACGAATAAAACAATATTACTAATGCCATGTACCAGTAGGGAACGCGTACATACCTCTATATCTTGACCAAGACACATGCTAAATGTACAAGACCGTGTAATTTAATAAGTTCCAATGGCAAAATTATCTTCCGCGACGTGCGTACATGGAGAGGGAAAAAAAGGAGGCATGACAACCACAGCATAATACACTATTATTGTAATCAGCGGGCGCGCGCGACCGAAGCGAGCGAAGAAGTGAAAATCAGCCTGTTACACAATACAAGACCGTGTGTGTAAATAGTTGCGGAGAGTAGAAAAAAAATGGGAAACTCCGCGTGCTTCGCCGTGTCCGCGTGCGCGAACATGCACGCGATGTAGAATATTAAAAGAATTTTCATGCACCCGGTGTACTGTATACATATATACATATATATATATATATATATATATATATATATATATATATATATACATATATAAATGTACTCACGTACATTTAATGCATTGAAGCTCGAGGCAGCTGAAATTTCTGTAGTTCTATAGAAAATATTTGCCAAGTTATTTCTTCTCATTCACGAATAGCGCAAGAGTCATAAGTTTGGGTTCAGAATTTGGCTGTATCTCAGAGTCTTCTATATACCCAACTAGAACATTTGTGCAGCCATGTTTTTCAATGTTTCTTGGAACAATGATATTGGTAATTAAATTTTAAGCAAATACATGCTCCAATAAATAAATTTAATCTTCTTCAATGTAAATATCACCTCGTACAGGACACTGTGCTACAAGAACAATTATATTTGTTAATCGAAGAACATAAAAACAAAAGAAAAACATAATATCCACTTACTTCCATGGATTATTTGCAATATTTTAAATAAAAAATTCAAACGATATATTTGATATTTTATTTTTTAACAGTTTACTTTGGCAATGCGCTCGCCCAACCGCACCGTCTTCGGCGGCACGGTGTTGAAGTACCCTTCTTCGCGGGAGACGCGCGTGTGCCCGATGCCGACGCGGGCTATCGCGTGTTCGCGCTTTATTTATCAGGTATACTAATACATGCATCGATCCTGTACACAAATACATGTGCAATGTGTTTATCACTGCATAGCTGGTTCACAACTGTTATATTGCGGGCGCACGCACGCTCGCGTGCATTGTATGCACTCCAACTGAGATATACACTTTATGTAATGGATTTACACGCGAATCTAATTACGGCATAATATGCTTTACTCGCTATATAAAAATTGATCGTTCCATTGTTACACGGCTGTTTCGAAAGATGCGTTGGAATTTCTCCTTTATTCAACGATTCGGCGGAAATTTGGGTTTTGAATCATCTGACATGAGGCCAGATATGGCTATTTATCTATAAGGCGCATTTATACTTTATTTATTTTCACTTTCTCGTACAGAATTGAATAGACTTAATGGATTTGTCTGATGTATTATTGCATTATAAGGTTTTGACATGTAATAAATTGTATTAATATAAGCAAACCATTATTACACAAAATCATCCAGTCATTTTTAATAAGAATGTACCAGTTTTTCAAGTGTAGTTTATTTAAAATATTATATATGCTGTTGTTGATCTGTTCTAAATATATCAATAATATATTTTAATTCATCTTTGAGGTGTTAATTACCTTATAATACAAACCTTATATTGTAATGATTATAATATAATTTTTACGATAAGGTTTCAACTACGATTATACTGTTCACGTTTTCTGTATAGACAAATTTTAATTCAGTTTTTGGATTTCACATCTTGTGAAACAGTTAAACCGATGATCTGCTGGATATCACTGATCAGTTATATACGAGTCTCCAGAAAGTCGCAAAAATTAATATCGGTTATTATATAAGGCCGAAGCTTCTTAATATTAACAATAATATATGTGAATTGTCTGCGATGAGTTTCGTGCATAATTGTTATAATGATATAAGCTGAACTTCAAGTGTCAATATAATGCAAAAATTTTAAAAGTAAATATTCTAAATATTTATTCAGATGAGCTTTGTGAATAATCTAACTAAATCTATTAGTCAATTCGCTCAAAAAAGCTAGTTGAACCGGTCACCTTTTAATGATAAATGCATGAGAATGCGAAACTAATTCAATATGTAATTATTCACTCATTGTACTGCCGCTGACCTTCGATTATTTCAAACACTGATCATTCAATGACAACTTGCACGTATTCGCTCATTTATTTTTAGAGAGTAATAGGATTAGAAATCGAAACTCGGCTTCCTATTGCTCGAGCATGCTCAAATCATTTGAGTTGAGCTGTTTTAAATTACGGATCTCATCGGATCTCGAGAATAAATGCGCGTGCTTGCGTGCATTTGTCGGGATCATTGTTTGTATATAAAAATTAAAAAAGTCTATATAAAAAATTTAATATCTGCACCCTACCAATGCTCATCATGAAACAATTAATTAAAACCCATGAACGAGGTAGAATGCAGAACATGAATGCCATACTAAAAAGTTCATATTGATTCTTAGAATTGAAAGATTGTCATTATAAACATTTCGAATATTTCTAACTTTACTAATTGTTTCCAAGACAGTTAATTATCAATTCTCCCTCGTAAATAACTACCTTTTTAAAAATGAAAATTCAACCTCCGCTCGTCGCGCTTCCACAGCACTCGTCTTTCTTTTCATTCAATAAACGTCACCACGGCCACCTCCCTCCGGCTCGTGCACGAGAAAACACACACGCAAATCTGTGTATACTCGAGCCACATAATTTGTCGCGCGCTCGTCGATCCAAGAAAACTCAACACCGGCAGGCGGAAGAGAGGAGAAGGAGGTAGGCGCGTCCACGCCCTTTTGAATAATAGAGCAAAACACCGGGAGTTCGTCGACGCTACACGGCGGCCAAGTGAGTCGCGATCGGGTGCGAAGAGCGATCGGTGCTTACCGCGCCGATCGATCAAAATGAATCACGTCGCCCGCGGTGCAAGCTCATTGCTCGGCTATATCCCGTCGCTACCGTGGAGACTCCCCCTCCCTCCTCATTCCCCCCTTACCGGAATAATTGCGTAACGAGCGAGTCAAGATCCTCTCTCTGTCGCCCTCTCTCTCCATTTTTCTATAGCAGGTCTACATTTATATCGGTCATCATCCGCTCTCTTCATTCTCGACGTCTTCACTTCCTCTCAGTGTCGCCCTTCTATTATTTCCATTTATTTATGTACTTCTTTTCCTTCGTTTTCTAGCAACTGGGCGCCTTCGATTTATGTTTTCGAGACGAATACGTCGCACCACATGGGATCTCTAGCTGTAAAGTAAAAACAGAGCGGGGTATAATGGCTCAAGTACGGTTGTGGCACGCGCAAATATTTTAGACTATCTATCCCCCTCTCTTTCGCGCTCTCATTCGGTGTCTGGAATGGCCTTATATGCGTGTGCCTTAATCGTGGCATGCGACACTTCCGCATTTTTATATATACACGTTATCGATTGCTCAATTTCTATCGGCTCGCCTGGCTTTGAGAAAGTTGGTTTTTCGACTTTCCAGATATAATATTAGGAAGCAGCCTTAATCGCTTTATCAATGGGATACTTTGATATATATATATATATATATATATATATATATATATATATATATATATATTATCAGATTAGAAAAACTGCCTGTACGCGAATACATCGTCTCGATCAGGTGTATATGATAAAGAGAGGACGATAATTTAGGACGGATGAGTTAATCCGACGGACAAATGTGTATACGCGAGAAAATTCCGAATCCAATTAAAACAACGTCGATCTCTAATTTATAATTCAAGCATTCATCATTTTCGCGTGTAGAGTACGCGAGGAAAAAAAAGGCCGCCAACCAATTTTCCGCAAGCATATATATAGTATATTCTATCAAAAGGAGCTGTAAGCATCCCCAAGTTAGCGCGCGCCGCGTGTGATTAATCTCGGTATCCTCGATCCGCGCCGTTTCGTCCCCCTTCGCCGTGACCTTTTGGCGAGATGTATAAAAACCGTTAGCGAAGCGCGAGAACGCGGGAAATAGAGAGAGAGAGAGAAATAGAAATAGGCAATAAGACAGAATGACAGGCAAAATTTAGTATAGACGTAGTTTAATCCAGCTCTCTCGTGTGTGTATATATACACAAATACACGTAATGAGCGTATTATTAGAAAATTGTACACGTGAGAACTGCGTCTTTTATGGTACGGCTTTTTTTAGCCGCTGTATCAACCATTGGGTTCGGCTTTCTATATTCGTCTGCGCGACTTTATATGTATATAATACTATGTGGCTGTAATAATTCCGCATCTGTCGTTCGCGCGCTAGGGCACGCAAAGACGAAAGACAGTGAGTGAGGGAGGGAGAAGGAGAGTGAGAAAGAGAAAGAGAGAGAGAGAGAGAGAGAGAGAGAGAGAGAGAGAGAGAGAGAGAGAGAGAGCGAGAGAGAGCAAGAGAGTGCGAGAGGCAGAGGGAGAGAGAAATAAAGAGAATGAACCAAGTGTGCAGTATCATATTTCAGTATCCACGTTATGCAGAAGCGAATAACGTAATTCGCAGGAAAAACTTGAGGGGTGCATTTTGTAGCTGACCTGTAAAAAATAGACGTTTATACGGTCAAGAATAAAACGCAGGCGTGCGAAAGGAATTTTATGCTTCTGATATAATATACATGTATAAAGGTGTGCTTAGAACACGATACACATAGTACCGTGATATTCATCTGTGAGCACTATAAATTGTCCAATGTTATATTGCCTATGTTGTCGGTATTACGTATATACTTGCGGCATTTTCTTTATATGTATATATATATATATATATATATACATATAGGACAGCATTGTTCGAAATCGCGTTTGCCGTCGCTTTGCGAACCTGTGTGTGATCTGAAGTTGAATTTATTCACTACGAAATTTCTCCTTTTCTTTTGGTAGATTTTATAAAGATTAACTTAGTCCATCAGGGCTCAAAAGTTTATGGAGGCTACTTTTTATTTACGATTTTATTTTTTTACATGAACGTCGTAAATGAAGCTAATATGAAAACAATAGTAATACAACAATAAAAAAGCAGTAAAACAATTACAACATTGTGAAGGTCAATTTACTCATCTTCAGAATATTCTTCCTAGCAGAATCTGCACTTTATTTTTGAAAATTAAATTGATGTCTATAACTTTCGATTCTATATAATTAAAATTATGTTTAATATTACTTCCAAATTTCGTGAGTCGGAAATTGTTTTTCACGCTTCAAACCTTGATAGTTGTAAACATTCCATAACTTTCTCAGCTAAATAATTTTGTTGAATAATTCTGCGTTAGTGTAGAACTCATTCATTTGATTTTTGAAAGAAAGATTTCTACTGTGATATTCTAGTGTCAGATTTACAGTGTTCTCAAAAATCTCTAAAAACGATGAGAAACTCGTTTATAATTTGATAATCTGAAAAGTTGTTATAAAGCTAAAACAATGTCATGACCAATATCATTGAAGGAAGTTTTTTTAGAAATCAAGGTCATCAAGAGAAAAATTGCTATTTCAGAAATTTTATTATTATAATTATAATTATAAAATTATAAAATTGTAATTATTAACAAGAATCATATTCTTGTAAAGGTTTTGTTAATATGAAGGATTACGATATGACCTTTAATTTCAAGGTTACTTAATTTTAGGGTTATGACAAATTGAAAATTCAAAACAATAGACTGCGTGCTATGATTGTCTGAAGCTAAATAATCGACCTTGAAAACTGAGCTAATATTTTTCGCTGATTAGGTTATATGCATTAATTTTGTTGCAAGTGTATAATTTTCGTTTATTGAAAATCTTAGGTTTTACGCGAGTTACGCAACTTTTTCATTTGTCATTGCCTTTTTTCGACCTCCACGTCACTTCAAGTACACGGTGAGAAAAAATCACGAACAAAACAAAAGACAATTCAGCTAATGACCGACAGCTGTAAGAAAACCCCCACTATCATTATTCACTTATATATATATAAAACGAACTACTTCCCCCCGGAGGAAGCGGATTAATTAGCTGTCTTATATAAACTGTTACCCGGCGATTAACGAAAATGTGTGTCATTGTCGGGCCTCGCGAACAGATTTATCCAACCAATAAACATGGTCCACGGTTAGAAAAGCGGTTCTCGCTACATATATTTCTAAAATATCTTTCGCGCGCGCGCTCGCGCCCTCGTGCGCACCGATTATACACAAAGCAATGAAAGGAGTCCAGCTTTCTCACTGTTGCACTATTTACTCTGCATTAATCAAATAATACCGCTGCTCTATCTCTCGCTGCTGGCTAAGCTGGTATGGGATACTCTTGTGCTCGTATTTTACGATTTACATATTTCTATACGAGAGATTGCGCCGGACTCCCGGGGCGCGAATAAATCGGCGAACGAGGAGGAGGGGTGATGGGTTCCGGGATTAATATCTCTGGTTGACCCACTGAAACTGATTCGACGCGGCGTTGCACCTGCTGCTTCCTGTTTTAGCCTAGGAAGGGGCCTTCTTAGTGATCTGTCTCGCAGTGTTGGAAAAAAGAAAAAAAAGTCTCGGCAAATGTGTCATTCTATTGAGGTAAAAGATATTGGTTATTGAATATGTTGTTTTAAAAACTTCACTTGCAAACTTTCTAAATTTTCAAAAAATACGCGAACAGGAAAAGCAGATAGCATAGCTGAACAAAATGATTTCCATAGTGAAGAAACTAGAATATATTTTTATTATTATTTTTTGGTTACGTTGAACCCGACTTCAGAATTACTTCGTCTCCTAAATTATGTTACGTTCTTGAAATATTAAAATTATAATATATTTTTATTACAATATATTATAATATATTATAATATATTATAATATATTATATTAAAATTAGAATAATCACTACTGTTTTGCTATACATTTTTGGTTACCTAAAATCGAGTTAAATTTTTCTCACAAAACAAGTAGCAACACTTTTAATGAAAAGTACATGGCTCTTAATTTCTATGGATTTTGCTTTTTTTCAATTGCCAATATGAAATTCTTGTTTTTGGACTTGAAGTTAATGGCTTTAGAAATTATAAGTTTGCAGTTTATGAATGTGGCACCAACAGGGTTCGATTTATTCGATTCGGCTTATGGCTTTGCAATTAGTGGGCTGAAAATTGGAGACCTTATGATATATACTTTTAGACTGATTTAAACTACATAGAAGAATTCGTTTTTTTACATTCTCGTTAAAACAACAGTATTCCGTAAAGTGTATTGAAAGAAGAATACTATGTTATAATGTCTTTTTGGATTGAAATCAAGCAGTTTACAATGAAAAAAGCTATATTCAAGCAAATCAATCAACAGTGGTGAAAAGATGACGAATGATATTTCAAAATCCTTCTATCAAATTTGTGGTATATAGTATTTTCTGATTTTATATAGTAAGCTTACAAGGTATTTTATATAACAAGGTTGGAAAAGTTCTGGATTATTTCAAACCTACCTTTATCCTAACACACTTTCACATACCTGATCATTACTGAAAGAAACATATTGTTTAAATAGTACAGATTTATTAATTTAATTTATTTATCAATTTTTTATGATTGAGATCAATGACATCAATGCTCTTAACTTCTCCAGCTCTTTCCCATTCATTCTCTCACACTCCCTTCTTTCTCATTTAAGTTGCCCCTTTTTATTGCTCTCGCTACTGCGTAATTATAATTTAATAATGCATATCTATAAGCCTTCTTCTAACATGAAAAGTTAACCTTGGAACGTTCGTATATTTGTTGTTTTGCTCATAATATTCTTTTAAGAAACTTTTTCATCTAACCCATAACTTAACAATGCTTTCACTCATTCCACGTATTTTCTGTAATTTAGGAACCTAAAAGTAATTAACTGAAACCTAATACTGTAAAAGAGCACAGAAAATTTTACGAGAATTAAATTGAAATGGAAGATAAAAATTGTTTTATATACATTTTAAAATAATCGCTTTTACCAAAACACAAAAAGAACGAATTTTGAAAACCCACATAAACGTTTTAGTGCTCCACGGACATGAAACACTTATCTGAGATCTTTACATAAATTATATAGAAAGCGACCAAGCATATAAGGATTTGTGCCAAAGTAAATGGGCAATTGCTTAAAAATTCTATTCTTGGCGCATCGCTGAAAAACATCTAGCTGTATAATATACGGAACGATAACAATAACTCTTAATGGGCCATTTATAAGATACTGAGAGAGCATCGGAATAACTTTTGGAATTTTTCAGTTCTAACGTTGTCGAGAAGTACATGGAAAATGGGTGAGAATATCCATGATCAAGGTTTAATTATCTTAGTCGGGGTATAAAATTACATCGATTACGACGGTGCAAACTACTGGTGGTACTTACACGAATCGCTAATATATATATATATATATATATATATATATATATATATATATATATATGTATATATTGTTCGTTATAATATTCAATAAAACCAAAATATCTAATTTCAATATTATACACAAGAAGTGCGATAAGTTTATTCAATTTATTCATTCAGTAATAGATTCCAATTAACTAGAAAGCTTGTAATCTGAAGCTTTTGATAATCTGAAACTCTGTAAAATAAAATTACAGGAATGTGCATGAATAAATTTTTTTTCTCAAGCATAGTGAATAAACAGAGATTTGTGCATATTAGTTATACAGTGCCAGATTTGATCCAGATTGGAAAAGTAGTTATTATTACTTCTAAAATGAGACTTTAACTGTTTGAAAAGCTAATTCTGTCCTATTTTCAAGATATAGTAGGTGTTATTCCTTACATTTGGTAATAGTATATTACATATATATATATATATATATATATATATATTGATTTTTTCTAAAAAAATTATTCTACCTTCAAATTCGGTATTAAAAGAATTGCAAATGGGAGGGAATTGAACCCTGAAACTTTCTAGGACTCGTTTTGTTGATATTTACTAGTTGCAACCCCGTTGGACCATATCTATCGCCCAAACTTGGCAGCGCTTCTTTGTAAAAATTGTAATTCTGCTCATTGATTTCCTTGCGCGAGCCATCCTCGATATTCATACTCTGTTTACAATCAGTTTTAAAGCACACTCTTCTACTTGCACGAAAACTGTACTCGAAGAAACGCTCTGCAGTACTGAGGACGCCAGATCCAATGACACACTTTTCTATACAAAATCTTGAAAAGTAGATAAAGCGACGGAAAATAGAAGGCGAAAAATCGCGCGCAACGCATCGCTCATATATATGTACGAACAGCCACGTATTTATTCGTTTCACGACGGCACGCGGCTTAGAAGGACAGATGGAGGGTACAAGGTTATATATATATATATATATATATATATATATATATATATATATATATATATGCGAATGACGGCTTCTCGGCAGTTAGCGTCTGTGTCGGCGACCGTCTGCATACTATAAGACGGCGTCAAGTGAGTCTGACAAATTTATGTGCGGCCTCGAAGATCCCACCGTAAAGCTGCTTATATATATATATATATATATATCGATGTCGGCTTAAATCGGCATACCGAGGCTGGATGCTTCCGCGGCGCGCATCTCCTGGTATATAGTATACCTGTAATGTATATATATACAACCGTCGATTACACCGGCCGATTATCCGTATATAACGCGTCAGCTACCGGGCACATCTTACAAGTATATCGTTCATCTCGCACGGCTTGCGCGTGATTTATATTTCGGCTACGTTATTATAAGCCCACAGGGCGAAATCTCGCGACGGTTAATTAATGCGCCACTGAGCGCCGTGCGGTCTTCTACTTCTTCGGCTTCTTCTTCGTTTTTAGTCACACACATACGCGTACGTATGCATACGTGGTGCTTATTAGACGTTTAGAGAAGCTTAATGGTGTGCACGCGCGTGAAGCCATACGTTAAAGAGGTATCTAGCGAGATAAAGTGATTATTTCGCGCAATTTGTTCGCACACGCAAGCAAATTTTCACTGATTAAAGAAAGGACAAATTGGAACTAATGTGTTTATACGTTAATTAAAGAGTTTCATTATTTATCAAGCGATATTTTTCAACTAAAATCACACTGTTCAAAACGAGCTACTAAAAGTTTATGAAAATACACTGAATCTTATTGTTCATTGTTCTCATTGAATTGTTATTAAGTCATGGAAAATTCAAATTACATTGAAGTTTCCATGTAGGTTTTAAAATTGAAATCCATTAACTGAATAATTCTCATTGTAATTGAAGAATTTTCATTGACATTTTTTAAAAATGCATACTGATGAAGTGTTAATCGATCATATACACACACCTATATATATATATATATATATATATATATATATATATATATATATATATATATACATATATACTATCCAAGGTCATTTTTTGCCACTTATGGGAGCGACCAGTCACCAGACGACATGCAGCATATGCAATTTATACAAACTAAAATTACTGAAATAAAATTATATAGATCCTTGTTAAACAAGTTTTGATATTTTTACAATGATTTTTGATTTTGATTTTGATCATTTGATTTTTTTAATAAATTTACATGTTTGTTAAAAAACAATTTCATATAAAATTTAAATGATATGATTTCTTTTATAAATAAGATAATCTATTCAATATAATTAATAATTGAAGCAAGTGTAATATGCATGGAGAAGGGACCATAAACGATATGTTACGTGCATTTTAACAAACTTTATTAATTTTAACCTTTAGTGAATATTAATAAATTTTTTATGAACGTTATGATCTGCAATAACCTTCATTTCAGTGATCGTCACTGATATACAATGCATTAAAAATTGTAAAAAATCGTGATAAATTTACGAATATTCATTAGTATTCTGACTCAACATTTAACAGCATTTAATTAAAAATTCCTAAATCGGATTAAAATTGTAAACCTACGTGAAATTTCGTTGTCCAAATTGTGTAATTTCTGTGACTTTTTCAAAAAATGTTGTGTTTGAAAACGTATTTAAAGAGTGAATTCATATAAGACGTGCTCTGGAAACATACATTATATATATATACTGGATATATAAATAATTATGAACTATTTTATATGTTTATATTGATGAAATTTGTAATAGATATTTTGATAGTACATTGACTGTTGTAAATTGAAATTTTCTTATTTTCGTGAGTGATTTTCATTTTACTTTTTTATTAAGATAAGGTTGTTCTTATTTATGTAAATTTTCGAATTGCATATTAATTTTCATTGTCGTGAGCATTAATGGAATTTTCTTTAATTCAATTTTCTTTATTTCTACAATTTTATTAAATATTTATTATAATATACTCTCAAAAGTGAATTCAAATTTTAATAATTTTTTTGCTTTGATAGCATATTTTGAAGGAAAATATTACAAGTATTACTATATTCTTGCTACTGAAAAAGTTACTAATCTATTATCTAAACTATAACGATAAATAGAAGATAATAGTTATTAAAAAATTTCTTAGGCTAACTATAAGTACAAAAAAGTAAAATATTTTTTAACTATTACAGAATATCATTGAATGTTATTGAATTCAATTCTCACGATTTATATTATTGGGAAAGAACTATATTTCAATTCCAACAAATTTTTTAAATTGTTAAAAAATTTGCATTTATTACAAACGAAATTTTGAAATATTTATACCTAAATACATTTTCAGCGAAGAAACTGTTTTTATAGTTTACATTTATCAAAAGCGTATCAAATTGCAATTTTAAGAACTCTGAGAATAAAGAAAACCATCGTACAATAAACCTAAATTATGATATGAACATGTATAGACGCAGTGAGAGCGTAATTTTCAAGTTTGTTGCAATTAAGACTGTTTCGGGACGGTCTGGCCGATAGGAAGAATTCTCAAAAAATGAATAACGGAGAGAGACACACGTTTGCGACTTCCGAAAATTATTTCGAACCCAATTAGTCCTCTAACTGATGGCGCGCAAAGCCTTGCAGAATCGTCGAGTCATGGAGCTCATGGGTAATAATAATACATTTCTCGGAAGTTCAGTGGTGGAGGCGAACAACCGTTTGAAGCAACTAAATTGATGGGGCATTTTTTCTTTTGGTCCTTTACAAGGGACATACATGGAATGACTACGAGATTTTTAGCAAATTGATACGTATGAGATCGTTTCAGTGGCGTCGGCGCAAACTTTTTTTCACAGTACATTATGTAGCTGTATATACACGGATTCGTACAAGAGCGGCAATCAAATAATCGTGCTTGAAGTTCCGAAAGGTAGCGAAGTAGACAAAATCTTTGTCCTATAATGAGCTGCTGCTGGGGCTGAAATTCTCCCTCTGCCATTCTACCCTATATTACGCATAATTACGAACCTTTTATATAGAAGCCAGTATATCATATCGATCATATCAAGATACACATCTCGCGTGGAACGCTTATATCTCGAGGGCTGTTATCTTGAGAAGGCAACAACAATTCGGTAAATTCAAAGAAATTTATATGGGGTAATATCTTTGAAAGATTTCAATAGTTCACACATTTCCTCTTTAAATACGATTATTTTCGATTTTCGCTGCCTTTACGCATTCCTGTAAAAATGAAAAATACATGTGCGAGAGTATCATTGTTCCTCCGACGCCTCGATGAGGAAATTTCATCCTATATAATATGCAGAACTATGTGCGATCTCATTTGGTGCGACGGAGCACAAACATTATAGGCTCTCGGTGAAGTTAATTAAAATCGACGAGTCGCAAATTTATATTCGCACGACACTTATCGTTCATCGTTGAGAGTCACGCCGTTATATACGTTTATTATATTCCTTCGTTCGCTGATGAGCGCCTCCGCTGCGTACGAGCAGATCCGAAGAAATTAACGGGTTAATAAGCAGTGTTCAGTGTGTGTGTGTGTGTGTGTGTGTGTGTGCGTGTGTGTGTGTGTGTATACAGGAGGTGCACACGCTAGCTGTGTTGGTAAAGGAAGTATGAGTATATATATCCATATCTAATATGCAGATGTTAAATTTATATTTATTACGATGGCTTGTCAATTGGCTCGAATATACCCCTAAAAGATCTGTGTAAATGATGATCTGAAACTGGCTTGTAATTATACACAGATTTGAGGGTTAATTGCTAGCAGTTGATGAAAGTTGGTAATGTTTTTCGATGAACGTAAAGTCACTGTCAGTCTGTCAATATGTATATATCTTCCTATATCTATAATATTATTTGTACATAAATAATATTGTATAATTGCGATATCATATATTTTTAATAATTACATAGATAAGTTCTAGTTCTATAGCATTTCTTAAATTCATTGCATTTATAATGCATATAACATTTTGACATTGAATTGAATCTGTCAAAATGGATATAATCTTGGTTTTCATTTTACACTTCCTTCATTACATTAGTTTATGTTTCATTGACAGCCTTGCATTGCTAATGCTGCATTCTGTAATGATATTTTCATTTTTCAATAAGTATTGGTCAGTTACAGCTGTATGACCAATTCATAAACTTGTTAATAATATTTTGTCTCTTCTGTTAAACTTTAAGGTCGGATTATACTCGTATAGTAATGTTTATATTGTCGCAGGTGTGAATTTTTAGTTTGTTTTTGATTGTTTTATTTTCTAAAGCTTTTATACGTTTTAATTCGATCTTATTGTCTATTTTATTTAAGATTATTTCTTTGCATAATTTCCATATACGTAATTGTGGTTTACAAGTTTGATTATCTATATTAAGTTGTATTAAAGCAGGTCAATCTATCTCGGTTGCTAAGTCGGTGCTATATAGACTTAAGTCAATTACGTTGGTTTTACCGTCATTTAACAATAGTAAATTGCTATCCATTATCCAGATTTTAATGATTGTTTTTCTTGTTTCTTTTTTATAAGAGTTATTTGGGAGATTACTGAGGATGTCAGTATATCATACGGTTCTCATTACGAATGCTTTATATATCAAACATGGGACAACAAAATTTGTTCTGAAACTGATGATTTTCGACCGAAAGCAATGTTGCCGTGCTATATGTATTACATGAAGCAACTAATGAGTATACCTTGTTTGCGAGAATCATAACAGATGATGAATCAAGGCTTCACAGATACTAGATAGAAGCTTACGCTCAATCGTCCACTTGAAAATATTTAACGTCACCAACAACGAAAAAAAGCACGGTAATATCGTGAACGCCAAGGGTTGGTTCAATTTATTTTTGGATTTCGAAAATGTAGTACTGTATGAATGCTTATCTAAAGGACAAAAGGTCAACAGCGAAAATTATGTTGGAATTGCATATCGTTTGTTTGTAACAATTTATTAAATGATCAATAACGGAGAAAAATCGGATATAGTGATTGAACAAGGACATGTTCATAGACCTATTCACACCTCAGGGATTGTTGGATAGTTTTTGGTTAGAATAAGTGAAAAAGAGGTTTTGATAACATCGAAGCGATAAATCCTCAATCGTAAAAGCACCTAAATATTTAAAAGTGGATTTCAAATGTTAAATTGAAAAATGTGCTGGAATAAGTGCATTATATATGAACAGGATCTACATTGAAGATGACAAAACTGATATACACGAATAAATAAATATTATAGGTAGACAATAAAAAGGCTCGATATTTTTTGATCACACATCTTATGTAATGTAAAGATATTTAACTACGTGAAAGTAATTAAATTCTTATTAATTAAATTAAATAATAATAGTAATTAAATTTTCAAATCAAATAAGAAGCTTCCCAGCTGTTTTGTGATTAATTGATTATGTAACGGCTTAGAATTAAAAAGAAAACGCACACTATCCTCTTTCTAGCTCTATTAACACTTTGTCGCTGCTTAACTTCGGTTTTATTGGTTCGTTTGCATCCTCCTCTACTGTAAAAACGTTTAGAAGCCCTATGTGTGCGTTGGACATAATTTATTTATCGGTGTAAATATATATACACATAAACATAGGGACGGTCGCGTTTACGCCGCAAAATCCATCTCTCCCCAGCATCCGGGAAGCGTTGCTCGAAATTGCATAACGGCAATTTTTTCGTCGCCCGCGCTTTCGCAAGAACATGGCGCGTATAGTACACAGGCGCTTGGAGCTCGCTTGCATTCTGCACTTTTTCTCTGTACCTCCTCCCTCTTTATCTTTCGTTCTTTTCTTGTTTTTACACACGCGACTTCTCTCTCTCTCTCTCTCTCTCTCTCTCTCTCTCTCTCTCTCTCTCTCTCTCTCTCTCTCTCTCTTTCTCTTTCCATCTCTTGCACTCGTATACATATAATTCTGGAAATCGCGCGATGCTCGGCGCGGGCGCTTCGTGCACGGGCGGTTTCACGATCATTACCGCATCGTGCCTCCCCCGAGGTATCTATATATAGGTGTTGCGTATGGTTTTGTGAAAATCTCTTATACAGACTGCAGCACTGCGGTGGGTGCTTTTGTCGACTTTTTTTTGTAAGTCCGACGCGGCAACGGTAGTTTTAGAAAGACGCGAAACTACACTGATTTCAGTCCTCGGCGTGACGCAACTTGTATTGGGGAAGGACACAGTAAAAGTAATAACTGTTCGAACTGATTGCGGGCTGGAATTTGCCGTTTTGTTTGTTTTGGATTAGGATTCCTTATAATTCATTTGTTATTGTGGGAAATAATTGGCCATATTTGCTGTCTACTTATAATGTCGTCACTTCCGTATAAAAAGTACTGTCTCAGTGTCCAGTTCAAGAAGGTGCTATCTCACAGACAATTTTTTTTGCTTGAATTTCAGTTGGCACCAATACCTACATATTCGTAATAATTAATTTAAAATACAAACATGAATTATATATATATACATATTATATATATACATACATATATATATATATATATATATATATATATATATATATATATAGATATATATATAAACCTATACTATACTATACTATATGTATGCGTGCGTGTGTAAAAAAATTGTATAGATGGTTTCTACGTGCAATCTCGTAGTTACGTGTTCGGATGCTGGAATACGTTGTACAGGTGACTAGGGACTGAGACGTTGTAAAGAAATACACATCGCCTCGGTAGAATAAATGATGCTTAAAATAATTAAAATGACTGATGACCAACATGGGAAATATCACTACTGCACTTTAGTATCGAGCATGTACATACATATGTACATATATAAATTATTATACTTTTTACTAGAATGATCGGTTTCACTCAAGTTATAGGTTATGAGAGTTATTCTTCTATATTAGAAATTGAGTAGAATAGATCTAATTGATACTAATAAAATATATAAGTCTCAAGAGTATATTTGTTTTCGCTATAATCCACTTCGCTAAATATATCGAATGGTTCTCGGTCATAATATTTATTACTTATAAACAACTATATATAATAGGCAAAAGTAAATCTTAGTTTTCAGATTTTCGATTAGTATTTAGGGTATTAAAAAAACTAATAGAAAATCTGAAAACTATGATTTACTTATAAATGTTTTAAAATACGAAAAAAATTATTTTGTGATACCTCTTCACATCATTATCCAAAAATTATTTAAGATATGTCTAGCAAAAAATTTATCGTAGTTACTTAATTCTTTTTGTTCTATGATCAATTGCATTGGACTACAAGAAACCATTCTTTTGAATCACCTTCATTCTCGGATGCCAGACAGATAATATCTGGAGTAGCTAACCGTACACTCGATGGCTTAATCGCGTTGCTATGAATTTTACGTTATGTGTACATATATGTCTGCACTGATCTAATTTTAAGTCTTTGTTGCTTTAATCGACTTTTGAGTACTTTCATGTCTTTTATATTCATATGAAAGCAATACAGACCTCCAGTATATGACTTAATCTGAGAATAATAAAAGCACATTGGATGAAAATGTAACATTCACTGGGTGATTAACGATTACTAAATATGCATTGGTAATCTATACTGTACTTCAAAGATATTTAAAAGATCGGATGTTAATTACAAAATAAATTTTAAATGTTTTCTCTAATATTCATTTATTCATTTAATTTGCAGTTGATTGAAGTTATTTACTAAATCTACTTTGACTTCATGAAAATGGATTTGCACTGACAAAAATATATGAATGCAGTTAGGTGATAATGGAGAAATATATTTAAATATCTGCATATATATATATATATATATATATATATATATATATATATATATATATTAAATACATTTTAGTATAAATTAAAAAATGTTAAGCCTGTACATTAGTTAGACTATGAATCCACCGTTGAGATATCAAGAATAAAGGTAATGAAATTTCATTAAATTTCATTATAAATTATTTTCTTAAATTTACAGCCTGATTATAAACGTTCTATACATTGAGACATTATTTTGTGGAATTCTTCCACCATAAAGTATTTAAACTGATTTTAATTATTTTTATGAGTCACATATTTTTTACCTACATTTATTTTATCTACTATTGCCTCGAATTACTCATATCTCAAAATCTGCAAGATATAAGATTTTTCACGATCGCTATTAGAATATTGATTATGTATATTAATGCATGGAGCCTTTCAGTATATATAAGCATAAATGCAAATGCTTATATATCTATACGTTCAGTTTTAATTGCAAGACTTGTACTTGTAAAAGCTGCCATTGATGGTATTAAATATTGGTCACTTATAAGATAGGCTGCGCAATTGGAAACTAGTTCTGCAATTCTCTCTCTTTCTCTCTCTGATGCAAAGTCGCTCTCGATTTCAGATATCTATAGAAAACACAGTCACTTTTATAGAATTAAATGTCTTTTCCGGATTAAACATACAGAAACAAACATAATTCATTCGTATAACCGATCACTCAAAGAAATGCTGAAGTTCAACCAGGAGACGCGAGAAAAATATATTAGAACATACATGTGCGATCTCCCAAAAGAAAAATTAATGACATGTACACTTTCGAATCAGTTTCGCGAAAGCGCAGGAGTAAATGACATGGGTGGAATGTAATGTTATTTTATACCACGACTTATAACACGTCGTTCTCGTTGCTCCGCGTAAACGGCTAGATCGTCAATCAGTTATAGCGAAAGAGAACCGATCGCCTTCACAACTATACGCCACGTTTTGCTCTCGAAAAACTCTATATTTTCATACATTATAATTTTCTTATCCGAGCTCGTGAATAACGTAGCGGGTACACATAGCGCGAATAGATCCTTGCAAATTCTCGCGGACGAACGGCGCGATTGTTAGATTATTATATAGGAGCAGCGAGCTCCACATCTCGAAGCCGCGGAGAAAATTTCAATGCGAGCCGCGCACCAGCTTCCTCGCTCCCTATCTCGCGCTGGTTCTCCCGTTCTTCCTCACCATTCCTTCGACGCGGCCGTAAAAGAGACTTCCTGGAAGTATGCACCGGACCGAGCGGTGCGATCGGGGGGAAGGAGGTTGGAGGTGGAAACTAATTGTAATATCGGCGCAATACTGGCCGGTACGGGTGTACATAGGTAGTCGCCATATCATGTAAATGAAACGGGGGCCGATTTCAGCTGTGCCGATATACAAGCGGGTGCCATCGTTCGGAGGAGCTCGAGATGGCCGCGTTAATAGATCGTATAATAGAATCTCGTGGCGCTAGCCATACGGAGGATGAAGCGAGTCCTTCCGAG
Organism: Sycobia sp. Sy_11; assembly: GCA_018907035.1. Lineage (NCBI taxonomy): Eukaryota > Metazoa > Arthropoda > Insecta > Hymenoptera > Epichrysomallidae > Sycobia > Sycobia sp. Sy_11. Next base: position 276,130 of record JACCIC010000040.1, read on the forward strand.
GCGCGCGCGCAGCCGCTGATGATTTTTCGCCTCCGAGCGATTCTCGCTCTGTATGGTATATAAAATTCCGTTTTTGCGCTCGCGTTCCTCTCACACGGATTTATGGCTTTTCAAAGCGCCGCCGTTAATTTTCCAGGTAGTGACGAGGGGGAGAGGGTGAAGGGTTGGGGAAGAGATTTGATTGCGCAGGTGCTCGGTCTAACGAAGCTTTCGCTTTTTCTGTGGGACGACGCGCGTTTTCGCAAGCGCGATGACGATGACGGATCGTTGAAGAGGTTAAGTTATTATAAGTGTCGTTCCAGCTGAGACGCTTGAAATATGTATATAGTAGAATATATAATACATAGAAATGATTTTTAATTTACGATCCAGTAATTTAGAGATTATTGTTAAGCTAGAAGAAAAGTCAATTATAGATGAAATCCCGTGGATTGAAATTTATAGTGTCCTTCTAAAGAAATCGATCTGCCCAAGGATCAGCGGGATACGTTGTATGCCAGCCTAGCTCTTCGCATTGCCTCTTTTTTTCTCCCAGGTATGCCTTCTGTTTTGCACCATTATATCTTAGATATAACTGTTGCACAGAAATCGAGAACCGATCGGCCAATAGAACGGCGCGATTGGTTTCATTATCAATTATGTAATTATTGTTTTTTGTATTTTTTTTTTAATAACTGTCAGTAAACAATAATGAAATGCTTGCTACAGAATATTTGCCTACTATTCTATAGTAAAATTCTGTAGTACATATTATAAAAAACATTAGCGTAGAAGAGAAACGTAAATAATCAAACAGAGGGGAACGAACGACCTTAGCATTCGGCCGGACGTTACATTGACAATTCTAAATAACTTCGAACTATATTTTCAGGTATCGATTTATCTAATCCAAAATATCGGCATTTTCTATTGATAATTGTACTATTCTACTAGAATTTTCTTTCTTTGTACCGTGTCCATATGTATTATCGATATTTCGGAAAAGAATATTCATTTTCAATTCAAATAAACTATAATTACTAGGTGTGATCCAAGTAAAAGTAACCTTTTACTTTAAGAGAAATTTAATTCGTTGTTGGTTATGGGTACTTAACCTAAAACTGAGGTAAAGCGATCTCTGCACGAGCAGTACTAATTATTGAATTTATATCAATCGATCTTCTTTTTAATAATATTGTTCAGGAAATCTATGCGTGCGAGCGATAATGCGTATACTCACGTATTTTATATGTATATACTTTATATGTATGTATTTGTATCTATCTAATGCTTATATGGCATAGATCGTAAGTATTCGAAGATAATCGTCTTCATCAAATGCGGGGGAAATTCGTAGGTAGAATTTTAGTGTAGCAGTGTAGCGAGGAACACCGAACTGTGCTAATGAGCGAGAAATCCTGGAAGGTCCATGCTCATTCCGATCTCGAGGAGTTTAGTGAAATCCGAGAAGTGGGGCTAAAATTCTATTGCTAGTTAGGCCCCGTAAATATTCTATATTGTATACGATCAATGAGGAAAAAATCGCGCGCGGGTGATCGAACAGCTAGTTCATCATCGCTGGGTCGAGGCTAAAGGTCGTGTGCGAATCCACGCGTCCCGCTTCTTTCAACCGCGTGTTACGTTTCGCATTCTGCGCCGTATATGCTTAATCGACCTTACGTCTAGCATCGATTTTCCGAGCGCGCCCGTGAGCGCGGCGAATAAATGCTTCGGTCTTTTTGCGCGTGTCGCTGTGAAAAAGCAGTGTACCGCGAGTGCTACGCGGGTGTGCGCGCGAATCAGCGGACAAGGCGCTGTAGGAAGCCGCCTCGTTGAGCGAACCCTCGTGTTCTGAGCAGCCTAAGTGCGACCCGTCTAGAAGGCTCCGTTGCGAGCGCCTGACGATTGCTCGATTACGTACGCGGTGCGAGGGCTGCACCCGCTCCCGAGAGGTCGTGGCACCGAGACACGTGCAACGATTTGCTTAGGCTTGCTCCCGTCTTGAATATCAGGTATCTACCTGATGCATGACACAAAACGGTGCCATATAAGCAGTAAATGTATGGTGAGTTTGTTTGCAGTATGTGCATAAGCAGTACGACGATGAATGTATTAATGTGTATAGTTTATAAATTCTGTAGGTCTTGCTAATAAACGCGCTGTTGTTTATAATAATATATTTTGATATTAATGTTAACTACTTTAAGTTTAATTAATTTATTTATCGTGTTGAACTTGTTATAATTTTTGACTTACTACAGCTGTGTGTCTAAAATTGTAGAGGTTTTTACGCAGAAGCAAGTTAAGTAGTTCTCGCGAATTAATTTTTTTTTTATTTGATTTAACCTTTTCCTTTTATACCGAACCCCATAGTATATATACAAAATATATTCAAATATATATATATATATATATATATATATATATATATATATGAGATATGAAACATTGTCGGAAATTGGATTAGTCGCCACGTTACCTGGCTACTGCACCTTTCAAGAGAACACAGTACATGGACAGGCGATTGAAATCGAAATATTGGCCTCTTCTCGGCGAACGAAATCGGTCTCAGTAGAGCGTGCACGCGCCTCGCATTAATTAAATGTAGTCTCGGCGCGCTTTCTCACGCGCACTATACTGCCTAGGCGAACGGCTGTAGAATTTATATTATATATATATATATATATATATATTTGCAAAAATCGAAATAGACATAGCACCACGAAGCGTTCAATCACATTTTTGCGAGCCAGGGATCCCGCGCGCGAACTGTATTCCATGCGGAAAACTTATCGGTCGTGGTCTGCGCTCTCGAAGCATATATATATATATATATATATATATATATATATATATATATATATCAGGGATTAAATAAATAAGGCAATTGTTGATTTTGAGCTCGTTGAAGCGGACCAGGAAATTTATTATTTGTTATCTCTCGCGAAACGAATTGAGCCGCTGACGTGATTAGTTGCTTTATTGCCGAGATTTATAGGGCAAGATAACGAGCGGTTTTCCATTAAATATATTATATATATATATATATATATATATATATATATATATATATAGATTTCCGTGGGGTTTGCGTCGCAATCTATTCAGGGGTCTTTCAAGAACACTCGCGCATGTGCGAAGGTGAAGAAAAATATTAGGAAATACTGCTTTTCGCGCAAGCCTTGTTTCCTGTCTTTGATTTTGTATTTAAAAACTCCTTGGAGAGTTTCACCTCCTGTGGATGCGTATATAGAGATTGCATTTTTTATTTGCCCCGATCGAGCTCCTTATTGTGCTTTCTACTCAGCGAAGAGACAGTTATTTTTATATTTCTTTTATGAATTATATTACTCGGTCATATCTCGTACGTACATACTTTCTACGAAATGACGAAAGATCGCTTATGAATTTGAGATTCGAAACGTTCAATCCACTGAATCCTGAAATGACGGAATATATATATATATATATATATATATATATATATATATATATATATACATTTATAAAGCTAAGCCCGAAACCGGAATTTAATGGATCCAAGTCAGATATAACGATCCGATTCCATTTCAAAATTTGATTGTATATAAATTAACTTTCCACTCGATTTGCAAAATCGCCCGAGCAGCGAGCGATTTCGCGCGCGCCTTAGACATGTTTCAGAATTTACTCTATATATATAAGTGGACTTTTCCTCATTAAAATTTATATGCTTTTCCCATGTAACGGGCTCGCGTATGAACCGCTTCCAACGCTCCACGAATACGTGTATAAGTAATAGATCGCTGTATGAATACTTCGTCGAGGTTTCGATGATCGATACGCATCAGATTGATTATTCCTACTCCTGCTTACCCCAGTAGATCACTTTCAATTATTACGAAAACTGATAAAGTCGCTTGATTTGTGGTTGCAACGCTTTTCGGAAGGAACAATCAATTGTATGCCTGTCAGCAGCGTTGACATGGCAGAAGGGGTAAGATTCAACAAGCCCAAGGAGAAATTGATCCAGTACCTATAATTGAGAGGTAGAGGAGGACGGGTTTATGAGAAAGGGGCGAAATGAGGAAATCATTGGTTTATCCAATTTCCCCACTCAGTATGTATACTTTTAAAGCTTTATACTGTTTTCGTTCAATTGAGATAACTATTTACCATGGAAGCAACATGTTATATATATATATATATATATATATATATATATATATATATATAAATTTACACGTTACGCGTATAGTATGTATATCTGTAACGAGAAAGTGTGGTTTTTACTGCGGTTAGACGAAATTGCGCTTAAGTAAGGTACATTTTCAACACTTGTTTTTAATGAAACTCTTATTATCCGTGCTATAATAATTTTGTATATTATCAATAATTAAAAATTATATTATCTTAGAAAGTACGTTAAGGTTATTGACTTTATAGTAGCAAAAAATTTTTTTTTACGCTGCTGCATTTTACTAACATTTAAAGTAATTGAGCGAATCAAATTTTCCGTTTTTTCCTTTTTTTGAGACTGTAAATATCCTGAATTTTTATAAAAAGTAAATAATATATATATATATATATATATATGCATATTTTTATATCATTTGTTTACTGTGTTTACTGGTAGTAATAATAAACAGAATTTGCCACATGCAAAACCGATTTAAAAGTAAAAGTTAGTAGCTATGTTCAGTGTCCTACCTAGTAATTACGCAGCACGGCCGCAGGACAAAATATCTTGTCGTCTCTTAAAAATATTGGACGTCTCAGAGAAATGTCGTATTATGTAGTATTATGATTAGATTTTTTATGTGAAATAACCGAATAATTATAGTGTAATATGTCGTCTGATTCATTTATGCAATCCCAAGAGCAGACAAATATATGTTTTATGTATCTAACCCTTGAGATTTTTTATTTAGATTTCTATATAAAAATAAAAGAAACTTAGCATACTAAAATCAATCTAAAAATTATTTAAAAATTCAAATTTAGAAAAATGATTATGAGATTTTTAAACATATCGTTGATAGAATGATTAGATATATCATGAATCCTCGAATGCTAAATGAATATTAAAAAAATATTCCGTTATAGGTGTATAAGTAATCATAGGAATTTAATTTGATATGGCGACAGTCTAATACATCAATCACTTATAATACACCAATCACTGATCCTTTCATCCACAGTGCCGAAATTAGTATGCTCTCGTCCTCTTCATTACTGTACTTATAATACTTAAATACTATTACGTACAATCGGCTCCATCTTACAAAACATCCTTTTATAGACCACCGATCGCGACCCACTCGCGAAACAATGAGCGAACGCTCGCGAGCTACCGCATCTATGTATACGGAATGGAATAAAGAGCCGTTGATGGCTCGTCTCTCGAAAGTAAAAAAATCGAACTGTGCGCGTATGTAATTGCGCGCGTGTATATATTACCACCGCAAGCGAGTCCCGGCACCACCCCGCTCGCCTGGCGCAATTCTGCGCGTGAATTAACGGGTCTCCGGCCGAAATAGTAAAAACAGCGAGATATTTTGTGGGAGGGCGTGCGATGCCGAGAAGGTCGCGGGTCCCCGTCCGTCGTGCGCACGTGCGTGCGACCGGGGCACGGTAAAAATCAAGGCTGCATACCCAATTCCTTGGGCGGTGCGTCTCGCATAACGAACAAGCGGACAAGCGTTCGGCCCGTTCTCGCGGCTGTTACGAAGTTTCGTCGCATCAGAATAAGCGCGTGTATCGTGCAGCCCGGGACACAACACGATGCAAACGGAAGTGCAGATGGATACGTTCGGATTAGACGCTTCTTGCCTTGTATACAGGGTAGCCCAGACGCAGGAGTTCGCCGCAGTAGTAATTTTTAGAATTGTAGCAACTTCTTATTCATCTTAGCTCCAAAGCAAGGATAAAATCGAATAAAATATGTACGAATATGAAAAATTTATGTACAGACAATCTCGTTATTTTTACATATACGTCAATTTAATGAGCTGATGCCTCGAACTATTTTGAATATAAAAGAGTAATAAAATGGATATTCTGAAAAAAAGAGTTGAATACGTAAGTGAAATAAAATGGGCAAGGAAAACGTGCAAAATATTGAATGCAACAAAATACTTATCATAAATTTCAATTTGAATATAAGTACATTACAGCAATAACGGTTTAGTTTAGTTAATTTTTTTATTTACATTACAGTATAGCATTACCTTTAGTTGAAATACTCATGAAAAAATCCACCAGATTATGGGACAGATTTAGTGCAGATTTAGAAAGGTACTTTTGATTACCTACAAAATAAATTCTCTAAGTGTTCGAGTTTAGCGCTTTCCTCTTTCCAGTATAAAGTTCTTTTTTACTTATAAGATAATACTTCTCTTGAGTTATATCAAATGTACAATAGATTTAGCATTACATTATATTTAGAGGAGCTTTTCAAATAGATGCACAGCTTTTTACTTAATTTGAAACTTAATTTGCTCCATTTAAACTTTTTTGATTAAATAATGTTATTAATTTTTCAAATACAGAACCAAAATCAAGTATAGATGATTTCTTGAAAAAAATTCCTGATTAAATAATATATCTAATTTCATTAAAGAAAAGTAACACAGTTCCCGAGTGAAATATATTTTGATATATGTATAATCAAAAGAATTTCTATACATTTCTTTCTAAAGGTAATCAGTAGTACATTGTACAACTTACATCAAATCCTTGATCAATTACTGATGATTTCCTTGATAAGATAAAAAAAATAACACAGGCTCAACAATTATAATTAGAAAGTGAGATAGTCATCAATGGAAGGGTTACTTAAAGTCAGTGGTACTAAGTTGAACCTTTTTAGCTATTTAGGAATTAAAAATTTTCTCTTGAAACTGATCATCTTTATACAGATGCATACTCCTAGTAGCTCTAATCTAAGAATGAAAATTACAATTTGTGTCTATGCCTTTTTTGACATATGAGATTCAGTTCGTGTTTATCACTTCTAGACTTCCTAATACATGCTTGTAAGTATAACTGATAACCTGAATTTATTATTATATACTAAACCATTCGCTTAACTTTACATATCGATCCACTCAACGCACCTCTAAATATTCAGTCGCGATTAATGCAGTTCGCATGTGTAGTGCATAGAGCATCTGAAGAAATATATCTTTTAAACGGTAATTTTGAACTACCGGTAGTATTTTTGCTCGCCCGCTTATGTAGATTATAGAAAACACTCTAGATATTTTTCATATATAGGAGTGTATAAAAATAAAATATACCGAAGAAATTTATATGAAATATCGAAATTTCCTTATTATGCACTTTCTAAAATACATAACGTAAATTCCATTCAAAGTTAGTAACTGTGCTAATATAAAATCTCGTACTGATGCTTTTCAAGAATAATCCACGTAAATTATGTGTTAGTTATTTATAGAGAAACTTTTCTTAAAAATCACCAAGTTGCATATAACGCGTGTCTTCGTAAAACTCTCAAACAAGTCATGCTTATAAAAAAAAGTACGGTTTTATTGAACAAAAAATTTATTGTGTGCCAGTGCTTATAAGAAAATAAAAAAATAATATAATAAATGATTTTTAAAAATATAAATATGAAAAACGATGTCATGAAAAAATTAAATATAGCCCTGATAAGGAAAACCGTGTGTTTCTATATATATATATATATATATATATATATATATATATATATATATATATATATATATATATCAAGTCAACAACGGTATTCTCAAGCCGTACCAAGCTTTAATCTTTTATTACTCTCTTTTGAAAATAAGAAATAGCACACTGCATATATATATACACCATACATTTACTTGCCTTGGCCAAAATAAGTTCGGTTACTTAACGATTAATTAATTTAACACCGCGTTTTCGATCGCAATAATTATCATATAAATTACGCGTTTACGCAACTAGCCTCAAAAACTCGTTAATTATTTTCCATTTGAAACGTTGACGTATACAGATATAACTCGAATTGCGCCTATAAAACATAAACAGAGTAGCCTGTGCTCGCACAATACACATCAACGCAACGGCGCGCCGTGTGCAAGCCTTACTCACCGTAGCGTGCATTCGCTCACCATTCACGGAATAGATCTACTGTTTTAATAACGGCGACAGCTGGGACATTAATAATTTCGCGAGAATCAAACGTAATATTGCAGAACCCGACAACTAGAGCCTGTTCTATATATATATATATATATATATATATATATATATATATATATATATATATACACAACATTAGGTGTCTGGTGCATGTCGTGCGCTTTCAGAAGACCCTGAATACCTACCAGCTGACGCGCGGATCTTCTTTACGCATGTGCTCGTAACGGAAAAAACTGTCCTCGGAGGGAAAAGCCGTATACGCGCGTCGATAAAATGAAGAAAGAGAAAAAAACAGGAATAATTAGTACAATATGCATACTTCAGTGCGCGCGAATGTTCGGCGTTCTCGATTTATATATATATATATATATATATATATATATATATATATATATATATATATATATATACAAACGCTTGCGCGCTCGTCTGCTCGACCTTAATGTCGGAAATTATATCCCCGAAGGTCTTTACATAGTCTCTCGCTCTTTCTCTCGTTACGCGCCGGCACGTGCATTTTTTCGCTTAACCTGGAAAGGTGAGATTTCGGGCTTTCTCGATCCGCGCTCGCGAGGCACGCTTGAGAACGCGAGCACAACCGCCCCGAGGGACATTCCCGAAGAGATCCAATGCGAGGGGGAGATCAGCAGCAACAACGGCAGCAGTATCGGTCTCTGTATAATCATCTCGAGTCAGCTGTGCGGGAGATGTGGAACGGTTTCCCGGTCGTCTATATACTTTCGCCGCACCGACGATGTTACAAATGGCGTTTCCCGCTGCATCTCCGCGTAGCGGCTTTATATATATATATATATATATATATATATATATATATATATATATATATGTGCGTGTGTGTGCGACCTCATTGTTTTGTATGTGCACGCATGAATGTGTGCATGCGGGTCCTGATTTGATACGAGGTTGACGATTGTGCGGGTGCAAAGGAAGTTCGGTTTGAATTAATTCATTTGTTTTTACGATATAATTTACCGTATTTTGAGAACAAATGTGTATCTTAAATTTACGTGTATATTTATACGCAAAACGTTAAGGGAATATAGGTGTTCATTAAGATATTAATGCTCATCAAATGCAATCTAACGGCAATCTTAGATTTATCTAAGTGAAATAATTGTTTATTACATGTATGAACTATAGTGTCTATCGTTTTAGCAAAAGATTTTATTGAACGAGGTTATTCTATAGTGAATTTAAGATACATTTTCGTATTATAAATTACATTCTTAGTAAATTATATTCTGACTTTATTTAATGAGCTTTGTTACCAGATAATATAATACAGTTAATTACGAGCTAAATATCAAATTCTTCCGGTCAGTCAATTCAACGGTTCAGCATATATATATATATATATACAGAATCGATAAATGTTCTATTGTATAAAATAATCTACTGTAATTGAAACTATGTTCATATGAAAAAACTAATTTTCCAAATATATTTTACAGTGATATATTGCTTCATAAAATCTCTGTTGGCAGATAAGAAAACACGTGTATTACATTTTTAGAATTTTAATGTACATTGAGTTTTATCGAATTTTATAAATTATTACTCAGCAGTTATTTATAGCATATTCTTCAAAAATAGCTTTTTAGAAGAATTTTGAGGCTGGTTTCATCCCCTAAATGTTTTTTTATCGATAAAGAATATAATCTGCTCCTTGACGCTGAACAAGATTATAATAAAATCAATGAAACCGTAATGTCCGGATGGAGAAAATTTCTTCCTAAAATACCAACTATGCAACATTTTATGCAATTTTCTATCTTGTTACTTTAGCGAATATAAACAAAACCTACTCGTAACGATCTGGCTCATAGTATATACTATTTCTTCATATACTATGCAAAACAAAATATATAGCCGATCTCTCGAAAAAGAAAATTAATATTTACCATAGAAAGAGAGAGAGAGAGAGAGAAAGGGAGGAGGAAATAATAATTACGAAGTCTAACCTCAATATGTCGTTGCAATGAAAGCTTTCACTAAAGTCGTTAAAATGATAGTTTATCGTTGATTTTATACCCATCTATATGTATATAATACATTTAACATGTATCTCATTATATAAAGGAACTCTATTCTCTAAATATATCATATCATAAATTTAATGCAGGCTATATTAACAAAAAACAGATAGTTATTTGCGTTCTCATTTTCGTCCCTTGAAAGCAAAAAGTAACTAACTTAAAATATAGTTTACTAACCTGGGAATCATATAGAATTTACACGTATAACAGTTTATACAATAGAGCCTTACATCGAGAGAAAGAGAAAAACAGACATCGTTGGTAATAAATCTATATCCAATCGAAGGCAAACGATAAGCTCATAAAGGACTAATTTCAGGCAATACTTCGGAGTAATGATCGTTACACAAACAATCCATTACTTTCCTTTTCATCGAATTATTAAATCACGTACAATCGATCGATCAAATATTCGGCTTGGAGGGGGGGGGGTTCACCTATTGCGCTCCGCCCCCCTTTCTCTCCCTATATCTGCAGAAATAAGGGGGCTTGCGCAATTCTTTGCCGTAATAAACGTGATATCAGTGCTTCGGTAATAATCGATCTATTCAGTAGCTATCGAAAAGCTATTCCATCGGGAGATATTTAATTAACTCTCTTTCTGTCTCTCTCTCTCTCTCTCTCTCTCTCTCTCTCTCTCTCTCTCTCTCTGCGCTGCGCCAGTCGCGGCTCCGAATGCAATTATTATTCGCAGCGCGGGGCCGACATTATACATAGACGGGCCTTTATTTGCCCGGGATGAACGGGGCCGACTTCGCGGTATTAGCACACTGATACGCAACTTCCGCGTACACGACGGGGGCGGAAAGAAGGCGAAACCGCGGTTAGTTCGCCGCATTCGCTCGATCGAATCGAATACCAGCGCGGGAGAATGGTGGGTACATTTTTTTTTACGTCGCGCGCGTCATCGCCGCCGATTCTATATAATAATGCAGCGCGACGCTCGATATTATATATACGCAGATACGCGTATATTTACAAACTTGAAAATGAGAGCGAAGCCAGCGCGAAATGCGAAAACGCCCGCGGATGTGTCGTTATAGAGAGAAATCCCGCGGATAACAGTAAATAAATAAGTACGCGAGAGGCGAAAGTTACTCGCCGAGCGCAGCGAAACACAGAGCGCCGATCGGGTCGCGCATCAGAGGCGGCCGTTCGTTAATCCGGCTCGTTATACCACACTGCCCGCGCTCGCGGCATCCCCGAAAGCACGCGCGCGGTGGATTAAACAAGGTGAAGAGAGATCGTGCGTGTAAGCGACCTCCGCGTAGGAGGGAGGAGGGCTGCAAATCGGCCGTGTTTACATTTAAATGTGCGTTCCGACGTCGCGGCGTGGCGCGCCTTATGTAAATCGGCACGATCGGAAGGGAGAGTAAGGGGCCAGCGGGCGCGGGCTACTGATAAATTCGTGCGGAATCGCCGATCGAAAGACGAAGGAGAGAATTGAGAGCCAACGTATTTTGTCGCAAAAATCGGTAAATAATAGAATAATTTGATATTGCATTTATGTATTTATCAGTCATCTTCGCGCATCGTAAATTTTTTCAATATTTCATAAGGCATACAGATGTGGCAAATATTTTCTAGTTTCGATTTAAAATTTAACGTTGAATACAAATCTAAGATTAGGAAGTCCAAAAGCCCGAAATTTATTGAGTTTATTGAAGTGTAGTGTCCCGTCATCTTGGATCTACAATTTAGAATTTCGTAAATCTCATTTGGAAAATGATCAGATATCAAGTTTGCTATAACTCTCTTGACTTTTTCAACTTAAAATATCAATCTGTTGTTTTGTTTCAAAATATTTGAATTTTGTATTCACCAGTTTGAATCGAAAATTTGAATTCAGATTCGTAACGAACGCTCCCGAAATCTGTTAACTAATAATTTTGGTATAGAAAATCTAATATTCATGATAATATAGAAAAAAGAAACATGTGCATCCGAAAAATTTGTATACGGCTGAGATGGTGCTGATCGGCATCGTATCAAGATTGAGCCCTATCACTATAGTTGATTAAGTATGATTCAGGCATATCCATAAAGCGTATGACAGTCGCAGATTACTGGATACTTCACAAATCCTTAAAATCTTATATGGAGCTCTCATCAGCACGAAAATTGCGATAGAATCCGACAAGTTCGAAAGCATACTTCAACATAACCTCACGAATATGAGAAAAAAATCAGCGATACCGCACCAAGCACTATACATAACCTTCTATTATAAATCAAACGTGCGTTTGCCTAATTTCTAGTAGCAACACGAGACAGAAGAGATGTATTATCATAATAGCGACACGAGACAGAAGAGATGTATCTCTATCATAATGCGTAGATCATATCGCGAGAGTACGGTTGTTAATTCCGCTATTTTTCTTCAATAAATATTAGAGCGCTTGACCGTGCCCCGCGATATAAAGTAGAGAGCATTATACAGTACGAGAATGCCACGAGGTAAATAGAGCGGAAACGATAGTTTAAGCTAATGCTTATCACTGAACGATATTATCTCATTATAGCGGTGTTCCTATCTCTATTTCTTTAAATACTCTATAGTGTTCGCGCAAAACGTTCTTCTTTCTTTTTTTAGTCTGACAGGTATAAAGTTGTAGAAGTTTCTTGCAGAATATAATTCGTCTTTTGCATACTGTAACAGTGCGCGACAAAGCGTTCGAGATTTCAATGAATTGTGCTGGATTTATTTTCAGCGCTGTCCTCCTGGCGCTTGCTCGTTTCTTACACTCGCGAAATTAAATATGTGAACAAGCGGGCATTGTTATTGCGAACAATAGAGAAAATCTTCAACATCAACTGTGAGAGATATTGCTTTAAATCCTTATCCTTGGATTTTATTACATATGTATGAAGTATATGCGTTTGCATCTGTCAAAATTCAGTAAACGTGGAATAATTCGATATAATAATTTGAACGAAATTGTATATCGCTATATACGAATCAGCATTTCATTTATTATCTTCGTGTCTTATGTTGACAGTAGTCAAAATGTACGGATTATATAAACATTCGTATCGATCCGAGACAAATGAGATAAATATCTAGTGATAGATTTGGGAGGGAAGGAGCTTCGTTGCAAATATATTTGAATATGTTTTTAAATAACTTACTTCCTATTAAGCAACTGAATATAAGATACAGAATATATTACTTTTTATAGTACTTTTTATATGTGGTCACGTGTTTTAGCACTTGCAGGCCACGTACTAAGTTGTTGAATCAATAATTGTCATAGTTGTTGAATTAATAATTGAAACGCTCTTGCAACAAGCAATATCGATACTAATCATTTATCAGTATACAAGGCGAACTGTAACTTATACCTGTACTAACGCGAAATATTCATTTTTAAGTCTTACAATCTGTGGACTGAATTTTTTTGATGCACTCTTTCTAGTTGAATATGAAATATTGTATTTGCAATTTTTTTAGCTAGCCTATGTTATATTTTTCATGGATTTATGCCTCACTGATATCTTTAAAGTGCATAGATTTCTATTTCTATCTTTCAAAAGTCTTTTCTTTCATGACTTACGTATTATTTTATTATATTTATATTTTTTAACGATTAACAACTAATTTAGTTGTTAGTTTCTCGTTAGTTACATTTTTTTTCTAAACTAAGTGTTGCTTCTGCTTAGCCTACTTTTTAAATTATAACTTATATTGATTATAAAGTTTTAAATTAAAAAAAATGCAAATAGAATTAACAAAATAAAAATAAAGATCCAAGAATTCAAGAATTTCGTGAAGTATTTTTAATATTTTCTTATAGCTTTTGAATTTGACAAGAGACTGTCAATGTTATTTGCTTAAAAAACATTATCAAGTATTTCTCTCGTGCATATACCTTTAAAGAAGTATAGTTTCAGGCTTAATTTTTACATAATGTATTGCTTGTTTGGAGAGGGTATCATAGAAGAAATGTCCAGGTCCTCAACGAGGGTTAAGTCAGGACATGGCTACCGATAAATTTCTCTATGCAATAATCCAGAGCGATCTAACTCACCTTCTCGAGAAATATATATATATATATATTATTGGAAAAACGAGTTTTTCAGGTATACGGCGCTACTCTCGCTCCGCACCTCCTCATATATACATACGTGTATGCGTCTGGTGTAATCTGGCATCCGGCGAAACGCGCACACGCACGTGCGTCGCGAGCACGAGGAGTTAAAAAAACGAAGGCGTGAAGCAGCAACCACGGCAAGCACGTGTTCTGGGAAAAAGTAGGTCGAACGCGGTGTCTGCCGCGTCCCGCCACCCCTCGACGGCAAAAGGTTCAAATCGGTCGATCGGCCGATCGCTACCGAGCTGCACGCACTCTCGCGGCGCCTTCCCTCGCCGCCGCCAAATCAGAAACGCGACACTATATGTGTATATATGTATATGTATATATATATATATATATATGTTATTTATTTACATATTCAGTTGTTATATTTATATACAATATGCGCGAAAGGAAGATGTCAGAGCTGATGATGTAAAAGCTAGCGCACTCTAGCTGCTCTATTAATATACAAATCGACCTCCACAAATATAGTTATACTGTCGCACACTGAGCGATAAGGCCGTCAGAGCTAAGAGATAAGCCTCGCACTCGCTACCGTTAACTTTGGCAGCTCGCTCTCTCTCTCTCTCTCTCTCGCTCTCCTCTCCTCGCTCTCGCTCTCTCTCTCGCTCTCTCTCTCCTCTCTCTCTCGCTCTCTCTCTCCTCCTCTCGTCTCTCCTCTCCTCTCTCTCTCTCTCTCTCTCTCTCTCTCTCCTCTCTCTCTCTCTCTCTCTCTCTCTCTCAGCTCCCTTTCTAACTTATACATATAACTTTGCTTATTTGCGCATTCCCATTCTTCTTCCGTCTATAATATAATACACATATGCGCATATGCATAATATGTAGAAGCTCGCCGAGTCGTGCGAGTGTATCGTACCAGAACGCGCTCTGTAAGAAGAGTCGGAAATTCGCGCCTTGGCGTGCGAGCGACGATATAGGTGGGTGGGTGGCAACGCGATATACCACGTTTATCCCACCCGCGAGCTGTATATGCGCGCTCGCTGTACCATCATCAGCTGCAGCGCGACGCGTGTTCGTGCGTCTCGGTGCATCGGCACTTAGTGAAAGTTACTACGTACATACATACATACAGACATACCTCCACACACACACACAGCGCGCGCGCACACACACACACACACACACACACACACACACACACACACACACACACACATATAAAATTCATAGTGTGGTTTCTAATATAAGTCGAACGATTTGTACGCGCGTATGATATCCGTGTATCAGTGTATAAGTTTTATATATAGCGAATTTATTACATACAAAAACGCAGCTCTCGATATTTTTGTAAACTATTCGCCGGCCGCTCGCAAATTTGCCGTATAGATATATATATATAATTATATATATATATATATATATATATATATATATATATATATATATATATATATATATATATACCTCGTCTATCTGTCCGTTGTGATGTTTCCAGCCGGCGTATAAACCGCAGTGTTCAAGAGCAACCGAGGCTATTGTAAAAAGTTGTACTTGATGGTCTTTACAAAGGTAAATATATACGAGTTAATAGGATAATGTCAGGATTACGGTGCATATAATACTCGGACTGATCCAATGAGTTCCTTCTTATTTTTATTTGACAAATATTATATAGATTCTGGAAAGAGGCTGTATTCGATTGATTTTCATTAATCGATTTCAGCAATGCAAGCTATTGATTAACCTCTAAATAATATAAAACAATCTGATTTATACTTTCATGAATACGAATAAATTAGAAATTTCAATCAATGGAATGGCAGGAATTCTAAAATCAATCACTATTATAATTCAAATAGAAATTGTAACACATAGATTTACTTGCAAAAATGTAGTATAACCTTGTATTTCAATTTTACTTGTAATTTTTTATTAAAGAAAATTTTCGTGTCTTTATAAAACTTTTTTATCTCTTGAGTGTACGAGTTATGGTAATTGCGTTTTTATCGTCAATTATTTTATCAGATAGCTACTGAATACTGAACAGCTGTTGTCGATCGATTTTTAAAAATTAGGTAGTCATATAAATAATTATATATAGTCTTGACCTCATCAGAGTTTAATCTTTCTAGTACATATTTCGAATCGTTCGACAAAGAAAGAGGTGCTAATGTGGACGAATATATTATAAGCTACGCGGCTCATTAATATTTATATATAATGATTTTTCATCGATGTCTGTCTGTAAATTGCGCGCGGCTCAAACAAACGTATACGAAGCAGTCTTTTTTCTACATAAAGCTTTTAATTAGTTATAACTTTCTTCGATAGTTATTTAGTTAGAATGTCTATCTTAGTTTTAATATTCATCTATGTAAAAGCTACGTCCCATTATTTATTTTATATTAAATCCATGTTCTAATTCTATTGCACACCAATGCGTCGGTAGTGTGGATAGTTTTATCCGAATTTTTCGACCATCTGGACATTACATGTAACATTGTTTATTTTACAACTCGGTAATATAATTTTATCAACTAAATCGAATACTATTTTCTCTATTAGTATACACGAATATTAATCGTGAAGATGTTCAATGTATCCAGATACCCTATAATGACAATTCTATCCGCACCTGATCCCTACAGCTGAAGACATATTCCCAATAACAATTTTCAATTCGTTCCAATTGTACATTAATTTGAAATATGCAGTTTTAAGGGTTCGTAATAATGTACCATCTAATAGATGAAAAATATTGCACTAATCTTCAACTATTTTTTTATACTAAGACAAAAATTACGCTTAATGTAATGTAGTTAACTTCAAGTCCATGAATTTTTAATTATCCACGGATTTGTTTTTATACGCACTCACGCCTATATTTCTTTTAACTCAATAATAATCTGAATATCAATGTTTTATTTTAAGCCCGGGCGTTTAATGGAATTTTCGTCGTCATTATCTTAATCGAACACTGACGAATGATGCGATCAATATCTCGATACCGGTGTGCTCATTCGCGTAGTGGATTTGGTGTTCTTATCGCCCAAAATCCAATTGAAGAGTACAAGTTCCTACGAATGATATTATATTGATTAATTTGCATAAATTAAAACAAACAGAATGCAATTGAAAAGATTCATCGAATAATAGTTTTTATGAGCATCCATTAATGATTTCAATAGGAAGCTGTGCGTCGAGCAATAATTTAATTTAATATATATATATATATATATATATATATATATATATATATATATATATATATATAATGCTTCAAATTCGTAGATTTAAAAAAATATAAATTAAATTTTTTATGCTATAATTTATTGGTTACGAAAAAATAATTTTAGAATAATTTATTTTTTACTGTAGATGAAGAAAACAAGGCTTCTTTAATACTAATTCCCTTTTAATTGAATTATACTTTGATAATTGCTTATAAGTACTTTGAGGTGGATACACGTCGATAAGTACTGTCGGCGCTAATACAGCGAGAGAAAATTGCACTCCCTTAAATCGTTAAAAAAATCCACTCTCTCCACTCTATAAATAAACTAATAATACAAAAACCAAATTAGCCTTAACTCTCTCGGGCCAAAATCAGCATGAGGTAAAAGCACCGTTTATAATACCGGATCGGATAACCATTTAAGCCATTTAAAAACTCGACCCGAAGGCGCATTGCATTATTATACTATACGTATGTGTGCAGGCGTATATACGCATTTTTCAAATGCATTTTTTCGAACTCAGCATCGGCATGTGTGCTTCTATGAGGATTCTGATATTATCCTTCTAACAGAGCGCGCCCACGAGCGAACCTCACTTTCCCGTCGGCGCGGGCGCTTGCGCAATTATAATAAAAGATGCAGGAACGCGCGAGCGCCGCGCAATTATCCGATTTTTCTCGATTTCCAATACCTTTTGCTTTTCTTCGCGCGCGCGATTTTTCGTTCTCTTTCGAGAGAGGATCGAGGTTTTTTGTTGCTGCGGCGAGCGCCGGAATCGTTGACCGCACGGAGGCCAAAAGAAACACAGCCGAGGTTAATAATAATAACAACGTCGATCATGCCGGACCATCGCGCGCACACTTGCGCTTTCTATTCGAGAATCTACAAAGCTCTTGTACCGATATGCCTGCGTGTGTTTGCGGCACGCAAGGCTCCAATTGTAGACTATATTATGTAGTTTTTTTTGTTTTTTTTTTCGGTTTTTTTTTTATTGTTGAGAAAAGCAAAACCTACGTCAAATTCATCATTGCTGACTGCACGTACATATATACTTTCTCAAAGGTAATAATATAATAGAGCATTTTAAATGTATAGACCGTAATGGTCCCTAACTAAATGAAAACTATTCATCTGGGTTGGAAAATTCTATGCAATTATTATATACTTTGTTAAGAAGCCAGATACCTTCTTTTATATCGAAAGCAACTATATAGATATATATATAATATATAATTGAAAAAGCCAATGATTATAAGGAAAAGGAGTGGGTGAGCAAAAAACTCAAGCGTCTACATCCTAAAAAAAAGCTTAATGAAACGTTATCGCCCACATTCCTTGATGGACTAGACGCGCGCGCGTGCGCTCGCTTGAGCAAGCACGGAAGAGTGCAGTGCGCTCCTTTTAAGCTTCCTCGTTTAACACCCTGCGCATGCAATGTAATTATAAGACTAAAGATTCGCTTTCTTCCATTGACGGCGGGATACTGCTTGCGCGTGCTTCAACATTCGTGCCGACGATCTTGAGAAAGCGCGATGCGCTTGGGCTCGTCCCAAAATTCTTTCGGTATGTTTGCGCTCTTCCTTTGATCATTTTAACTTAACCATATTTCGAGGCTTCAATGAAACCATCGATTCAATGGCACTGGATAAAGTAACAGTTTGATAAAAGAAATTTTTCAAAACAGTCATTCAACCGAATGTACATTGGAAAGGAAGGATAGTGGATTAAAGGAATCTGACCAAAAACCCATGTGACCCAATGAATATTTCAACGAAAAAAAAAGCTAATGGACGTTGTACTGAAAAGATGTTTGACTGAATGCTTATCCGAAAAGAAAGAAATGAGCAATTCTTTTTTGATTGAAAAGAGATTCTTGTTTTTACGAACTTTTGACTAAAAAATCTCGTTTAAGCGAACAACAGTACTCATCACCGTACAATGATGTTGTATATAGATCTGAAATAAATTTTTTTTTTGTTAAGCCTTTACTCGATTAAAAGATTGTCCATTATATGTTCTTTTAGTTCCAATCTCTGTTTGTTAAAGTATTATTTTGGTCAATATCCATTGAATAAGATGTTTTCATTCAGCTAGTTTTGATCAAGTCTTTTTTCGCCAAATGATTTCTGGGTGAGTGTCCATCAATATTTTTCTATACTAATAAGCGAATACTAGAACCATGTGATAAGTCAGTATAGAAATTTGCGATCGTTGCTATATAAATGACATTATTTCTTTTGTAGCGCAATATTAAAAAAAAAAGAAAGAAAAATAAACGAATACTCATCGTTATGAAGTGAGGGGTAGCCGATTTATGAATTTGATCACAAACTTCGTTTTTATATAAGATCGGAATGTAGAAACTCGATTAGATATTGGATGATTAAGATAATTAGATTATTATTGTGACGGTCTAGTCTTTAAATAACTTTAATGACGATTGAAATATAAACATCGATGCCCGAGAACTTCTATTCGGATAACCAGCACGCTTATATATATATAGATTGTTCCGGGGACGGAAGCCACGAGAGAGATCAGAAGTTAATCACGCATTATTACGCTTGGTTCACCAGCCAATAATAGTAAAAAGTTGACTCGAGGTGCAATCTTATATATACGAGTATCTAAAATTAAAGAACAGTGTATAATACACACACACACACACACACACACACACACACACACACACACACATACATATAATTCCAAACTTTTATCTTAGCACCGTCATAGAGATATTTATAATTGGCCATTTTTACTTTCTTTATCGCTTTCAATACAATTCGCATTTTGCGCGTTCGCATGGACGCACCTTTCCGCACGTTGAACTCGCATATATACGAAATATCTAGTTAAATCGAAAGTGGCAATTTTTTCGTGGCAAATATTGTTGTGCGCGCCGTTTTGCCCCGCGGAAGTATTTTAGAAGTGCATAAAAATAAAAGAAAGGAACAGAAAAAAAACAAGTAAATTCCGCCGTGCTGCCTCGTGACGACGACCGAAACTAAAAATTTAACTACCATGGTGAGTGTGAAAGAGCTCGGATTTTTTGAAAGTTCCTAAACTTATGCGTTCGAAAGCAGGCGAGGAGTCCGAGACCATGTTTCATAATTAAAGAAATGGCTCGCCTCTCCGTTTCCATCGTTAGATATTCATATGGAGTTTCGAGATATTGCGCAAGAGGCGCGCCGAACGAGGTGTTTATATGTTCGAATTATTAAAATAACTTTTAAATTATTATTTCGTTGCCGATTTGCATAATTTTCTGTAAGGATTTTTGAAAAGTGTCAAAATTAGAGAAAGTGAACGGACCGATTTCCTTTTCGTTACATATTTCATTAAATCGATGGTTTAGGGGAATTTAAAAACTTATCGTTTCGTTTATTAACTGCCTTTTTCACATGCATACAACTAATAAATTTTAATATGAATATGAAATGCCTATAGTCACGCAATATTGAAGAAATAAATCTTGCATTACACGATTTCTTTCACCGATATTCGTACCCAAGTGCACTGCATTATACTTTATATAAACCTCCGATTTCCTCGACTCGAGCAGGTCATTAAAGGAGTATTTTTTTCCTTATTAATTACGCAACCGCCAGTCACGATGAGTTGGAGAGTCCACTTGAACTTTAAAATGCTAAATGAACGACCTGATTGCCAAATCGATTAATTTTATAAAATAAATAGTAGTGAAAAGTAGTAAAATAGTTCAGTTATATTGTTTTTTGAACTTTCTTTTACATTATAAGTTCAAATAAATATCATTAAATGTTCTTCTGCAGACTCGTTCTATCTCTGTTAGTATAAAATTCATAAAATAAAATATCTTTGAAGTAATTATTGTTATTACTACAGTCTTCAAGCGAGTTAATAAATTAATTTTACAACTAAGAAAAAGTAATAATATCAATGTAACCTTTAATTTTCTTATTCCTTGCAAGTGCATCATTTTATTATATTTATTATAGCTTATTTTTATTTAACAAAAAATACTAGTACATTCATTGCTGTGTACATTGATCAGCCATAACTGATTCTATATTTTTTGTACGGCTACTGTTAAAGCTTCACAGTATCTATTTAATTTTATTACCCATTTATTTTTTTATTTCTTATTATTATAATTTCTTATTATTATCATTTTTTATTACTATAATATATAATAATTTAAATTCTATTTATTTAATTACTGTTTTTCTACTGTTCGAAGTATAACATATTTCGAACTTTTTTTATTTTCATAATTTTTAAACGTGTATATGATTGTAAGTTATAAATCTGTAATAATGCCATTATCTCGAATTATAATTCAATTAAACTAATGAGTTTAAACTTTATAATTCTACTAAAGAGTTATTTGACGAATTTTTTTCTTTTATGTTATTTAGCGTCGCTCTATTTATGCTTTCAAATATCGGTGCTAATCAGCGACGATTATTTAATGAATTACTTTAGATCATAATTTTAATAAGATTAAATTTTTATATAAGATCGAAAAGATTTTTTATCATTTTATTTTGAATATAAACAGTTAGGAGTTAAATAAGTATATTAACGTAAAAATTAAATAAAGATTATAAGCATGGCTATATTCGCATTAGTCAGCGTGCCATTGAAATATGCCTTTAGATTATACTTTTACCACAGGAAACTAATTTTATTATTTATTAAATTTCTATACATTTTGTATGTATTTCTAATGACATATATTTTGTAATTTATAAATTATACGTTTATGTATAATTTGGAAAGGTATATCCTGTAGACTTATAAAATAATTTCCCATGTTTCAGAGGATTCCGAGCTGTCCTGTCAAAGTCCACAGTCCACAGCCTCTAAAGGATTTTGTGGGCCGCTGTCAGACGATGCCATCGCGAGTGAAGAAGTCCTTCTGCGGCTGCCTTCAGGTAAGATAATTCCCGACAACTGGACCTCTGTTTATGTATATAGAAAAGTTCCAAGATCCTGTCGATTTTTTGAAAAAATAAATCAATAAATAAGATACCGGTCGGGTAAACCTGAAAGCTATGGATGTTGACGTTGGAGTGGAATAAGATTCGAATTACGATTTCTGATACTTTTTTTGAGAAATGCCTTGAAGGAGCAGGGAATTCATATTCTATTGCCGGTAAAAGTGTATACGATCCAGGTTTTATATTTTTTATCTTTTTACAGTAGCAAACAGCAACAGCTAAGCTATTTATTTATCTACTGTTTATTGCTTGTTGATGGAATACTATGCTGTTTCGTGTCATTGAATAATCTTGCAAAGGGATCTGTGCATTCGGCCTTAGTAAATCGTATGAAAATTTATGGTAGAGACATGGCGATTCAAAACTGATAAATACAAAATGTAAAAACTTTCAAAACGTCGGAATAATCGGTGAAAATATATCTCCATTTTTTTTAATCATCGACATTTTTGAAATTTTATTTTTATAGTTATTATTTCGTATACTGTAAACATCGTCTTTAGGAGTCGTGCCTCGAGATGTAATCACTTATTTTAATATTATTGCAATATGTTACACTGCTTTAAAAAATAAGGGATATAAAATTATCCGTTGGAGAATATTTTTAAGAAATTGAGTAGAGTCAATAGCTCATTGACCTATCACAGTCACATTTATAATACTTTTCTTTTTCTTTAAATATTACAAATCAATAAAATTAGCTAAATCAAAAATTTAGGAATATCTTTAAGAATAAAATAGCCTAAAAATTGGTGTCCTATTTAATCTTATAAGCTGCAATCCCTATATAGCTAAAAGAAAATATAATTTTTTTGATAATTTATACAAACTAAAGATTTAATTTTTCAAAACTTCAAAAATTAGGCTTAAAAAGTCAATAAATCCTCTACTTAACCACTACTAAGTCTCAATAGGTTCACAACTCATTAACTCCATAATTCATAATATTGAAATGTCATAATCATAAATTTCAGAACTCAGTATGAAAGAAACTTAAGTGCATTAGAATTCTAAATTAGTATTTTAGAATCATATATGGTTTTTAAATCTTGAGATCATATTTTTCCATAACTTCGGAATCCCATAACATCATAATGTAATGTAAACAAGACTTACTAAATGATGAGCTTTGTTTACAAGTGCGCGCAGCTGTCCTGTATTGTAAACACAAGAATAACTAGCACATAAACGATTTTCCTTATATATTTTACCTTATTTCGACTTTAGAGATTTTTGACAATCGATAAAATTATTATGTATCTGTTACTTTTTAGACTATTATTGCAACGTATTAAATTTCAATAACCAGGCAATATTCAGATTTGATTTAACAAGAGCACAATCCTACTCTAATCGGATAATCTCAGTCGAAATTCCAGGCTGGAAATGAGAATCAGCCCCGTTTTAAAATCATCAGATTCAAAATAACGTTCCGAAGAATTTTAAGAGCGCACTGCGCTCTTACTTAAATCGTCTCCCCCTCTTGTGTACTTTCTCGAACCACTCCGTTTCCAATCAGGGCCCCGGAGTACCGCAGCGTCCTTGGCCGCGCAGACCGCTCTATTAACGGGTCACAGCTCGATTCCACATTAAATACATCTTTAGTTTGGTTTTTACGTCAAGAAGGCTATAATATGCACTCGGCAGGAAGCATTGAGAGTACAGTCCTCGGTAGCTCTATATAATCGGTTGGCGATTTGTGTATAAACGTCGATCTTGAACACTTTTTCACTTTCTGCGACGCGTATTTACAGCGCAACCACGGTCGAGGGGAGAACGGAGGGGTAAGCTGAGGCAAACGCCGGAAGCCCGCTAATTTTTTTTAAACGAAGGTCACGGTGGCTGGCTTGGCGCGCGTGAAATATCAATTAATACGCGGTGGCCGGTCTCCGTGGCGAGTATCGTTTCACTTTCTATACATACATGGCGTGTCCGAGTGAAATTCGATTCGATGCACGGGCGATTCTGTATATATATATATATATATATATATATATATATATATATATATGTATATATTACTATCGCGAATATTACGCCTGTCATGTCGTACTGTAGCGCCGGCCTGTCACGGATTCTTTCCTTTTGCGCGCGGCTCGCGTCAATGGAGCACACGGACATTAACGCCACGTTTTGCGAGGGTAGCGCGAAAGTCGGACAGGGAATGCGGAGACTACGATGCAAACGAAAATTGAGAGCGTAGACGTCGCGTTTCTCGGTTAATTATATCGCTTTATATATCTATATCTATATATACCAATTTTTCACGTGCGAGGCAATCGTTATCGAAGCCCAAGAGCGGATGGATTTTAATATTCAATCGTGTAATTTATAATTTGTAAGATTGTTTCAAAATTCTTGTAAAAGTTCACTACTTTTATTTCATCTTTCATTTCGACAATATTATTTCTTATAGAAATAGAGTTTGAGTTTGTTAAACTGCTATATATATATATATATATATATATATATATATATATATATATAATATATAATTATATAAATATATATATATATATATATATATATATATATATATATCACTTTCATAATTTTGATATTCCTAACCGGGATAAAAAAAAGACGCAGGTGTTGTAAACAATGAGTACGATCGAGTAAGAAACGAAAAGATATTGAGGACTATCAGACCAAATCAGACCTTTAACTACTTCGATCAAGAAATATACATAATGTATTATTAGATTTTTCTAAAATTAAATTAAGGAATTTGCAATGACATGGTTGATATATTCCACTTGTTTATCTATATATATATAGTGCTCCTTAAGTGATTGATCGTAGCAGATTGGAATCGAATAGGAAAAGTTGAAAGTAAAAGTCAATATGCGTATTTTTGAAAGTTCTGAATTCTTTTTGCACTGGTGTATACTGATGTTTATAAGCCAATTACGTAGCCCGAAATTTCGTGATTACTCCTGGAGATGGAAATTAAGAACTTAGACGGAAACTTTCGTTCAGTTTCGATCAATAGAAACAATAGATGAGCGCAACAGAAACGAGGCAAAGTGCTTATTTTTCGACTCCTTTTCTTCGGGCTTTTCTCAGGTTCCTGTTTCTTATGTCGAATTGTCATAAATACACTGCATGGAAATCTCGGCCTGTCTCTCAATAGCCGTGTCTAGTAAATTATGCGGTTTGTAATTAGCAAATAAACATTGGCTTACAGTGTTGGAAACGATTTGTAACTTTCGAAAACGCATATCACTATTACATACAATTTTTTCTTTCGATTCTAATCTGCTACCTAGTTCAATTACCTCAGAGAGACCGAGTATAGCACATGCCCATAACTCAAAAAATTTCCTATTCTGAAGTAAATATTTTTTTGTCATCTAACAAGTAAACTGTTTTCTTAATTTCAGAAAATATTTGTTCTGAGCAAGAAAAATTTATTTAAATGAAGCAAATTCATAGGATATATATTATAGATTGTTTTAATTTAAGAAAATATTTTCTATAAGAAAACGGTTTACTTTTTAGAAAACCAAAAAATATTTACATGATAATAAAAATTTTTTCTCAGTTTATAACACATTTGTACATGATTTTAATGGATTTTCATTTAAATATTCAAAATAAAAGTTGGAATTAGTTCAACTCTATTTTCTGAGAGTTTTACATACGTATATCGTAGAGATTTACAAAGTTATATATTTGGAGATCCACCCCTTCGCTTTAAAATACGACCTCGAGTATGTACGAATGAAATCCGAGTAATAACAGTATTTAAGTTTACGAGCTTGCCGAGACACGTAGGGTGAATTACGACGAAGTATAACGAGCAAAAAATCGAAATAGTTTTATAAAAACACGCTAAAACTGTATCATTTCACAGGTGTATACTTATACCAGTAAATTTAAGATATAATAAAAGTAGAGCGAATGCGAACAATGAAGAAACTTCGGGGGGTGGGGGATGAGAGGAAAAAGAGAAAATAAAGAAAAAAGTTTTTTGCAAAATTTATTCTCGAAATCACGCGCTTTTTCTTATAAATTCTAAAATAAAGCTCTAAAATTTGACAATTTATGCTAAAGGTTGTCAAAACTAGAGACCATCTATTTTCTATATTTTATTGGCCATTAATTTTAATATAATGTATATACACACACACACACACACACACACACACACACACACACACACACACACATATATATATATATATATTTCAGAGAACATTTTAATATGTGGAAAGAAACGAGTTTATCGCCCTTACTTTATAATAATCTATGGCTCTTTGGCGCGGTAAAGCCATATTTTACTCGGGTTCGTATATGAAAAAACGCACGCATGAAAATTGATTTAAACGTCAGGCTGTATTATCAATTATTGTGACAAATTCTTCCGCTTGCCCTCGAATAAGTCGATTTAAAATTTTACAGATTGACAGAGGCAAGCTTATTTTTTCATGTTGTACGAACTAATTATTTGCCTCAATTTATTACCTTTGCTATAAACCGAATAATTAGCATTATTATAACAGAAGACTCCCCGTAGTTAAAAAAAAAAAACGAAAACAACAAATCGCTTCTTACCTTGAACCAACGAAGCTTTCACAAAAGAAAAGCTTCGACTATATAGATTAAAAATGCGATAATCCACTCGTTTTTAAAAGCACTTCGGGTGCGGCAGAGTTACGATCCGTAAAAGTCTCTCTCGGAAGAGGGGAGGGGGTGGCCGTAACGACACGAGCACCGCAAAAGCTACACGTGAAAAAAGCGGCCCCGCGACTTCGCTCAGCGGCCGAATAAAAAGTGCGACCAACGGCTCTCCTCCTCGCTACCCCCCTCTCCCTCCCCATGCCTTACGAGTCTCTTCGCGCAGTCTTCTTTCCCGAGCGGTGCAGCGTGTGGAATCTCCTGGCGACTATAAATAATTCCGAGAGAGAGAGAGAGAGAGAGAGAGAGAGAGAGATAAGCCCGAGCGTGCGGAAGAGGTGACAACACAAAAAAAGAATATATTAGCCAGCCTTCTCCACATCCTTCTCGTTATTCGTCATACTACATAGTGCAATAATTCCGATCAATCTAGGAAGCAATGGACGTCGGGACAGGTTGCCGAACACTAGCTTCTGATTTCTTCGGAGCAACATTATACTTTCGTTGTCTTGCGCGCGGTATCGGAGCACAAGAGCATATATACAAATAATTGCATAGGATCGATGTCCTGATTAATACATCACAGTATAAATTATTATACTCATGACACTATAAGATTATTATTCTGCTCAACGGGCATTTTCGTAATATTTGTTTATGCAGTACGAATCACTATCTACAGACTGCTACGATAGAAATAATCAAATAGCGTAATTTTCGAACGAAATAATCTACTTAAATAAAATAAAAGAAGAAATTTTTCTCATTTAATGTGAACTTTTATGTGCTCCAAATATACTTGTGTTCCCATATTTGTTTGCCACTTCGTATTTTCGTATTTCCATTTGTATTTTCGTTTCAATCGAGCTTTCGAACCGAGTAACTAATATACGCACTAGATATTCTTAATAATAACAACATAAAATATGGAAATTAGGTACAAGAAAATAGTTTACGTAGAAGGTTTAATTTTTCAAATTTAAATTGTATTATAATTAAGTTTATTTCAATAATGTTAATCTATGTTTATTTTATTTTCTATAGTTATAATCCACATATTAAATATGTAATGGGATTATAAACCAATTAGGACAAGTAACTCAATTTGTTATCCCGCGAATGAGACATAATGCGAACAAAACACCGACTAATATAAATTACCAATAAAGTCTTCTCCTAAGAACTGAAAAAACGACTCCGTATGAAAAATAAGGATTCGTACGAATATAACGTTTGGAAATATTTTGAAGAATTATCTTCTCTCCGAAATATAAGTAGAATCTGTTAAAAAGATATTATTAAAAACTTTTGTTGAATATTTAATTGAATGTAAAGATGCCGAATTCGGGGCATGCACACCAAGCAGGACATCTCACCCAACATATGCGAATATACGAACCAATGATATTATATATATATTTAAGAGTCGAACGAGCTCCGCGAGGATTTACGGCTAAGTATAAATTTTCTTCTCCCATGCACTTTGCTAATACGTTCGACGTGTACATCTGATGTTTCCCTCAATGGTTCTCGGACACGAGTAGTCGTTGATTTTTTTACCTTTTTGCATAGTTTCTTATTAATGGGCGTACGCCGCGCGCGCAAGTCCGAGTTCGTAAATGTATAATTATTGTTGTGGAGAGACTGTATAACAAAATTATTAGAATACAAGGCAGGCGCCGTGAAATATTCAATTAGTAGGGACATTCTAACTTATATAGGATGCGGTTGTGCAAGACTTTTTTCTCGACCCTCCTTGACGTGAAAATGAAAAAAAAAGATCTTCAACGTTGATATTTTGTTTGAAAATGAATGCGTCCAGACGAACGTTTTAACTAAATACATAGTTTTGATACGTCATTTAAGAGAATTATAACTATTTTCTTATTCTTTGATACTTTAATTTTATAATGTTAATTGTGCACGAAGGATGGCGTCCAAAAAATTATTAGCAATCATAACAATAATTCAGATCTAGAGCAGTGGGCTACATCTCTTATTCTGTATTCTTAATTTGCCAATCGTTGATTGCATATATAGACGTTATAACTTTCCGGAGCGAATAGAAATCACTAATATTAAAAATATGTATTTGGTTCTTTATTAATCGAAAGCTGCCAATAAAAATTCCATGCACTGGACTGGTAAAAATTAAAACTACTCTTAGTCGAGAAATTCGCTATTGTTTTTAGATACGAAACTAAATGTATAATACATACATACCCCAATAATAATGGCTTGTTGCAGATCAATAAACGTTATATATAACCTTGGTCGATTTAAAATGTTCATTTCAATTTTCATCACGGCTGAAATTATTTACGAAATCCATTAAAATTTTCATAAGCGTAATATAAACTAAAATTTACTTCACCGCACGAAGGAACCAAATGTAGTAACGTTGAATTTTAAACGACGAAATAATTTATCGGCTTTTTTATAGTCTACGCGGATTCATTAAAAGCATATAATCATAATAATAAAAGGTGTTATTTTCATATTCTGTTAAAACTGCTTTCATTACATAATATTAATTTCAGATTATTTTTATATTCTTTTTTTAATACACGTGAGCATCACGTAATTGGAAGTAAGTGCAGTACGTCCTTAGCAAAACAATAAGAATAATAATATATATGCATTTTTATTTGTAACTTTCTATTCATTATACACGTATGAATTAATTAATCGAATATTAAATGAAATTTTAGCATAAGGAATACAGAGAAAATAGGTCGCTTCGGAGTCTCCTTAATTGCTAATCAATTTCTTCGCGGAACAACATTCCGCAAACATTTTATTTTTATAAAAGAAAAAAGAACTTGATTTATCTTCCTCCATTTTGACTATATGTGTTTCATTTTCTTATTACGTTTTTTTATCCTTATTACATTAATCGCAGATATATCGAATGTGGGTTGAAGCTATTCCCCCCCTTGAAAAAATGGTTGGATTTCAGACATAATTAATTAAAAGGAAAAGATTCGATCTCAAAACAATTTTGAAGATATGCCGATTAAATTATTAATTATTTATTGCTAGTACAGTGAAACTACTATATATATATATATATATATATATATATATATATATATATAAGCATCAATTATTGAAATATAGCTGTTTCATATACAATAAGTGGAAAAAAATTTATTTACTAATCTTAAAAAATAAAATTTTATTTTATAAATATACCGATTTATTCAATAAAATGAGTAGAGAATAGGGCAAAAAAGTTGAATACAGTCTCGTCTATTACTTCTTGCAGATTATCCGTATATATGCTAAAATACCACTGAGAAACATTTGCCGAAAGGGAAATATGTAATAAATACAATGAGAAATTCGCTGTGGGGCGAAGAATGGAGGAGGCAAGCGAAGCTGCAAAAGTGTGTAGGATGTTAAAAAAGAAAACTTACTCGGGATATTTTCATGTTTCATTCGCATGCTCAAATAAATAATTTCAATGGTCCATTCCATTTTTTGTGTGATTAATGGTCAAAATACCGAAAATAAAGTTAAATTTTATGTAAGTTTGCCTATATTAAGTTACAAAGAAATTCAAAAAATGAAACGAAATGCAGCAGTCACTAAAATAAAGTAACAAAGTTTGTTATTGTGTTGCAATGTCAACAGTTATAATTAGCTTCTGTCGCTAAATTTATGCTCATTTACAAAAATTCAGAATGCTATCTTTTTGAAAAACTCTAACCTAGAAACTACAACTATAAATAATTCAGTGTATTTTTCATGCTTATTCTAGTTTTCGTTCAATATCAATCGCCGCAATACGATTTTTTTTACTATTTCTTTTTGAAAAAAATTCACTTGCCATGAAGCTAAATCACTACTGTTCGTAACAGACGTAGATGAAGAAAAGCAAATGTATCCTGTGAAAGTTTCGTATTTGCATCATAAGAAGACCACCCAAGATAGTCCCATAACGAATAGTAAAAATTGGACAGAGGGATAAATATAAAAATATAACTTGTATCTAAACATAGGAATATTGAACAATAATAAATTAAAAATATGTATTATCTATAGATTATGAGCATAAGATGAGATATTCAATGAATTAGTTCATTTTTTCAACTATAGTTCTTTATAATATTTAAATATTAATCAGACTATTCAAGCTAGACATAAGAAAAATTTACTTAAAAGTTCGATCGATCGAACAGTTCATAATTTATCCTTTAGCGCCTATCGATATTATCTATAAAAAATAAATAAAAGAATACTACGCTCACTAATTAAATCCTGCACATTATATACCGATTTCTTTTCCATCATCAGCGCGATTAGCAATTATATGCCTGGGAACTGCCGCGATCGATCAATATATTGACGGGCTACACGCCGCCGTCCCGAGACTCCGAGACTCGTGCGCGTTTCCCGAGATCCAACGAATTTTCTAATTAATCAGCGCCGTAATTCGCCGAGATTCTCGTCGCGGCGCGCGACGAGGGAGGCAGTGCGTTGAAAGGGGAGGGGATCGATGTATACATACACGCATGTACGTACACTCGATTGCAAGCACGCATGCATGCACGCATACGCACACATACGCACATATATATTTCCATCGAGACGACTTTCCCAGCGTGCCCCGACGCGCGTTTCCGCGCCTAATTGTCGCCGGGACGATCGTATGCCAATGCGCGCTCGTGTAAGCGCGCCGCGCCATAGTCGAATAGACTCGCGCGTGTTTTTTTTTCTTCTTCTCGGTCGACAACGAATCTCCTTTCCAAAACAGCGTATGATTATGATATTAAATCGCCTCGAGGCGCGCTACGACTGACGCGATACGTTGAAAAAAAAAACAAAACAAATCTCAGCCACTGCCACGATTATCCTGCACCCGATGGCAGACGTTCGACGCAAGCAAATGCGGTCTTGTCTTGCTCGTTCGAGCGATAGAACGCGGTGTGATGAAAACAAGCAGGTAGCCAAAGCGCTTAATATTGTTAAAGGATATTATCGGTTCGATAACTGGATGATCTTAATTTATTTGCTCGGTGACTGCTGGCAGTTTTGAATATTGCGTTATGCTTGCATCGTCACATTGGTAGGAGTTAGACTTATTAATAGATTGATCAGGTGAAGCTCAAGCTCCTCGATGTCGAGTAGAATTTATACTTCCTATAATTGCACGAATACGAATACAGTCTAAAAATAAATGTATCCTCTTACTAATTATATTTTTTGTTTAATTTTTCAAACTCCTGTTATGAAACTGTATTGTTTATCGTGTTCATTAATCGTCCTCTAAAGCAATAAAACTGGATTAAGGTTCCCCTTGGTAGATCTTTTTTGCCTTGTATCTTACAATTGATGACACTATATATATAAGATGTTGGAAATTATTTAGTGTACCTGTGAATATTTACAGGAATTTGTTTGTCGTAAAATATTAACAATAAACTTGCTCTGGTGAGCAGTAATATACACGTAAATAACAGTTATTTACCTATAACTATAATCTCAGGATTACAGTTCTTTTCTTCAACAGAAGAGAAATGGAATTTTAATTTATTAACATCTAGCTCTCGTATAACGTAGAATTTACAAAATTTTGATTTTTATATCTCTTTTAGACAGTAAAAGTAAGAAAAGGAATTTAAAATTTTTTTTAAAAAGATATCTCAATAATTCCATACATTGAGAAAAATTCCGCGCGCACTTTACACATAAAAGATAGTTGCTGCATATAATTGTCGAGTACCTTCTATGCATTCTATATCGTTGCAGTAGCTATACGTAGAAATGGTGCGCTGATTGTACCCTTTTATAGGCAATTAGACCGCGTGCTGATGAATGTCGAGATTAATAATTTGCGCGCAACAGGCTTGTGATTATTGGCTGTTGTGTTTTCACCAAGTCGAACTAGGTCCTGTTCAAAGACAATCGACACGATCTTCGTTCTCGGCAGAACACAAATCCCCGTATTTTTCTAGAAAAGTGTAGTAACCTTACCGAATTACGAGTATACTATCGATTATAAGTGTATCGTTAGTATTTTGTCAGTGTATTGTAGCTGCACAGAATAAAGTTATTATATAGTGTATAGTGTCACCAGAATTTGGAAAATGATGGCTATGATCTAAGACTAAGCTAGATGACTGAGATTATATCCAAAATGAGCCCTGAAAATTTTTAGAATACAGCGTTCTTGCACTCCTATTGTAAAGTACGTTCTAATTTACAATTACTAATTTCTCTACTTAAAGTAACCAAAGAATTTTACAAATAGAAATAAACTCCTGCACATTACAGCAGAGAAAGAGGAAATAATACTTTAACAAACATTACGTACTTACTCTACAGTGACCCTAAGTTTGATGTTAATCCTGTTATGAAACATCGAAGAGAAAATTTAGTAAATTTCTCTCGTATGTATTTTAAGATTTTAATGAAATTATCGACTCCATCGACAATGAAGAAAAATTTTCCGGAGAAATAGAATTATATACTATATATAATAATTACCGATGTAGCCAAGTATTCATAGATTACATTGAATGTGGCTAATAATCATTTGACGTGAAAGTGTGTTTGGCAGATTAATATCCGCAGCGCAGTATCATAGATATTTTTTAATTATCGCTTTTTCATAAACTATTTCTAAGCTTATAGAAAATCCGATTGGGTATAGATTGTACATATTCGCGAATTCATGTTCATGCAAAAAAAATAACATGTGCACAGAGTTTATCTAACTTAATTACATTACTCTATATAATGTGTTTCAGATTAATTGCATCATACAATGGATTATTGAATAAAAATTGAATACGCCAGAGAAACGAAGGTCTTATTTTATTAATCGTTGTCTCATATAATTCTATATTAATTTACAAGGTATTGATTTATCTCCAAAAGCAGCACGATTAAAATCATATTATCTGTATAGTTTTTTTAATAGTCAATAAAAATATTTTCCACTGTAATAACTTAAAATATATGCGTAATTAACGTCAGTTGAATGCACTTAGGACGTGCTGTGCGCTCATTCCACTTCCTACAATATATAAAAATTTATTAAACTCGATAAATCACTGATAGTAAAAAATGTACATGATGATAGTAAAAAATGTACCCACACACACCCACACACACACCCACACACCCCCCACACCCACACACACATATATATATATATATATATATATATATATATATATATATATATATTAGTTTCAATTCAATGACATTAGCATTGATTCTAAAGATTCGAGAACACGTGTTTTACGAAACAACATTGCTGTCATGAAGTGCTCGAGCGGCTGTTTGGCCTACACGCGCGCGAACAAGCGCAAAAATCTGGAAACTTACATATATTTACGTTAGCTGTACTGTAAACGCGCTGTACAAAACGTAGCATTCGATAAAACTGCCCGAGGGCGAGTTGTCGGAAGAGAACTACGAATCCACCCACGTCGCGTTATGCGCTTAAACCTATTACGAGGAGTAGACAACCAGCAGTCGTCGTCGAAACCCCCCTCCCATCTCCGGCAAAGAAACAGCCAGTTATTAGCATGCAATCAACAACTCATCCACGTGCGCTAACAACATTTCCCGTTATTTTGTTCTGCGCACGTGCTTCGTCTCTGATTCCCCCTACTCTGCCCTCGCTCCCGTGGAAGCTCGAATAATTCTCACCCCCCCCCTCCTGTCTGCTTTATCTCCGGCACAGCGAAGCGGATCCTCGCATGCGAAAACCCG
Source organism: Sycobia sp. Sy_11 (assembly GCA_018907035.1). NCBI lineage: Eukaryota > Metazoa > Arthropoda > Insecta > Hymenoptera > Epichrysomallidae > Sycobia > Sycobia sp. Sy_11. Next base: position 310,914 of record JACCIC010000040.1, read on the forward strand.
TAAAAGCGGAGCGCATAGCCGAAATAACCTTCGAAACGCTCGGAAGCGACCGGCGATCGTAAACAGCAGTTCTTGTCCTCCGCCGACGTATATACAAAACTACACACACACCCACATATATATATATATATACAGGAAGGAAAGAGCGCACGAGAGATAAAAGCGCTCTGCGCACGACCGCAGAGAGACGAACGCGCGCGCGCATTCCAGGCTGGAATAAGCCCGCGGGCGGCGCGGCGCGCGGAGGCCGCCGCGACTGACTCCCCCACCCACGGCTCGGTCATATCTCTCGCTCCCGGCTGTGCTCGGGCGATAAATCGACGCGTGTCGCGCGCGCGGGCGCGCGGGGGAGCCGCGAACTGGCAATTTCCTAGTCACGTGTGAAAGTACCTGTGCGCACAAGGAATCCAGCGCAAGTCGCCTCAGGGCTAGTCCTCCCCTCCCCTTCTCCATCTCACTCGCTGTCTCACTCTCTCTCTCTCTCTCTCTCTCTCTCTCTCTCTCTCTCTCTCTCTCTCTCTCTCTCTCTCTCTCTCTCTCTCTCTCTCTCTCTCAATCCCTCTCTCTTTCGCTCTCGCATATAATATATCACTGTACTATGCGTGACCTTTACTACTCACGGTCTTTCTATGTACGTATAGGACTATTCGATATAAATGCAGGCGCATTGTGTGCACCGCAATCTTTTGCATAATTCCCAATGCACTCCCAACACAATGACCCAGCGCCGGGCAAAATCGGTGAAGATCAAGGAGGGACGATGGGTGTGAGATAGAGAGAAAGATAGTGAGGGAGAGATAGATGGATAGATAGATAGGTAGACAGAGAGACAGAGAGAGAGAGAGAGAGAGAAGAGAGAGAGAGAGAGAGAGAGAGAGAGAGAGAGAGAGAGAGAGAGAGAGAGCTCTGCTCTTTTGCGAAATGATTAGGATGAGTAGTTTACGTGTGTCCAACCGACATCGCAGATGATGCGAATGACCATACCTCACGGTAGGTGCGATTAGCGATGATTAGTGTTTGTGTACGATTATGAGAAACTTTTACTTTAGCTAAGCTATTGTACAATAGGCGAAAAATAATTTAATGATTTATACACCTACGCTGGCGTGTAACTAGTTTTTAGATAAAATTCCTATTATATATATATATATATATATATAATATTTAAGGATAAGTTGACTGAGAAGATTATCATATCACATTTAAAACCCATTCATATTTTTAGTTTAATATGAAATCATTTATGAAAGTTGATATAATACACTTTAAAGCGTGAGTTTTATTGAACTTATTTAATGAAAAGAAATAAGCCGTTTACATGTAGAGATATAGTGGCAGTGTACGTATATTCAGATAAACTAATTATAGATAGGAGATGGCATTGTACCGATAATGTCAAAATAGTAATAATATTCATGAAGGGCCGTGATGATCATGACAGGGCCGTGGACATGACTTGCACTAGCCATTGTCACGCGTTGGACGAAAAGACAAATTGCGTGTTTCTAAAACACATATTGTTTTCTGTATGCAATCACCATTTATATGATAATGTAAGAAATCCTAAATTATATTAATTGATGCTTATTGATGTAAAAATAACCTCTGATTAATAAACTATTATAAATATGACTTGGACCTGCCATATAGATAAATATTTGAATGTAAAATTATCCGCTGAAAAATACATCTAATCTTATTTGTACATAAAAATCAGTCAGATACATAATGGTTGGATTCTTAATATTTTATAACGTCCAAGACAATTAATTTAATGCAGTCTTATAGATGTATCAATTTTTCAAAATGTGTGGTAGGTATTTTAAGACAATCACATTTTGTGTTTATTTGTTATATAGGTATTAAGATTGTTATTATAGGTATTAAGTTTCCATAAAAGTTCCCAATTCCATTTATTTCGTTACAATACTAAAGAATTTAAATTTACAACATTACATTTAAAAATGAAAGGCTATATACTTGTTTGAAAGACCCGCGCGTCATGTATTCCATTCGGATTATTTATTTATCCTGAAACATCGGATAAATATCTAATTATCAATGCCAGGAGAAACATCATTATATTGTAAGATAATAAAATCGTGAAATTTATGCCATCGTAGTAGGATAACTACACTTGCTGCAACTCTCTTTGGCCTATACGACATGATTGTACATTCGATTGTAGCGGCGATGGTCGTCACGATTGTTGCTAATCTATTTATGCTTTTATGATCGTAACAAATAATTGTGTGCTTGCATATAGATGTACGTCCGAATAATAATCGACTAATTTTGATGGCCTTTTATTTTCATCGCTTCTCCGTGGGAGGTCCAGCTAAGTAGCTGTCTTATTATATATATATATATTGTTCCGTAGACGGAAGTTTTAGTTCGTCGAATTCGGGTTTGGTTTGTTTATAGATATCGATTTCATATGATCACAAAGAGAGCGTGATCGTGATGATCGAGCCCGTCGAAATTAAGAGTCAGTTCAGCGCGATCGTTCGTCGAGTTCAGACCTACTTGCGATTGCACGCGTTTAAATTATTATAATAATACAATACGTTCGCGTTAATTTCATCATTTTTCTTATTTGTTAAATTCTAACATTTACTTTATATTTAATCAATCATAATTCATTCAATACATTCATTCATACAATTCAGAATTCATAATTATACGATTATACGACTATAAAGGACAACTGTTTGTCCACCGGGGCCCCGTGCTTACCGTCAATACGGTACAAGCGTAGCGCCGTAGCGCCTAATACGAATACGTGCAACAGCACATTATGCGCATCAGACAAATCTCAATCAAAACACAAATATACGTTTCGTGGGGTTTTTATGCCTTCTAGGCTTTTCCCCAAGAGCCAATAAATCAATTTAATTTGTGGCTCAAATTGTGTCTACTCATTTATTTACACCTAACCATCTAAAAACAAAACGAAATCGTGGATCCTCTCCATGTTGGAGAGTTTTCAACATAACATATATATATTTATATATATATATATATAATATATATATATATATATATATATATATATATATATATATAATTCTACTAATAGTCGATCGTTTCTTAGGCAATTCTTTCTGGCATATTGTAGAGTTCATAGTGCTTCTGTCATGAACTGTGGAGATTTCGATTCAACGAAATAAGGCTTTTTCGATGAGAAGAATTTCGACTGGATAGTGTAAAAATGAAAAAACTAATACTTAATTTTGTCGCGGTTAATTATCTTAAATTAGTTAATTATCTTAAATTAGTGTGTACAAAAAGATATGCGTCGGTATTAATTAAAGGAATCAAATTTCAATTTTGCCACAATTTGTCTTAAAGCATAGCTATAATTTATTTGTTTAATGGGTGCTTAATAAAATTCTTTTTCTCCTTTAATCCTCCTTTAATCCTTAAATACTTTTAAACTCTTTTTTTAAGACTACAGAAGATCTTTTGATTATGTGAAATTATAAGGAAAATTTCATCGCGATGGCCTCTTTTCTCATTATCTTTAACGAATCCAAATTTATCCCGAAAGAAAGTGTGAATATAATTAAGTATGTTTAAACGCATAATCCGTTTAGATCGAATAATTTTTATTGACCATATAAATAATCAATTTTACATTAACGATCAAGTTTTAATACCTAACGACAAATCACATGACGGCCACGATATTTTTCTCGACGACGAACTTTTTTCTTGTTGGGTATCTACCACTTTGTTTTAAAAGAAAACTGCAGACGTCTCAATTATCATGCGATTTGAACTTAAGCATATCGGTATACAAGACTCTATAAAAGCCATAATTGACTTCGCCTTAAGTAATTCAAGTAAAAGCACGCTTAGGTTCTTTCTTAATGTTAAGTTTTTCTTAATTCTTCTTAGCCTTCTGAAGAATATCATATAATAATAAATGACCGTTGACTTGTTGAACGTTCTGTGAATCTCAGATTTAAATAAAAAGAGAGAAAAAGGAAGAGACAGGGACAGGGAGAGGGAGAGAGAGAGAGAGAGAGAGAGAGAGAGAGAGAGAGAGAGACAGCTACTGAGACTTTTGGAATTTTCAACGCTCATAAAAACTGTGACATGATGATAAATACAAGCCTCCCTGTATTTTAATCTAAAAGTAAAAAACGAAAAAAATCTTGCAAAGGTTAAAAGAAATATAAGAAATATAATTGCTACGGCATTTGTGCGTTTATTAAACGTGTTTTATCAATAAAACGCCAAGTCATAAAAGATGATATTGTGCATCCTCTGATTGATGGCAGTTATCAAAACGTTTTGCAACAAAAATTTCTGCAAGTATAAAAGCATAAACTTCTCGCTGTTTGATTATTTGATGCATATTTAAATTACAAGCTCCTTGCATATGAAAAAAGGATAGTGACGAAAAATATTCGAATTCCTCTGTATTTCAGTAAATTATTTTCCATACATTTAATTTAAAAGTTTAATATAATAAAGGTTTGCGTATTTATTAATTATTAATTATGTAATATTTATTAAAAGCTGCATTGCGCTAAATAAAATATCGGGTAATTAACGAATAAGGCCAGTTTATTTTCTTTCGATATTTCTCTAAAGTGCATTTGGTATAAACTATATCCTAGAACTTGCTTTATAGTTAGGTTCAAACAACTATAAAGTCTATAGAGTGTTAACAGCAACTTAGCATATTCAATATATTCTTTATTAAAGTGACCCAAATCAATCTATTCTATTATTTCTTTTAATATAAAAACAAGAAAATGAAGTAAGGTCAAATTCTAGAAGAATAAAAGTAACTCGAAGAATGTAGGGAAGACTCAGATTCCAATATTTATTCCTATATCTATGAGCCTATAGATTTTAAATTTGTTAACCCATTATGGTTAACAGACGTATGGATAGAAGTTTTATTTCTTTCATTTTTCGAATCGCCATTCTTACTTGTATTTATTAGGATTCAATACTCTCGGTAATGCAATTCTAAATCATAGATAAAAAATTATACAAAAAATCATACAAAAATCCAAAAATCATACAAAAAACGGACATTTCCATAATTTACATCATTCGAGAAATGAAAATTCTGCACTCCAGCAAACGACATTGCGCTCCAATTGTTTTACGTTATATGCTTTCAAATCTTCTCAATTTATAGATTTACAGGAGTCATTTACTAGTTGGATGAATGATTAACGATTCGCGTTCCGCTTTCCCCAGACAGAAAGATAAGAGAAATTCGCTTTTGATGTTTTCTCAGCTTCTTCAAAAGCTTGTCCGACCCCCCTTTCTGTTTTTCTTTTTAATGTTTATATTAACTTGAACGCAGATGTGGGTCATATGCGTTTCCTCAATCAAACGTAAATGTACGAGCGATTCCTTTTCGTCGTTATTTGCTCACGTACTCAGGATTATCCACGGAATTGTATTCGAAACGCAAGGCGATCTTATATACTTTCCCAAATTCGCGCCCCAGTTGCCTCTAATACTTCCCCCGCTCGCGATCAGTTTTCGCACACGCGCTCGTGCGTGCCTTCATTTATATTGCGCACAATTATATTCAGAGACCGAGGGACAAAAAGAGCAGATAAAAAAAGAATTTTACTTCTTTTTCTTCTTTTCGATCGTACTCCTCACTTTTGGCGGATTTTCTCTTCGCATGGGGGGCTTTCGGAGTCGCTCAGATAACTGCCGCGGATTGAAAACGTCCCTTCCATTCTGCACGTGCTTCTTTTTATAAGTCGAAAGCGGCCGTGATTTCGGAAGGTCCATTATCCCCTATCTTTTTTGACTAGAGAGATAAAAAGGTAACGTATGTTACACCTCTAACGCACTTTATTTCAGGCTAAAAGCGCACGTAAGAACGGCGGCGGCGTCGACCACCTTCGGTGTCGGCGTTCATTAGAGACATCATAATTTTTCTCTCCTCTCTCTCTCTCTCTCTCTCTCTCTCTCTCTCTCATCCTCTTTCCGGATTCAAATTCGATGGTAATCTCGATTGATGTAAGACTTTTGGGAGGTTCTCGGTAATTTGCGCGAATTTATTTTTTATTATACTTGGCGAACGTGTGAAGCGTATCGGATGTTGAACGAATTCTTTGAGAAATTTCTACGAAAAAATAAACAGGTTTTTCTATTTATATATTTATAACAGTGACTTTTTTTATCATAAATTATTTAGTTTCAGATGAGATTCTTGATCAAATATTAGTAATGAGATCTATATTGGCTTTTTAAACACTAATAGTAACCAAAATTATTAATATTTTATTAATAAACTTGAAAGAGATCTAAATATTAAATAAAATACATTAAAGTGGTATTTTTGCTTTAAATATTTTATTGAATATTTCATTAAAAACTCATATTATAATTTATATTTTACAAAAGTTTGCTTTACGAATAATAAAAACTTTTCATTTTTCGTTTTGAATTATTTGTTTTTATTGATTGATAACAATTCTTGTTTCTTTTCTTTTCCGTTCATAGTTGATCGTCCGCGAAAATAACCTAACAGCTGTATTCTCTATTCACAAGATAAATCTTCATCACCCGCTTTCCAGTATACAATAATCTCCGATCATTTTAAAACTATCGTTTCATCGCTACGCGCTTAGTTTTTTTAGTACTTTGTGGAAAAAAGTAGAAATTCCAACGTAAAAAATTTTATATCTAAAATGCATTAAATCAAAGATGAAATATTGTATGTGTAATTTTATTTATTTTAGTTTCCCTTTCTTCACAGGACAAAAAACTTTCCTTTTCTGAAAATTGATATTTGGAGAATATAAGTTTTCAATCAATTATAATAAATTTAATAAATGTATCCATAGGCAATAAAAGAAAACCAATTACTTATAATTATTTTCTAAAATATTGTGATGGATTTTATGCACATTTATTACAATAGAGTTATAGTGAAATGCCACAAGTGAGTTTTTCAAAGATGAATTCATCATCAAAATTGAAGCATGCATGTAAAATAATTGAATTTCGTTTAATCTGTTTCAGGATGACGAGCCACCGGAGATCACGTACTGCGTGGTGGAGCAGACGGGTACGCTCACGCTTCAAGCAATGACGCCGACTCTACCAATGCCTGCCGAGGAGGAATTAAACAAAATGTTCCTGGAGCTCGTCGACGAGCTCGACCTTACCCAAACTAATCGACAAGCGGTCCTGGCCCTGCCGGCAAACAAAAAGTGGCAGATCTACTGCTCGCGAAAGGGGAACGGCACGCTCGAAAATGGGGGCCTCAGGACTACTGATTTGAGTGGCGATCCCGAAGACTACATTAATCGCGTCAAGTCCATCATCAGCGTAAGTAATGGATGAAACCGATGATACGGAGAGAGGGGGGAAGAGAGAGAAAGGAAGAGACCTCGATTAAGTATACAGATTGGCCGGGTAGGCAGTTGAGAATTTGAAAGATTAACAAGGAAGTGATTTTAAAGATAATGGCGATAGATTAATCGAGATACAAGGGGACTGAGATTTGGATTGATGTTCTGTTCAAATTTATTGTTTTCTAACAAGATTTGAAATAAAATTTATACCACAAGCATTATTATCACTTAAATAAACTGCTATGGTTATTAAGTATTTATTATTGAAAATCATTATCACCGTATAGGTGTTGTATACCGTATGCTATTTCAACATACAATAAGAATTACAATATATTTTGCGCAAACATTGATAGTATTTGAGATTATTATTCTTCAAGAAGTTTTGCAACTTATTATGTGTGTTAAAACAAATTCTTCTATTCATTTTATTTTGATGGCCTGATGAATTAAACATACCATACTTTTTAGTTATTTTAAATTCTTATTGATTATAATTTAGTTTTATATACAAGTATTTGAAAAAAGACCATCTTTGTAGCTAGTAGATAACTGTGTTGTGCATTTCTTATTGAAGTAATTGGAATGTACTTAATAATTAATAATAATTATTTCGTAATATTTTTTATCTATTTAGACAAATTCTATTCATTAAATACTTCACTGAACTTCGAGTATTCATTTGATTTGACAGTTTTATAATTCGTGAAAGTCTATAGCGCATGAGTATTGTTATTAAATTATGCATTTAAAATTAAGCTTTTATAGATTAATTCATAGAATTACACTAAATTATTTGATAATGTCTAATTTCAAAATATTACATTATGAATTAAATTATGACTGTTATTAGATTTATAAGAATAAACATTTATTTATTGCATACGACATAAAATACGACACAATAAGTCTTTAATCTTTAAAACATTAAAAAAATGCACGTACATTAAATAATTTTAGTTTTACATTTATATGTATATTCTTTTTTATACAGACTCCAAACGCAGAAGAAGCTGAAGAAATGGCTAATCAAATGCGCCACGTGGAAGCGTTGAAAACTGCATTGCGAACACAACCCCATAGTTTTGTTATTAGGTTTATAGAATTAGATGGTTTAAATTCGCTTCTACAAGTTTTGGAAACGATGGACGTTGAAGTAGCAAATAGTAATCTTCATACAAGCGTCATTGGATGCTTAAAAGCGTTGATGAACAACTCTGTAAGTATTGCTATCGAATTAATCGATTATTATATTATATTTGGGCTATAATCTAAATTATTAAAAATTTAATATACAGTATAATTTGATTATTATAAAAATCGTATAGAAAAATAAAACTACGTAAAATATCAATAATTAAGATTTATCCTTATATGTTTGTAGAATGGTAGAGCTCATGTACTTGCTCATCCGACAGCCATAAACACGATATCACAGTCGCTGGCAACTGAGAACATCAAGACCAAAATCGCAGTATTGGAAATCCTCGGTGCAGTTTGTCTTGTCCCGGGGGGACATCGCAAAGTCCTCGAGGCGATGCTACACTTCCAGCAGTATTACTCCGAGCGTACGCGCTTCCAATCGATCATCAATGATCTCGATAAGAATTTTGGCATTTACAAAGATAATCTTTCCTTGAAAACTGCAATAATGTCGTTTATCAATGCTGTATTGAACTACGGCCCAGGCCAAGTGACTCTGGAATTCAGACTTCATTTGAGGTACGAACTGCTAATGTTGGGCATCCAACCCATCATTGAAAAGCTACGAAAATACGAAAACGAGACGCTCGACCGACATCTTGACTTTTTTGAAATGGTGAGGAATGAGGATGAAAAGGAGTTAGCAAGGAAATTTGAGAAGGAGCACGTAGACACAAAGAGCGCCACTGCTATGTTCGATCTTCTCAGGCGGAAACTCAGTCACACGGCTGCTTATCCACATTTACTTAGCATGCTCGAGCACTGCTTATTATTGCCGCGTGAGTATACTTTTCATATTCTTATTTAAGAATATTAATCGTTAAATAATTTAAAAAGCTATTTCAAATAATCATAGCGGTAGTGATTCTAAATCATATTTTATATTTTTTCAGTCGATTATGGCTCATATCCTCAGCATTGGTTACTGTTCGATCGAATCTTACAACAAATTGTCTTACAGTCGGAAGGAAATGAAATTAATACTACGAGGAATCCTGACGTTGCTCCGATTGACATCAATGTGAAAGAAATCGTACACTTATTAGCTAAGGAAGAAGAGCTCGTAGCAGCGCGAAAAAAGGCTGATGAACTAGAAAAAGAAAATTCAGATATGTCTAGTAGGCTCGCTAAGAAAGAACAAGAGTTGGATTTGCGAACACAAGAAAAGGTAGTGTTTTACGTCAATTTCAATCAAAATTATGTGATTGTTTATAACAGTTGAAAACTGAATTCTACGTATCTTAGTATTATTGTCATGATCTGTATACTTTTAACCAACAGGAAGACATGGAAGCCAGTTTAGCTCGCATCAAGGAGCGATTGGAAAAAGAAACGTCCTTGCACATAGAAACGAAACAGAGAATTTCAGAGTTGCAGGATAACCTAGAATCGCTGTCACGGCAAGTAAATAACGAAAAGTCCGAACGAAAGCGCCTAGAACAGTTGGTAGCATCGGGTAGTTTACCAGATGATGCCAAGGCCACAATTAAAATTGTCGATGATGAGGTGATGGAAAAAATCGAGGCTAAACCGACGCCGCCGCCACCACCACCACCACCTCTAGCACCACCACCTCCACCATGTCTTATGCCTGCTGCGCCACCTCCAATGAAAGTAGGAAGCATTTGTTTATAATATACGTAAAGTAAATCTTAACGTTCTAATATAGTTAATAAATAATATAACAATAAATACATTAAAGCTTTCGCTTTTATTAGAAAGCTTCCAAAATCAAACTTATTAAGAATTTCAACAAACAAAAAAAATTGTATTTTTTGAAATATTAATTCAGTAATACGTGTATTTGTCTAGGTCGAAATCGTGAAAAATGTTCCTCAACCAAGCAATCCTCTCAAATCCTTCAACTGGTCGAAAATTCCCGAACAAAAGTTGCAAGGCACAATTTGGTCGGAACTGGACGACTCAAAGCTTTATAACATAATGGATCTGGAATCTATCGATAAAATATTTTGCGCCTATCAGAAAAACGGAGTGTCTACCGAGGGCTCGATTGAGGACCTCCGTAATCTAGGAAAGAATAAGAAATCCATGTCGGTGATAGATGCGAGGCGAGCTCAGAATTGCACAATTTTGCTTTCGAAATTGAAGATGAGCGATAATGAAATCACCAGGACAATTCTGTCGATGGATCAACAGAATATTTTGCACATAGATATGGTCGAGCAGCTACTGAAATATATTCCCTCGTCTGAGGAAGCGGCTTCACTGGACATGCACCAGAAGGATCTTCAGAGCAGAGCTGATTGTTTTCTGCATCAAATATCAAAGTAAATATTTTCTTAAAAAAATAAAATAGAATTATATTAACTAAAAGTTTCTTAATTTAAACTGTTTCCACTCAAATTATATAAATGCTTGCTAAAATACGATATGTTCTTAATGATTGGATAATATTCTATCCAATTTTTTTGCACAATGTTCTTAAGATAGAGGTTCCAATGTTCAGCAAAAATTTGTCCTGTTTAAGAGGAAAAAGGTTAAAAAACTACGAATAATTTAATTGACCATAAGGTTAAAAATATAAATTATATTTGCTTATATGTTTAACTATAGTTTGGGAAGATTTGCCTTTTAATATTACCTTAATGTCTTTGCAGTCTGAGATATTTAACCTCACAAATTATCTTTATATAAGGTCTTGCAATTCAATTAATTCCTACCAAGCCCAGAAAATTTTCGACATATAATTAATTATTCAATTAATATACTGTACATCCAACTCATTCGTTCATTCTGCAACAGAGTACCACACTACGAGCAACGACTGCGTTCTCTACACTACAAAAAGAAGTTCTCTGCGAGCATATCGGAGCTGACACCCCGAATGCGTGCGGTGCTCGAGGCCTCGCGCCAGGTCGCACGCTCCCGTCGGCTCCGCAAGCTGCTCGAACTCGTACTCGCTCTGGGAAACTACGTAAACAGGGGCAACGCGCGGGGTAACGCATGCGGCTTCCGGTTGGCTTCCCTAAATCGGTTGGTCGATACCAAGTCTTCGTGTGCCAAGGGAACCACGCTACTACACTACCTCGTGCAGGTCCTCGAGTCCAGATTCAGAGAGGTGCTCGATATTGAGGAGGACATGCCGCACGTTAGGACGGCCGCGAGGGTCAGCATGGCCGACCTCCAGAGGGAGGTGGCCAACTTGAAGAATGGTTTGCAGGACGTCCAGCGGGAAATCGGTATGTCGACTTTAAATCTCGATGTTATAAAAATAACGTACATGTTAATCATTAATAAAGTAGTGTTTCTGTAAAACCAAGTCGTATAATAAATATTAGGAGGCCAACTTAGTTTCCGACCTTTTTTAACAAAAAAAGGACGTTTATGATGGAAAATGGATACACGTTAGATTAATCAAAATATTTTCTAAACAATGCGATATGGTATCGATTCATAATGGCACTTTCGGCCAAATCGTGTGCATCCATTTCCCCTCTTTATGAATCTTTCTTATGGCATGTAAACGTTTGCCAATTGCTCTGTCACTGACTCCTAACTAATTAACCAGTTCGTTCTGGGTTTGAGTTGAGTTTTCGTCGAATAATGTTTGCAATTCACTATCTTTAAACTTTTTCAGTTCTCCAGAACGTTCTTTGTCATTAATATTAGTATCTCGACTTCTAAACTGCTGAAATCAATCTTTACATGAACAAGCGATGGAGTTTGTTCGCCATGACATTCATGAAGCAATCGATAAGTTTCTACTACCCTTTTTTCAAATCAAGATAGTGCAAAAGAACATGTCGAAAAAACGATTTACCATGATTCATTTTTCATTGATCAAAAATTATGTTTACACAAATGATGATGCTTGTTAAATTAATTTTATTGATAAATGCTAAAACTAAAAAATAAGTATAAAGTAAAATACTAGATCCTACACGTTTGACTTTTCATACTACTTATATCGACATTTGAACGTGAAGATCGGAAACTAAGTTCGTCTCCTACTAAGAAGTTAGCAAGTGAAGCTTTTATGTTATTCATACTCGTCAACTACACATGGACTCTAAAATGATCAAAACAGCGTTAAATAAAAATGAATAAAATACGTAATCTGTTAATGATTTATTTTTAGAATTCCACCGTGGTCAAGTGCAAGTACTTCAGGGCGATATGTTTTTGCCAGCCATGCGGGACTTCCAAGCTCAGGCTACATGCAGACTCGCCGAGGCGGAAGATCTCTTCCAAGATATGAAGACCAGAGTATGTTAAGCTATAATAATATATTATTTTCTTCTTCGCGCATAATAAAATAAGACTATATTCTGTTAATAATGAAATTCTTTTTCTTTCCAACAGTTTGACAGGGCCGTGAGGCTTTTCGGTGAGGATTCCGCAGGCGTTCAGCCAGATGAGTTTTTTGGTATCTTTGAGAATTTCCTTCAGGCATTATCAGAAGCCAGACAGGACGTAGAGAACATGAGAAGGAAAGTCGAGGAGGATGAGCGCCGAGCCAAGCAGGAGCAGGAAGTAAGTTTAATCTAACTGCTATCGCTTCTTCAGTTTTCCCTTTTACGAAGAATAAGATAATTACCATAAATATAACAATTTACTATTATTTCTGCCATAAAAAATATTTAACAATTTGCACTGTAATTATTATATTCATATAAAGAAGTAATTTATTCTTATCTAAACATGTATTTTATATTATTTTATAATATAAGATTCCTTCCATGATAACTATAATGAAAAATAGTTCAATATAATATTATCTAAATACGATTTCGAAACTCAAATAATATTTCTGTTTCAGCTAAAGAAGCGGACGATGGAGCGTAAAAATTCACGTGAAGGCATTCTAAACAGCATATCGTTGAACAAAAAGAATGAATCGAATGGTACAAATGGCCACTCTGATAACAAAGGCGAATTTGATGACTTGATATCGGCTTTGCGCACCGGCGACGTCTTCGGCGAGGACATTGCCAAATTTAAGCGGTCGAAGCGCCGACCGGTCACTCCCAGCGGTAACCCGGAGTCGCGTAGACACAGTGCACATCGTGAGGACTCGCGTGAAAGGCACTAATGAAAGGAAGAAAATGAGAGATAAAAGAGAGGCTGTGAAAGTCACTCCGACTATGAATACTTTACGAATACTCTAATTTTCTCTCGCTCAGATATATTAGGATATCGATTCATTTGACCTTTTCCTTGTTTGTCTACAAGGTTAGCAGAGTAATATTACCAAAATTGACGGGAATTTGTGCAGAAGAAATAGAGTTTTATAAAAAATTGAAAAAAAAATTCATTTCCGTAGAATTATCAATAATTTTATAAATCAGCTAATTATAAAATAGATAGATTTCTTAGAGTTAAACTTGAGCTTTCGATTCTTAATCAAATTATAGATTTTACATACAATAATTTTAAATTTTAGATTTTAATACTGAGCGATAGGAAACTTAAGTAACGATAAATGAACTTTTCCGTATAGTGCTTTCATGTCCACTTAGAAACTAGAAAGTGGAATAATCTATACGATATTATTCATATTACATGCCTTAGGGTATGTGAAATATTGACGTAACCTTACTTAAACCGATTATACTACTATAGTATACTGTAAATTTAATATAATTTATTTTACATCAAACGATAACAATAATTTTAAATAAGTTTCTACTTTATTATTGTTTATATGTAATAAAAATCAAATCTTGATAAATAATAACATATAAAAATATTAGATTTTTGAGTTTTTATATGATTGTAAAAAATAATTTCTGATACAAAAACAATCATCTTTTTGTATAGTATAAGTTAGTGAAGTGCACTTTCACATCACCTCCACAATATTAAGACTGGATGACCATTTCTTCGAGTGCCAAGACTTTGAAGTTTGAAAAGAAGACGTGTTGATTTAGTATATGTAGAGATACAAGGAGAGAAAGATACAAGGAACTTGTTTTATTTTGTAGATAGATATTTTTTAAGCAGAGAATTTTTTATTTTCGCTCAAATTAAGTAAAATTTATAAGCAACGCCGTTCTTATCTATTATGGGACTAATTTATCAAATATTGATGAGGAGGTTCGTTTCAGAACAAAACTGCCTTGAATTGTTTTCGACGCAAAATAATAACGATCTTCTCCATTAAATCATTTGCATGTTGTTTAAAAGCAAATCAATAATATTTTGTAAATCGCACTTCAGTAATCTAAGACTCTCAATTAAAATCATGATAAATTTAAAAAGAATTAAACAATGAAAATAAAAATGCCATAGCACTTTCATAACTGCATACATAATAAAATTTTCATTAAGACTTTAATTTTCGAATAAAAGTTTTTTAATTTTAAATTAAATGATTGTATGGACTATATTGACTAACAGTAACTACCTCGTGAAATATAGAGAAATGACTGCACAGCTATTAATGTGAAGTTGATTGTTTTTATAAACTTTGTTCGATGATTTTAATTAGACAAAAAGCAATATAATATATATTAAGCTTCTGAATTGAGAAACTATTACCAGTACGAAATCAAATATAATCGACCCGTTTTTTTCATCATAAGACCGGCACTGTTTATAAAGAGTTTATTAGCATAATTTTGATACTTGTCAAAACCGCGAAAAGAAATCTCACGTTATTTCGTTTATAAGAAAATAATGATATCATGTTAGGCTTGAGGAACATTAGCTTCATTTTGAATCAAATGCTTTGTTTATCAAATAGGGCTTTATTATAAAAATAATTTTTTATCGTGGCCTAAAACAAAAAAAAATTAAGATAAACATAAAAAAGGGCGGCGTATGTTTTTGAAGACAAGTTGGAATTATTCCAGTAAGCTCAACGATCGACAGCTTTGCTGTACGTGATAAACTTTAATTGTATATATAGTCACTATGCAGCACATGTACTATAATCATATATATTAATTTGTTATCATACTCGAAAGTTAAGTCATTTTTTCCTTTAATGAAAATCTTTTTTGATTCCATCCACATTTTCTTCTCGAAACATTCGTGTAATGATATTCGTAATGGTTTAAAGGATTTTGGAAGAGAGCGCGAAAGTTTTATTTGTATTTTTGTATAGTAAAGTTATTTATTAATAAGAAGTTTCATAAAATTATAAAACAAAAAATATATCATAATTTATAGAAATTTTAATATTTCACAGGTCTGACAATATTTTATACAATGACTTTTATATAAAGCACGCGTTATTACGTAATAATAGGTTTCAAAATAATAAGTAAAATAAAGTAAACCTTATAATTGTAATTTAGCAATCCAATCTTTGTCCATATACCGGGTGTGCTTCTAAATGTCGAGTATTTAACACGTTATCAATCAATAAATCGGGTATATAATTACTACATCGATCAGTGTAAGATTTACTATCCAGTTTAAATGTTAATTATCAATTGTTAAATCCTGCATTTGAACTAACTAAAATGTGTTAATCTATAGTATACTTCAATAGTTTATTTGCTTCTCAGCCTAAAGAATTCTAAGATATTTGAAAAGTTACTTGACATTGTTTAATCGAACGATTATGAAATGGTTAAAATAGTATCGTATAGAAATATAAATTGCTGGCAATATTCTCCCTTCTCTTTTCAAAAAAAGAAAAAAATAATTTTTTATTAAAATTATTTTTGCAGTGGTCGAATATGAAAATGCGATAACTGGACCAAGCAGACTCTTCAGAGAAACTGTTCGAATAAAAAATTGTAAACCGCTTTTGCGCTACTGTAGACGGGGCGCATCAGACTAATTTAAAAATTAATTGTATACATAAAATATATTATATTAGACATATATATATATATATATATATATATATATATATATATATATATATATAAGAAAGAAAAAATTTTTAATTAGAGGCCTCGTTTATACGTCGATCTTTTCAGCTAGAAAAAATATATCAAAAGGCCTACATGAGTAGAGAAATAAAATGTCATTGTTTACTGTCACACTATGACAAGAAGTATCATAATATAATAACTCTGATTTTGTATTATTTTATAATGCCGAATAATCGAGATGATTTTAGAAAATATCGTAGCTGGAAAAGTATAATAGTCTGTAACGAGAATTAGCTGCGTGGAACGTGATTTATAAAAATTTGGATGTGTAGATCAAAAATACGAAATCCTGTTAAAAAGGAAATCTCCACGTTAAGTAGAAGTCAATGTTTTATATAAGCTTTTTGTACTTTTGTAAATATGCAGTCTATATATACATATGCAATAGAATTTAACACATTATACATATAATTTCCGCAAGGGAGACACATGAAAAGGAATTTGTCATTAATATATTGCTATATCAATAATATTATAAGTGTATTAACTATTGAAAAAGATATATACATATATATATATATATATATATATATATATATATATATATACACTAATGTACGATTTATCTCTTAATTCTTTTAATATTTTCATTTTCCGACAAATATATTAAAATATTGTTTATGCTAATTTTGGTTTCTTAAAGATTCTACTTATTATATTCATCATACAATGTTTAATTAGATTAATATTCTCGTTGAAAATATATTACTGTATCTATAGTAATATAAAGAGCAGAAAATTACATAATACAAAAATAAAATTTCTTGAACGAGATAAATCAATTGTTTATTCATATAACTTTTATACCGACTTTATTTCCTGACAAAGAATGTATTGGATAAATATCGTTTTTTAATTTGTTTTTGAACCATATTTTTGTTATATATGATTCGATATTTAATATACAGAAAATCTAAAAGTATGATTTGTAGAAATGCTTCTCTCTTGGTACGTATTCTAATTTACATAGTTACAGTTTTCCAAAATTTTTATTATGAATAAACTTGTTTAAATATGAATTTATTGTTGATAATTTCTTTCTTTCTTTCTTTCTTTACTTATTCTATAAGGATTAAGGCGAATGTCTTTTGCAATCACAATGCAAGGAATGAATAATAATATTACATAATTTTCAATAAACTCAGATAACCAAAAATTACAGTTCTTCGGCGGAAGTTGATTCAAAATTCTATTTAGTCCAACCTTTGAGGAAAGAAAATTATAGTTAAGAATATTAACACTATGTTTAAAAAAACTATGTGGCTTTCAACGCAAATAGTTAAAATCTATGGCGGGGAATAAATTCCTTATGGATTGGCAATATATACCACCACTAAACATTTCACTCATAAATGTAGTCATGCCAATGAAAACGTTTGTCCAACGATTGAACTTAATTTTTGTATAATATTGAAAATAATAATTATCAAAATAATTTTTTGCATCATTCGAGCAATAATTTACAAGGGCGATATACACCTACCGAAAAATGAATTACTATTAGAGAATGAAAAATACATTTATTATACATAGAAATGAAGCACTATGTCGTTATTGTATTCTATTAGGTCTTCGCTCTCTTAATTTTACGTTAAACAGCTTTGATTAATTTTTATTTTTAATATTTACTTATATTTTACTTATTAAAAACTTTTATTCTCTACTAATATGACATTAAATAGTATATTTCATTACTCGTGTGGAAATTGAAAATTTACTTCGTGTGACAGTTTATGGCCTTGCAAAGCAAATTTCTCGTAATGTGAAATGTCTTTCAACACTACGGTGTTAATTAATTATTTAACTCATTTTAATCTGCTTTGCTCGGGCATAAAATGTTTCTCTAGGTAAATGATCAAGTTCCATATAAGTGATGAAATATAGTATTTCTTCTTCTTCACTATAGTTCCTAACAAATATTAGTTAATAAAACTATTGTACATTAAATAAGATTGTTTTATCTCTAGTATGAATGAATGATGAATAAATAGACTTATCTACTTTGAATCTTTATCTCATAGCCATCTTATTAAATTTCTCTAATAAATTATTTATTTCTTTAATTGAAAAGAATAAAGCTCAAGGTCTTTTAAATAAGCTCTAAATGTTGAGAGAGTGAAAAAGGAAATAGACGTTCTTTTACCTTTATCTATATAGTTTTATAGATAAATAGGCATTTTAAAGTTAATAATTCGATTTTTTTCATACCGGTTATATCTAAATATCTATTGTTAATACCTAAATATCTATTGCTCAATTTTACTTCTGAAAGGGGTAATGAAGAATAAACGTATATGTACGCACGTTGTTAAATTTTGTCTAACAGTTTTGCACTTGCTGTTTTATGTACTTGTCAAGTCTATTATTAATACTGCAGTTTATCCGTCAACTTATGGAAATAAGTAATAATCAATTTCTAAATTTTTCCAAATTTTTTTACAGGGTTAAAAAGAAAAAAAACAATTACTGACTTTTAGAAATTCCAACATTAGATTATGAAATTTAATGTTTTCTCTTTATTTATCTCCTTATTGAATAAATGTTATGATTTAAATTTTTAACACATATTGAAAAAATTGAAAATAACGTGGGCAACCCGTAATTCAACGATTGAACGATGGAACATATTTTTGAATTATGAATGTCGTTTATTTATTAATGAAGATCCACATGTATTATTAGAAAAATTGCGACGTTGTAACAAGGAATTCTTAGGAAACACTAGAAAAAGGAACTATAAATTAACAATTTTATCGGCAACCGGTCCATATCGGACTAAGACCAAAAAGACATCTCATAAAATATATAGGATCAATATTTCTTCGTATGAACTATTATTTCTTTTTTTCTCTGTCGCGCTTGCTGCGGAATCATTCCAGAAGTTTACTAAAATTCTATTGTTAGTTAGGATTAAAAAACTGTTTGGATGATTGAAACTCCTGTAACCATTTAATACAAACATATAAAATAGACTTTCTACTGCTTGTAAGAGATTATGACCTTTCTTAGTACAAAATAGACAGAATCCTAAGATTATTTACTTTAAATTTAAAAGTGTAGATTAGTTATAGATTACAGAAATACATTATATATTAAAATTATTACATTACTAGTAATAAATATTTTCTGTTGCTACAATATTTAGAAATTTATTTAGTTTATCTATTTAAGAAATTTGAAAAGCATGTGTAGTATCTTCAATTTAATTTTAAATCAGATTTTATATATAATTTTATAAAATGTAAAATATCTAGTTTATTATTTTTGTTCTTATAATCAAATTTATTAAAAACATTGCTAGAAAATAGTATTTAGCGGTAATAAAAATTAAAAATAATTTTTTATTCCGTTTTTAAATTTATAAATTACATTTATTCTTTTAAATGTATTTTTAAGCTTACTCTTATAGTTTATCAATTTTTTAAATTATCCAAGTCTTTGGGATTTTAAATCCAATTCAGCATGATAAATTGCATCCCAGAAATGGTATTCACAGAAGAGATCTCGCTTCTCCATTTGAATAGTAGTCGAATTTCCTAGGTACAATAAATCCAATTGTTCTTTATCTGGATTTACACTTTTCCATTTAACCCCGTTACCAAAGTCCGGGTATCTGGAATTTCAAATACTTCTTCAGATTATCTTTAAAAAATATTTTTGCCTATTTGGTGCGATTATGCTTAAAGATTTTCTAAATGTATGATAATGTTAGTGGATGTTTATGTGTTTACGTGTATGTGTATGTGGGTGTGTGTGTGTTTTTCAGTGCTTGTTGTGTTGTATGCATGCTTATATAATAATTTTAAACAATATTAAGAATCCATATAACTGCAAGGAATTTCAATATTTGTATATCAGTATATATTATTAGTCGAAACCATTTCGTTTCAAACACTGACGCTTATTTTAAAATATACCATATTATTGTGTTTAAAGAAAAAATAAAAACAAAGTGGCTGTAATTTTTGAAAAAGAAAATATATAATCTGACAAAAATTTTCTGATTATATATATTGACGAGTGATGATATATTTTTAGAAGGAAATACATAAATGATAATTTTAAAATTGATTAATATGTCGTTTAAAGAAATACCATAAATATTATAATAGAATGAAAATTAACGAAAATTAACTCACCCGTTTGTAGCTACGGTTTCTATTAAATTCAACATTTTAATCTGAACAGCTCGGTCTTCGGGTTCATTTGTAGGGACAATAAAAGGATTATCAAGTATCATATTTATATCATCACCATGAGCAACACCTAAGAATATTTTTGTTAGTCAAAATATCGAATAAATATTAAAGGGTATTGAAAAAACTTCTAATACCTAAATCTACAGGATTTTTCATAAATGCATCACTAAAGCTAGTTTTAGCTCTATGTCCGTAAAACCAAAATAATACAGGACTCCTATTCACCTTAGCTTGAACTTTAGCGGCTTTTATCATATTAGTACAATACACTCTATCGCCTAATAACTTTATAAAGGTATCTGTATTTGATTTCGTAATTTTTTCATTTCCAAAGTAATGAGTTCTAATCATGTCTGAGAAATGATTATGGTATGCTGGAGGCATATCATACATTAACATATCTGGCGCTACATCATTCCATTTTTCATCTACCCATTGAAGAATATTATCGTCTTCGATATATTCTACAAAATAAAAAAGATTCATTTTATAGTGATAGTGCTATAATTGTTAAATTATTATTAGATACATACCTACGCCTGGAATAAGTCCTTCATTTTTTACAACACCAGCTATCCAAAGAACATCAGCTACGTCCTTGCTGTTAATTATATCAATCGGTTCCCGGTCAATAAATGGTTGAGAGCCACCATTTTCGATTACAGGCCCAAAAGGAATTCTTGGATTATCCATCCAACCCTAATAAAATACATATAAAATGAGAGGTTAAATTATGACAATATTAAAGTACATCTACGGCCTTTCCAAATTACTATTTTATTCGAACAGATGTTTAGTATAGCTTACTATATATTTTTCTATTGCTGCACCTATGTCAAATGCTGGCTTGTCACGCAAGCATTGAAGGATTACTTGCATATCATCATTTCTGCAGTCTAATAAATCCACTAATTTCTGGAACCTTTCAGCGGGATTTGTTTGTAATTGTCCTGGACTAAGTGCTGAACCGCTGAATGATATACCATTTTGAAACAATCCTTTACTCCATGGGGATAAATAATGAAGGTGAACGCTCCTCCCACCAGTGCTACATCCAACCAACGTAATTCTCGCAGGGTCGCCACCAAAGCTTCGAACATTTTCATACGTCCATTGTAGTGCCATGCTTTGATCCTTTAGTCCCATATTGCCAGGAATATGATGATCTCCTGAGCTTAAAAATCCAAAAATTCCCAAACGATAGTTCATGGATACAAAAATAACATCTCTATCCATGATGAATTTCACGCCTGAATATGCACTTCCCAATTTATAACCTCCGCCGTGAATAAAAACTATGACTGGCAGTAACTTTTTTCTATTATGGACTGGTGTATAAAGATTTAAGTACAGACAGTCTTCACTCCCTCGTACGACAGGTACATGAGGCCCCTTTATGGGCTTGTGTCTAACGCAAGCACTAGCCTTTTGCTTTGCCATTATAGGTTCATCCCATTTTTCTACTGGTTCTGGTGGCTAAAATGAATTGATTGAATGTACTTAATATGATAATTATGCAAATAATAGAGTATATTTATATAATATTTATATAATTTATTTATAATTCTTCGAAGCAAGGTAAAACGCAAGAATTTTTCTAAAACTATAATTAATTATCTGTGATTTTAATTATGTGAAAAATATTTAGAACATATTTTTTTCTTTCAAATTCATATTATTTTAATAATTTGTACATTATGCAGAACGAAAAGAAAAAAAATATTATAATATATATCTTAACAAACAGTTATATTTAAAGTTTTAAAAAAATTGAACTATTAATCTGATTTATTACACGTGTATACATTTTTTACAATAATCGTATTCATATTTGTATATTCTATAAAAATATTAATAATTACAAATTTATTAATTCAATACCTTGCAGAACTTTATGTATACTCATAAAGAGAGGCTCGCTTACCCGAGAACCAATTTCCTCCAGAAGGTGAAATATGCATTAAATATAACAAAAAACTGAAACCATTGCCATTTTTTCTTCAAATGGGCCTCGTTTCTCATTAGTTTTAAGTAAACAATGTATCAAAATAATAAATTTCTATTTTATTATTACATATAAAATTACCCATGAATATGAACATTTTATGCTTTCTCGCTACTTCAAATATCTTTATCTTAGCTATAGAGCATAAAATTCATGTTGTTTTTAACTGATCTGTTTCTATTTGAAATTAGAATTATTTTAAATTATGTGAATTTTTGAAAATTTTTTAGGAAATTGAAATATTTAGCGAATAAATTTTCAAATATTTCTAAATATATACATCAATGTTTCAATGCAAAAAAATAAATAAATAGAAATCCCAATGACTCACTATGGTTTGAATTATTATGTATAATTCATTATTAAAAAGTCATTTAAAAAGCAATAATTAAAAGTAATAATAAAATCCTAATAATAATAAATATAATATTAATAAAATGAATAAGTCAATAAATATGATTCAATCCATTAGTACTATGAATTTATTAAAATATTCATTCCCTTACTATTCATTTTTGTAATACAAAACATATTTTTAAACCATCATGCTGGTCTTGAATGCACTTCAATATTATGAACGGACCACCTTTTCTAGAACTATAATATTATCTTCTAAGCTTCTTTATTAACATATAATATATTTAATATATATAATATTCATACTATACGAGGTCAGACAATTAAGTAACGCGACCGATTTTATTTATCGGCCTGTGGTAACACTGCGAACCTGTAACTCCACCACCGTAATATTAGATCCTTATTCTCTCGATTGAGACATCGACGACCTTTGTATGATCATTTTTTCACCAACTATTGAGTGTTTTGTAACAACGCGCGAGTAGTGCATGTCACAAAAATGGAACAGAGAAATTTAGAGCAACGGTACGCGATGAAATTTTGTGTGAAACTCGGCGAAACCGCGACAGAAACTTATGAAAAAGTGCTTAAAGTATATGCTAGTGATGCCCTGAGTTGTAGTCAGGTGCTTCAGTAGTATGCCGATTTTAAAACAGGCCGTGAGAACGTCAAAGACGAGACGCGGAGCGGAAGCCCAATTCAATTGCGAACCGACACGAATATGCAGCGTGTCCGCGCCCTTGTTCATCAAGACTGGTGACTAACCATTCAAATGTTGGCTGACGAGTTGAATATTAACTGGAAAACACTTAAAAAGATTTTAAGCGAAGATTTCGCCTTGAAAAAGCTGTGCGCGAAGATGGTACCGAAAAATCTTTTCAGATGAGCAAAAAGCCCACCGAATGAAAATCGCTCAAGATCTCGAACAGGTTGAAAATGATCTCACTCTTCTCGATCGAGTATATATTACTGGTGATAAAAGTTGGTTCCTTCAATATAACCCCGAAACTAAATGACAAAGCCAACAGTGGCTGTCCTCAGAAACGCCAAGGCTCAAGAAGGCGAGAATGGGCAAGTCCAAAGTGAAAACCATGTTCATTTGCAACTTCGACAGTAAAGGGGTGGTTCACAAAGAGTTTGAGCTACCTGGACAAACCATAAAGTATTCTACCGCAATGTGCTCGAAAAATTAAGAAAAAGGGTGCATCAAGTGTGGATATTGGAGTAGTAGCTAAATTTGCGAGAGACTGGAAATATTTCTGTGAGAGGAAATAAGTTATGGCTCCACCCTTCGGAAAATATAGGGCATCGCAATGGACCCTAGGCCACCAAGCATAAGTGCAATGTCCGAATAGGACAGAGCACAAGTCATTGCAACCTAACCTAATCTAATACATTTTTCACCTTCTGGAGGTAATTGGTCCTCCGGTGAGATGAGATGATGATGCCTTTCCTTTTCAGTATAACCTAAATTACTCAAGATCGATAAATTACGCAAGGTAATGCAACATACACAAGGGTACAGTTAAGTAATTAATGCTAATAAACTTCGGGAAAACCCAACTCTATCTAAATTAGCCATATTATTTAGATGGAATAAGGAAACGCGTAGATCAAATTATACATTGCAATACTTAACAAC
Organism: Sycobia sp. Sy_11; assembly: GCA_018907035.1. Lineage (NCBI taxonomy): Eukaryota > Metazoa > Arthropoda > Insecta > Hymenoptera > Epichrysomallidae > Sycobia > Sycobia sp. Sy_11. The sequence goes on from JACCIC010000040.1 coordinate 335,522, forward strand.
GATAGAAAATTAAATTAAAAAAAAAGAATGCAATTGAATAATATTTGGTATGATATAATCTTTTTTAATTTCTCAATCGAAATGAAGTTTCTTATTAAAACTTCTATCAATTTTTATTTTCAATTTTTAGTTTTAGGATATAAGAGCTTTATTTTTCTTTCGGAAACGTAATTTGAGAAAATTTTATAATAAAATAAGTAGCAAACTTGGGTTGATTGTCAAATATCATTTGAATGCATTTTCTGCATGCGTTAGTAAAGTTTGAAATAGAAGGCACTATGAAAAATTTTTTAGATCACTGTTCTAGAATTATATGAATAATTTATCAATTCATGACGCATTTACGCAATAAATTGGCTTGCGAAGAAAGTATAGTATATATATATATATATATATATATATATATATATATATATATTACAAAATACGTCAAAAAGCCAAATATTCAGTTCGGACGGCCTGTCAACTATCATATATACAAAGCCCCCTATGCCAATTCACTTATCCATCCATTTTTGGAAATTTTGTAACATTTAGTTTGATTCTGCTATAAAGTAGTCCTTAAAATCAGGCAGTCAACTGTTATTATACCGCTTGGAAATTCACGATTTCGATCGTAATATGCTTTTTAAGCGATCAGCAATTCTTTGCTTGTTTATCTATTCCTTATTTAATTCTCTTTCCACATTATCGTGTAAAAAAACAGAAAAATTAAGTAGTATCATTTGCTTATAATTTCCCCAAATATTCAAGTCTTTCCGAGCGGTAAATATAGCAGCAAATGAATCTTATAACCCGCCTGGATCGTGGAAGCTAGAACTGGGCTATTCACATGAATATATTCATGAAAATAGCATCGAATATATTGTAAATTAAATTATCGTGAATAAAATAGTAGATAATTTATAGATACATTTTATAATTTTGTTCTGAATATAAAATTAAATACTTTATTACATTTTATTATATAGATTTTTGAAGGATGTACGTTTTTTCTTATTTTTGAAACTAAAATGCCCTATACTTGAGAAATCTAGATATCTTCTTCAAACGATTTATGTTAATGTACAAATTATTTGATTGAAATGGTATTTTCTATTTAGTGATATTAAGTGTATCAGATCCAATAGCAGATGTTATAACTAATATAGAACTCTTCATTTATTCAGTTTCAAATGGGTATTATAAATTAAATTACCTCAAATCGTCTTGGTCCTATTGGCCGCTTTGCAAATGGTATACCTTCAAAGGCCTCATATGGACGTTTATTGAACGACTCTTGATACGTTCCCACAATGACTCCAAGAGGAGTTACGACTGTAGGCTCCGTTGGATTTGATAAAATTTCACTTATTAAGTGAAATAAAAAAAATATATGTATAAATAAATACATTTTTATAGTTCTAACAATATGTACATATATAATGTAATTCGACTATCAGTTAACCCATAGAATATTATTTAACGTATCTTAAAAAAGCAACTGTAGGTTCAAGCGATGAAATGTTTCCTGAAGATATTATAAAAAATTGTAAGCCTATTTATAATTTAAAATACGGCATCAAAGCTGAAAAATTATTTGTAATTCTTAAATTGACCTACATTTAGTTCAACGTGCATATGTTAAAATTTATCATAATCAATTCTATTTAAAAAATTACACAAATACTATATTTAAAATTGAATAACTAGCTTCACACGTCTAATAAAAGCTCACACAAAAATATTGTTAATTTTATCGTAACCTGACCAACTACATCTAAAAGTATAATATTTAAAAATTGTAAATACAAATAGTTCTTGAAATATTATATTTAGTTCATTTTATTTAAGTTTCTTTTTATATTATTATTTTAAGTTTTTAAATTACTAGAATCTCGTCTAATATATACCTAATAATAATCAACAAATGAAATCTGTGTAGAAGAATAATCAATCAAAAATCATTTTTAGTATGAAGTACTTCTAATTATTTTGCAGCCAAAAGATAAAATGCTAATGTCATTTCCATCGGCTGATTATAAGAACATAAAATATACACTATATATACAGAAAATTAAAAGATTACCACACGTGCAAAATTTATCCCATGAACGCAGCGAGTCCGCAAGCCTAGCGTATATTTACTACTTTTCCTTACAATCTATAAAAAGGTCGATTACAAAAAATTCTTACTTAAAAAAAGACAATATTATTTACTTAATATAATAATTATTATAAATACTAAATGAATATGATATAATATATAATCATATTATTTATCATAAATTATTTACCCTGGATTGATCTTAAAATCTCCAATTGAACATGATTTATCTGAATGAAATGAATAAAAGTTTTTAGAGAATGCAATATTTTTTAGTTTGTGCCTTACTCTTCTTAGCAGAAACTTACAAATCAGGCCAATGAAAATATTTATTAATTTAATGAAATGTAAACAATTATCATTGTTTCAATGCTCAACTGTATAAGATTTTCTTAAACATTCTGAAAAATTAAATAAATTATAAATCAATTTATGAGCTTAAATATTTAAAAACAGTTATCGCGTACATGTTCAAGTACTGTAAGGAATCATGAATTAAATGTTTTAAAGGTTAAATATTTGATAACTTCAAATTTTTCCTACAGTATTTAATTACAAATGAAGGAAATAAAAGTCCTTTTGAGTAAAAAAAGACTAGGCATTCAATTTTTTTCTTATATGAAATAGATCTGAATCTAGTGATTTTAATTTAAGAAAATTATTTACTTTTTATAAAACAAGTAAATATTTGCTTGATATGATAAAATTTTTTTTCAGTCTATATATCGGTCTTCAAATATCAGCGAATATATAAATTTATCCTTGCCAATTCTAAGGAGATAAAAAAATATCGTTTATTTTTTTTCAATATTTTATTTAATTCAATATTTTTTCCCGATATTTCCCGTTAAAACTACCAGAATATCTATTATTGAATTATACAATGTAAAGTTATAATTATTTTTCTCATTTTGCATATTTATCCTAATATAATTTATTTATGAAAATGTTATTATTAATGAAAAGTCGAATAAGTCAGCTTACATCAGAATATGATAATACATTCCTAAGATGGAGTATAAATTTTTAAATAATTGAGAAAGTAGAGATTGTTCTATTAAACAAGATAATCAAAATACTCCAGCATGTACTCGACTCATATTTATTCCAAAAGTGTTGTCAGTTGTTGCGGGAAAGTATAATTTATATTTGTAAAATTCTTCTACAAAAGAACATCGATAACTTCATTTTTGCGTAATATTCTTGTGAAATATTATTTGTTATGAATGATCAAAAATTATAGAATGGTATAAAATTAACAATTATTTTTTTGCCAAACCAAGCCAAGATAAGGATTGTTAGTATATAATGTAAAGCTATACTATGAAGCTACATTATAAAGGGTGGTAAGTATTTGAGAAAAGTGTAGAAGCTTTAAACAAGTATGTATCACTCAACTATGAGAGTTGTAGTATGTCCTATGACGAATATGTGTTTGTTAATAGTGTAACATTGTTAGTTCAGCTTTATTAAGTAACAATTTAACCACGGTATAATATTAGAATATAATGAGTTAAAGTATTTGACGCTCATAATCGTATCGTCTAATTTGACATTTAAAATTTATAATTTGTAAAATAATCCTATACCTGATACATTATAACGTATATTATGCTGCAGACTAGCTCTTTCAGCCAAATAACAAAATAAATAAATTATAAGCATACATTTTAGATTAGAATAGGAATTTTACTTAATTTTATCAATTTTTTAAAAATAAATATTACTTTGTTTTTATTTAAAATTTTCGATTTTTTGTAAAATATTGTTTATGTGATAATTGAAGAAATGCATATACCAGAAAAAACAAAGTATTCGAAAAATGAATAGTCTTATTAGTTAGCTCAAGAATACTATTTTTTTACTTTATCAATTATAAATACTGCATATAGTATGTGGTCTTGACTTACCTTAATAAATAGTATTAAATTAAAAAATATTTGTTATGTAACCGTGCAATATCAAGGAATTCTATTTTTATATCTGCTTTAGTTCAGGGACGTCGTGTTCAGAGGCGTCGAACCTCGCGTCGAAAAATATATAGTAGTTATTCATTGTAAAACCAGACCTAACTAGTAGTACTAGACTGGCGACACTTTTTGCTGATTATTCGAGCGAAGCTTTTTTTTATCTATTTTTTCTTGTTCTAAATCTTGACTTTATATCACTAGTGAGAGAATCGAAAATTGGCTAATTCGTATCAAGATTGAACACCCGCGGCATTTATCTAGCGAGCGAGAAGCCTTGTCAACTCGCAGAATTGGCGTAAATGTCGTCGACCGTGCGAACTCGTCAGTAGGCGAAAATTGGCTTCCTTATCTCTGGCAGTCGTACCAGAAAGAATTTACCCTCCTAATACGCCTAATTCGATGGGGGTTCCGAACAAATCTTGCTTCAAATGCAAACACCCTACATGTCCAGTAGCCCGAATTATTTCTAAATAAAGAAATGTATTTTTCGTTATATTTGATTCTAATCTTTGCATTCTTATACCTGCTTCCATTTCCTCTCTTTTTATTATTTTAGGAAAAGGCGCGACAAACATCTCGAATCACCGAAGCTGACTTTAATCTATTTTTGTATCTTTTATTCTGGCGAATACTTTTAATGACCATTTATTATATATTCACTATGATATGCCGGCTCACACATTCTCGCAAACAAAAGTCTGTTTTGCTCCCTCGTGTCATAATATATTATTAAGTATATTTAGCCAATATTTCTAAAGATTATGAGTACGTTTAAATAATTTCAAGAAGATTAAGTACGTGCGTAGGATATTAAAAAATTTCTATTTAATTTAATATACAAAAAAATTAAAGGAGCATTTTTACATTGTAAAAAAGTATTAGATGTACTAGTAAAATAATTCGATTTTTGTATACTATATAACCATTCAAATTAGTAAAATTTTTTTTCTGTCTGAGCATGGTGACAGGAGCGATCATCCCTGGTGTATCGGCGTCTAAAATCTATTGGAAAACAACAGCCACGTGTGTTTTTATTTACAGTTAAAAGATAAAGAAAATTGAGGTTATAGATAAAAACAGAAATGACAGTTACTGATACACGTGTTAGTCGCATTAAGTTGCATATCATGTATGCTTCGGAAATTCAACTTTTCGGCCTTATAGTGTAGTGCATTATTAAAGATTTTATATTCTATATTTTCTATTGAATATTTCACCGATCCTTTCCTCTTATCTCGCTATATTGTTTTAAATTTCTAAATTTGTAAGACCCTTAAGATCTTGGTTCTTTTTGCGTTTCGCATTATCGAGGTTACAATAATTTTAATGAACTTCTTATCGCGTTACACGCGCTTATTAACGATGAAGCCTTCAAGTTTGCCGCAATAAAGTCAATGATAGAATTTATAATCTTCAATTTTAATTTTTTGGTGATGACGTAAATTTCCTCATAACATAAACTACTAAACCAATCTTCCCATTGAAATAACCATTATAATAGAATATTCTTTATAATGTAATAGCCATTATAGTTATTGAAATATTTAGGTTTTCTAATATGCATGTGTGCGGATGATTGAATTCGACGAAAACAAAAAGGACAACATTCGAATGTTTTTACTTCTAAGTATAGGTATATTATACACATGATAAATAATAACTTTCATAGAAAATTTAAAAAATTATATGTCAATTAAAGATCTGATTATTAAATAATTAATTTTTAGCAGAAAATAATTATATTAACTGAAATATGAAGAGATTTCATATATAGGCTCTTTCGCATATTATGATTAAAATATTAAAAAAAATATTATCATTATATATATACGAAATATTGTTCGTAAGAATTTTATTCAATAACAGTCGCTATATTTCAGTAACTGCCCAAGAAAACTAAGGCAAGAATAATAAGACTTCCCAATAAAGTGAAAATTTTTGAAGTTATACATACAACAAAATGAGTTTAAATTCCAAACAAAATAAAATATTTTTATTTTTCAATTCAAACCTGTCTGTATGTGTGTTCTTATTGGTTCTTATCTCTTTTTATTTTCTATATTCAAAAAACTGCGTTATAATATTAATAAGCTAGGAATAATCGATAAACGTAAAATGTGGATGAAAATATTAAACATCCATAGTAACTATAAACAACTAATTTGTTTCTGCATTACATTTTGATAGAAATAATTATTCGGGTTCAGGAATTAGGAAAAAATAAGAAGGGACTAAGCGAATAACTTAGGTAAACGAATTGACTTGAAGTCATTACAGCTTGCGCGAAACATAATCAATCGCCAAGTACTCCAATAGGTCGTAGCATGTATAACTTGCATTTTTCTTTCGATTTAAGAAAATAACTTCAGAAAATACCTCTTCTTGATGTTCAATAAATTTTGTTTTTCTTCTTGTATTTAAATAAAATTTTTGATTTCTTCACGACATTCTCCTAATGTAGTGATCCCAATGTAACTGTAAAATGTGAATGAAGTGAACGGAAGTAGAAATAAGCAATAGTAGAATCAACAACAAACGCGAAAATACGATGATAAACACGAATGGCAACAACTATGCTCGAATGGTTGGAGACGTGGCAATACAGAGATCGTGAAAGTAACCGTGAAAATGATATCATTTGTCAGTGATGGTCTCGAATGTTCCTTTTGTATACTGGAATTGCTATACACGTTTTGCGCAAATACAGCTGACGAAAGCAAGTTCCGTTAAGGAACATCAAGATAAACAGAAAAATTATACGTAAGGTACGCGAGTATGCAGAATATATACAGGGAACCAAAACACTGCGGCTGCAAATAGCTAGTGTTGCACCAGCTTCTAGTGTTGCAAAGCTTACGACGTCAGTCGCAAAACTACTATGAGGCAATATATATCTTTGTTTATAAAAATATCGTAGACCTCCATCGCTGATTAGCACCGGGTATTTGAAGCATAAATAGAGCGACGTTAAATAATAATGACGTAAAAAAATTACATAATCATCCGAACTGCAGACCACACGAGGCTCCGCAATTATTTCTTCTTGAAATACAAATTTTCTGAAAAATAAATGCGGGACGACAAAACTGTAAAATGTAATTATTATCAAAATAACTTAATTACCTAAATAAACTAATCACTTAATTTATTTATTTTGAAAAATAGCTATTTTAGGCAAAAAAACTTGGCTTTATGTCGGAAACGACGATATTTTCGGCCTGGTACTCTCGAAACATTTGTTCATCGTATCAAAAAACATAAAGTAACATTAAGTTAAAATTTGCATTTCAGAAAAGCGCGTTGCTTCCCCTAATTGTCAATTCAAACAAACCTATGATAATCTATATTATTTCTAATCTATAGCAACTTATATTACTAATCTATACTAATTAAGCTATATTCCTAAGAATATATAATATATTACACTCTTGGATAATTCCACAAGTTAAGCGATGTAAAACATCGATAAAATTTGTAATTACCTAAGAGTTTAATATATTATATATTCTTAGGAATATAACTTAATTATTTAATTCAATTCCACGAAACAATATAGCGAACGTAGAATGATCTATTTGTTTTTCACTAGGATAAGGTTTGAATTCGGACGGGAATATTTATTTGAAAGGGGTAAAATAAATACGCATTTAGATTTTCTTTGTTAAGTTACTAAATGTATTAAAGTTAATAGGCATAAAAAACGTCCACTTAATGAGTGGAGGAAAAAGCCGTTTTCAAAGTAAAAGAAAGTTAAGTTAAGAAAACACAAAATGCTACAATGACAAAACAGGCCTTTTAAAACTAAAACAATATACAAAAGGTTACCATTATTTACAGAGAGCTCTCACCATGGTAATTTTAGACAAGTAGCTTAATACTATGAGTTGAGGGCTAAAGTGAAAGGAGGCTCCGCAATCCCTCCTATGCTGCGTTGCGGCCCCAGCGTCTTGGCGACGGGGACAGCCCTTACCGTAAACGGCAGCCGTTGTGCAAAATCACCGCTCTGGAGATCCTCTGGTATCGGCGCAGGGGTTAATATCCACAAGGCCTTGTCACCTTGTCACTGCTAGGACGGTGCTGTAGTACGCACGAGCTACACAATGTAGTTCCGACTATGTCAGTTTTCTTCCCGCGAAATTACCAGAAAATTACAAACCACGCACTGAAAACAAATATGTATATCGCGACCGAAGCTCCCGTAGACGGCCTGATAAACAGGAGCACTCACACATTTATTCAGACCTGGTCGACGTTTGAAACGAGAATGAATATCTTTCCCGCCCGCGCACGTTCAAGGAGCCCGGCGTCTCAGCCGGAGAGTGGTCCTATTAGTAAAGGGGGGAGGGAGGGGTCTGTTCCCAACTAACGCGAAATATGATGACCGTCCCCGGTATATGTCCCGTATAGGTCTCTTTGAAGAAGCGTATATTGCGGGTTTTATTATAGGGCTTGTTCCTGGTCACTGCTTTACGAAAATGCGAGATGCATATATGCGCATCAGCTGTCTAGATGTACGAGCTCTTATTGCGGAAGTTGCTTGTAAATTTTGAACACTATTAATCTATACCAGTTTCTATTATCTTTTGATGGAATTGATTTATTAATTTTTTTATTATTATATGTCAAAATGTATTATAGAGTAATTTTGTTTTATAATAATAAATTCTCATTTCCGTGATTTAAGTGACTTCATTATTTCAACGTCAAATAATACAAAACTTAAGTCATGCCAATGCGTACAGGAAATATCGATCATGGCGCGTCATAGAGAAAATTTTTTTTCCCACACTCGGGGCGCAAAATACGATTTTTGCAGCTGTCTAGAGGGAGCAAATTACTACTTTTCCTCCCCACTTTAGGGAGGAAAAGTGTTTATATCAATCATGGCGCCTCATAGAGAAAATTTTTTTCCCACACTCGGGGCGCAAAATACGATTTTTGCAGCTGTCTAGAGAGAGCAAATTACTACTTTTCCTCGACGTTAGGGCTCGACCTAGTCCGGTTGGGAGTGCCAGTTTGCCGTAGCGTAGATCTCGCGGAACATCTGGCATTACGATGTTTAGACTTACAAGTATATGACCCAGTCGACCGAGGGCTCGACCTTTTTTTTGCACTTTGAGTTAGGTATTCAAGATTTAAAATGAAATAAGATTTATATTCTATCTGAAATTTATTATAAAAATTTTTGTTTTTTAAGTATTAAAAATTGTCTATATCTTTTTTTAATTAGTTTTAATTTAAAATTCTATTTATTATGCTATTAAATATTTTAAAATTTTAATTGGAGAGTAGATTATTAACAAACTTATATTCTTCAACTGATTAGTCTTATTTATTTGTAGAAAGGGGGGCTCCACCCTCAACCCACGTCGGGGGTTTCACCCCCTGTACCTCATCACCCAATCCTACATCTGTTCTTAACATACTATATCAATTTCCAAATAAGAGGAAATTATTTAATTTAATTTTATTCAATTCAAGTAAATTGCAGGTATAACCTTAAGAGAAAACCGATAATATTACATTTTTTTCAAACCCAACGAATTACATTTTATGTTAGGGCAACTTATTTCAGAGCGAATATCATTTGGGCCTTTACATTTTATACCTACTCGCTCTATCTAAGCAGGACTAACACATGGAGGGGGGGTTGACATTTTTTAATTCTGTGAGTTTGCCGTTCAATTTTTTTTGTCTTTCTTTGAGAAAGAAAAAGCGCCCTCGTATGGAAAAATAGTATGTACTATTATTGTATTGAGGAAGTCCAGAGCTTCCTAATCAGCCCAAAAACTTTCGATTTAGATCTAATTTAACGATGCAATAAATATTTGATTCTTTAAAAGACTGATTTTAATGTGGAAGATGGTCAGTCAATTTTCAATTTCGGATCACAACTACACCCCTTGATATTAAAAAATTTTGTTTAATCTTATCAATTATATGTTCCATAAATATTTTATTTATTAGACTTATACCTATAAATAGAACATTTTTACATCCTTTAATTCTATGAACTTTATTATTATTATTATTATTATTATTATTATTATTATTATTATTATTATTATTATTATTATTTTAGCTTCATTAAATATTGAAATATTTTGTTCTACAAGATATGGTATTATATCATATGCTATGGCAGGTTGAATAGTTCTATAATTATATTTTACAAGAGTTAGAGATTATGAAGTCTTGGCAATTAAATTTAATTTGCAAATAAATTCTTCAATTAAAATTTTATTAATTATGTTATTTATATTTATTCTAATATGAAAGCTTGAAACGCTTGAAACAATTGATTATTATTTAACGATTTGGTATATTAATAATAGTAACTTTAATTGTAAAAATAATTATTAATGACAAATTTTTATTTCGAAAAATTAATTATGAAAATATCGCTGAATAATTTAATGAACTAATAAATATTATTTACTCTTTCTGTATAAGATTGCTTAGTCCTGTAAATATCTCAGTTTAATGATATTAGAGATCTCTATTAGGAGTTTGTTTATTATAATTTTTTTATTAATCCATTATTGTGCAAATATTGTTTATGTATTTAATATATTTGTTCATATTGTGAAAGATGTAAATTATTGTTGATTAAATAAATTAATATACATAAATGGAGCTAGATTTGTTTTTATAATATTTTTCATTTTAGTCAGAATATTTATCAATCTTCGTTTTTACTAGTTAAACATGGATAAGAGCAATTATAATTGTTTAATTATAATTAGTAACAATCTAATTTCAATTAGTAACAGTGCAAGGTGCATTTATTGTTTTTACTGTGATTATTATTGCATTTATATTTCATCCAATTCTTTAGAAATAAATATAAATTTTACTAAAGTTCCTTTTCACTCCTAGATTGTATAATAATTAAGTATCTATTAGTGCTTATTATTATATTAAGAATTATAATAGCTATTATTATTCTAATTATTATGATTTACTATAACTCCTAGCCTTATATACCCAACCTACAAATTGCATTTTTATTTCTCCTTATTTGAATTATTTGCTTCGTTATATATTCACCATAGAATGGTGAATTTATGTTACTCCTACCATAAAATAGTATAATATATTCAGTCTAGAAGTGCTTCATCGGATGATATTTAAACAATTAAAGGTTTCCTCTTATTAACAGAATGCTGCCGATCAAGAAACTTTGATCCTTGACCTCAACACCATGATAAACCTCATAATGAAAGTTCATATACTCTAAACCTTGTAACGTTCCTTCTCCTTCCGCTTTATTTTTATTGGAATTTTCTGAGGTTTTCAGGATACGTGATTTGGATGGAGGAACGTATCAGGACTGTTTTCGGGTGAATGATTTGATACTCGTTTTCTTTATGTTTCAATAAAAATAATAAAATATATTTTTCTATAAATTATACAATAAATAAATAAAAAAAATAGTAATAAATTTTATAATAAAGAAAATAAGAAATAACTTCTACTCTATTGGCATCTCGCTGTAGATACCCTGCAACACAAAAAATAACGATTTATAAATTAATTATTAGTGCTGGCATTTTATTTTATATTCTGTCTACTTATTAATTGGCTTATCTAAATTTCTACGAATTCAGACGGCCTTGACCCAGTGCTTGCTCGCTTTGTTTACGCTATTTACTTAAACGGTTTATAGAAGCGGTCCGTCTGTTTACACGGAGTTTCTTTCGCAATATCGGAATAAATCTTTCTTCTCTCTTTTATATCACGCTAAGGTGCGCCTTAGCTAGTGATGTATAAGAGTTCGGTGTTTTACTCAGGAATAAGCATTTCTTTTTCCTTAGTAAGACTCCGTTTTCATTTTGATTTATTTTACAGCATTTACTTCTTATATTTATAATATTAGTCGATCAACGTTATGATGACTCGCAGATTTTCGGTCGCCGGTCGGTCTGGCATTAATCCGAGGTGCGCCTCGTGATGAAAAAAATTTGAAAGAGTTTTTACAGAAATTTTTTATATTTTATATACAGAAAATTTAAAAATTTAAATTTTTTAAATTTTTTATACAGAATATTACCGGTCGGTAGATGACAGTTCTCTTCGTCACTCGGGAGGTATCCTTCCTCGACGAGTGCCGAAAACGAACCGTGCTCTTTGCAAAATTTAACGTACTTTTATACACGGAAAAAGTACGTTAACAAAAATCTGATTGGTTATTATTTATTTAAAAATACGGTAATATTGTTTCTATTGGTTAAATTAATTTATTCTACCTATTCTACTCTATGTTGTGATTATTATGACTCTATTATTATGATCTTAAATTTATAATAGTTCTTGTCACGGTAATAAGTTAATTTATCCTACTCTTTGAAGCTTTGACAATAACGAACTTGTGTTCGTGTGTAAGATCGAGCACTACATCGATGTAGTCTGTATACATGATCGTCTGAATATATATAATAATATAGCTTTATTTTTACAACCTACAATAAAACATAAACTAAATGAATATATAAATATATTTTTTATCCTTATACGCATATAATAGTATAAACATTTAAATTAGAAGGCCCCCATTACTTAATGGAGTTCGTACGATATTGAAGATGGCACGCTGCGCCATCTCTTTCAGTATGCAGCAACTATATTTCTGTCGGTTCAGCCAAAGATAGAAGAACATTTCTGTACAAATCGTCGGATCCAATCTTTGGGTAATTTTTCGTAGTTGGGTTACTCAACCACTGGAAAGTGCCACTGTAGCCACCAAATATATATATATATATAGACACTGCAATAGCAACTCGTCTCGTCGAGCCGGCGTGACGGACAGGCCAGGTATACCGGTGCAAAGCTGGAATGCAGGGTGTATCCATTTAATGGGCAAAACAATTTATAATGTGACTATAAAATAATCACAAGATAATTCAAAAAAAAATTTTTCGAAAAAAGTTCAATAGCTTCGTCTCGCAATTTTCTGAAAAATTTGACGATTATACGAAACACAGGTACCTTAGAGTACATTTTTCTCGAAAAATGCTGATTGCAAAATATAAACATATAAATGAAACGCATAATATAAAAAATGTATTTTGATAAGATCTGCAACTATTATTTGAAATATTTCTTGTATTTTTAAGTGCACTGAAACAAAATTTGATAAGTTTAAATAAATACATTCTCTTTATTGAAAGAACGATATATTTGTTTAATATAAACAACTGTTTTTCATTATAAAAAATATATATTTAAATGTATTATCTGATTTAGCTGAAACGATATTTTTTAATTTAAAAAAACATCATTAATAGTCTGAGAAGAATTTATTTAAACTTGCTAATGCAAATTGATTTTCTTAAATACATTAAACTTAATTTCATAAGCATACCATCAAGTAGCTCGGTAGCATCACGAAGGGGATTTTGAGAATCGCCGACATGGCGCAGCCACTACATTATTATTTCTCTATTGGGATTTCGAATTTACAATCAATGGCAAAAAATTATTTATCACTTCTTTATAGATATCTTTCAAAAGCATATATACTATTTATGACCTAAAGTATAGTTTCTCGCAGGAATTTTTGAACTTTTGAAAATTGAACTCTTAAATAACAATCCTTAAAAATATATTATATAATCTATTGAAATAAATAAATAATATAATATAATATAAAATTGTTATCTATAATTCACTCTTAATAAAATATAAATCATCTGTTTTTATATTTTTTGTTATTTAAAACGTATATAGTTACCAAATTGAAAGTTATTTACGAATAAAGCTTTATTTATTCAGATTACAGTATATATTGTAAAACTTTTTCATCCAAAAATTAATTATTAAAAAAACAGCATAAGATTTGTGGGAACGGGCTTGGCAATTTTATACCTGCTTTTTGAATGATAATGAATTATCATAAAAAATAGCACAAGAATGTTGACCTAAAAACATCGATTATTCAAGATAATTATTTCTATGTTGAGTCCATGCGTGGACAAAATTATATGAAAATCAGTTCGGCTATTTCTAAATGAATTATTTTATTAAGCTGAATTTGCGTTGAAACTATTTATTTATTATTATTTGTTAGCATTTTAGATATATTTGTTTAAACTATACATGTTGTTATGTATTCGAATGCATATAAAATACACTGAACCAGCTGTTTTAATGGTCGATTGTTCTACGACGTTATTGCGTTAAATAATTTATTTTTTGTTAATCTATTTCGAAGTATTTTAGAAAAATGTTTTATATAAATATTATTCTGGTATATGAACATTTTTTCTGTTTTGCTATGAAAAGATTTACAATATAATTACACATATTAGATTGTCAAATATCTCTCTTCCGCCTTTTTGTCTTATGAATTTCGCCGCTATGTACAAAGCGCTACAGAGCTGGTATCTGGCAATACTATACATCATTTGAAAGGTCTTGACATAACGTACAAAACGACGCTATGCATGATTAGTTTGGATATTGCGTTCAAAAGTTATAGACGTGTAAATATGAAGTTCACTAATTCCGAAATTCGCGCTATTTTAAAGTTTTCCTTCGTCAAAGGCAAATCCGCTAGAGAAACGTTCCGTCAGATTTGTGATGTTTTGGAAGATGCCATCACTTTGAACCGTAGAGGAATGGTTTCGACGATTCATAGCCAGTGAAAACGTCACCAGGAATAAGCCAGCCGACGGAAGACCTGTGACTGCTGAAACGGAACGAACTCGATCCATTTTTGAAGTGGATGTTGACTGGTGGCGAAAAATGGATCACAAACGATAATATCAATGGGGGTTCAAATAATATCAAGAGAACCGCTGGTCTTTTGAGGAGCGCCTCGCAACAGAGATCAAACTAATAGTTTCGGACGGGATTTAGTGTCGGGATTTGATTTGAGCTCTGGATAAGTTTTTAGCTCCGGGAGCAGTTCGTGTGACTCAACTTCGGGGCTGTCAGTTCACCGCGCGAAATCTTGGGTTTGCCTTTTACAGGCCCTTTTATACTAAAACGGTCGACTATTTCCGTCGCCGCTCGTTCAATTTCGGACAAGCCGCCGTATTATAATAAATACATTAATTATAATAATAATAATGATAAATAATAATAATATTAATAACAATCATAATAATTAATATTTACAATTTATATTACATATTTTTTGCAGCCGGTGTGCAGCGTACAAGTAATTTTATACACGACCAATAGTGTATACGCACACACGCACACACACACACACACACACACACACACACACACACACACACACACACACACACACTATATTATATTCGGTGCGAATAATATTCTATTTAATTATATTAATTAAATACAGCGGGTGGATTTTATTTTAGAACACCCGTTTTATATACTGAAATGCGCGCGCCAGTATAAGGCTTGCGCGTTTTCCTACCGCAGTATTCGCTGCTAGCGCGCGCCGTTCGACGAGAGAGTACGGTAGTGTGCGTGCGGCGTGTATTAGAGGGGGATAGCGGCCGTCGGCCGAATACATTTGACGCGGCTCTCTCTCGCCACGCGCAGTGGATCCCCTCTAACGTACTTTTCGGATTAAGCTTAGCGGTAGAGAGAGAGACTATGTATTGCGTTCTCTCTCTACGATTCGGTTTTCGGCGGTCGCGGCGACTACCTTCTTCAGTAGTCATCGCGACCTTTGCCCGCTTTCGTTATGTTTACCGCGTTATAATTTATTGAATTCATTTAAATCTTGTTATATTTTTGTGTATTATAATAGTTTGATTTTACGTTTTACTTATTATTCGTTTCATATGTGTAATGAAAATAGATTATTATAGTTTAATGTGTTCGCGATATATTGATGTAATAAATTTGTGTATCGGTCGCAGTGAATTTGCGCGGCCATGTTTTTGGCCGTCGCATCTCCCTCGTTTTTTGGGAGCGCGGAGCGTGTGTGTCTAGTGTAAAAATACGTGCGGATACCATTTTTTCTTTCGGAACATGTTACGCAGCGAACATGTCCGGTCTCCGGATTTATCCTGCATGTGGTAGCGCCGGTTTCCGACCCATTACCGGTGCCGCACAGCTCCCAGTCGAATGATCAGCGTGGCGTTTTCGTCGTAGACGAAGGCCCGCCACGGGCGTGAATCGTCGGTGGGAGCTCGGCCATGCGGTTTATATTCCGGGGCCGGAACCGACGGCATCCCCAACGGTGCAATGCTTTCCGAAGGAAGCAATTGTGGCGCCGGCCTTGCTGGGCCTGGTACTCGGGCGTCAGTCGGCAGCGCGGGCTGCTCGCCGTCGGCTGGAGGCACGTCCGCCTCGTCGACCTGCGGCGGTGTTGGGATGGCCACGAGAGCTGGTCTAGCTTCCTGATAAACTGCCAGCGGTCGACCCTCCAATTGTCAACGAGGCGGCCGTGCAGGAGGCACCACCATGCGCGGGCGCACAGGTATTCTGAATATATTATTGAGTTCCTGCTCGGCGACGAACAGGTCGCGCTGCACCCGAGTTAATTGTTTACAGGACATTACTTTTAATTTTTAATTGCTTTTAATTTAAAAGTAATTAAATTAAATTCAAATTTTTAATTTTAGTAATTAAATTAAATTTAAAAATTTATTTTTTCTTCTGTAATGTGTTCGATTCAACTACTTAATTAAAACTGAAATTTTTTTAATAATTCTAATTAAATTAAAATTTTAATATTAATTTAACCTTTCGAGAGCTAAATCGGTATTTCCTTTAAGAGGGCATTGACTTTACCCCTGTTCGCTCTAATTTTCGCGCTATATACATATACTGTCATCGGTCGACTTTTATATTTTGACTCTTACATTTTCGCTATTGCTACCGTTATTTTTGGACGAATATTTCTATATAATCTAATTTTTGCGGTTATAAAATAAATGAATTTTCCGAATATCAATTTATACTCGTATATTTATTATTCACGTGTATTAAATTTATTGATAAAAGAAATAAAATTTCAAACTAGAATTTTTTTAAATAAAACTTGAAAAAAAATAAAACCAATTCATTTATTTTATACAACATCAAGAGTTAAAAATATTTATATTTTCTTTTCTCCTTACAGTCGTGCTTGTTTATTTCTTCTGAGTCGGTGACGCTGTGAATTCCTTTATCCTCCAGTCTGGCGATGGCTCTTCTTTCGGCTCGTCGGTGTAGTCGCCTGTTTTCTCGGCGACGTTCCTGGGCTGCCAGGCTTCTATTATTATACAAGTTTCCATGGCCAATCTTAGTAATTTCCGCCATGCCAAAAATAATGTCCACCGGTTGACTGAGTACTATGGCGAAGTGAATAATTCTAATTTTTTTTCTTACAGATGTAATCAATTCGAGGGTGTATGCGGATGTAATGCTTACAGGATCGGCGGTATATAATATGTCCCGGTTTAGATGGAGAACCGTTATCCCATATATACGTAGAGCGCCGCTTCTCTCTAGGATCCTGCCGATCTCTGCCGATGTTGTGGTCATCAGTGCCCCAGTATTAATAATGGCATGGAATTGGATTTCATAACACCTACTGGGAACACTGTGTTCCAAAAACCGACGGCAGAGTTCCTGTTCGTCCGCGTGCTGTATTTCGACTGGACTCATGGGCCCCTGGGCGGCCCTTATATAGTGACTTCTCGGTGATATATTATCTTGATTATTATATTTTTCACGTAGATCTTTTATGTGTATGTGTTTACTAACTCTTCCTTTATTATCTTTTAGATCGTATATCACTGGCGATATCTTCCTGAAGATATCAGGTATGTGAATAAGTCTTTCCCGTTTTTTTTTTCAAATTTTGAGCCTTTATTGTGAAAAAATGGTTACAAATGAATTATTGAAAGTATTGGCCATCGCTAGCTACAACTTTTTCCCATCTTTCTGGCAACAGACGAATTCCGTTGCGAAAAAATTCGACCGGTTTGGCCTCTATCCAGTCATCCACCCATTTTTTGGCTTCCTCGTAGGAATGGAAGTGCTGGTCAGCCAGGCCATGCGTCATCGATCTGAAGAGATGGTAATCAGACGGAACAACGTCTGGACTATACGGCGGGTGGAGTAGGACTTCCCATTTGAGCGTTTCTAAGTACGTTTTCACCGGTGGTGCAACATGTGGGCGAGCATTGTCACGTTGCAAAATAACTTTGTCGTGCCTGTCGGAGTATTGTGGCCGTTTTTCTCGCAGTGCGCGGCTCAAACGCATCAATTGTCGTCGATAGACCTCGCCTGTGATCCTTTCATTCGGTTTCAGAAGCTCATAGTAAACCACACGTAGCTGGTCCCACCATATACAGAGCATGAGCTTGGCGCCATGAATATTTGGCTTGGCCGTCGATGATGATGCATGGCCGGGTAGTCCCCATTATTTTCTTCGCTTCGGATTATCGTAACGTATCCACTTTTCATCGCCAGTCACGATACGATGCAGAAAACCCTTTCTTTTATGTCGCTGAAGCAGCTGTTTGCAAGTGAAAAAACGCCGTTCGACGTCTCTCAGCTTCAGTGCGTACGGCACCCGATTTCCTTGCTTTTGGATCATTCCCATGGCTTTCAAACGCTTGGAAATGGTTGTTCGGTCAACTCCCAATGCTTCAGCAAGTTCTTCTTGCGTTTGACAAGAATCTTCATCAAGCAAAGTCGCCAATTCAAGATTTGCGGCCGCCCGGAACGCTCCTTGTCTTCCACGTCGAAATCACCGCTTTTGAAGCGTCGAAACCATCCGCGAACACTTGAATCATCGACACAACCTTCTCCATAAGCCTCCTGAAGCAATCGATGCGTCTCGGCAGCAGATTTCTTCAAATTGAACCAATAAAGTTAAACTTCCCGCAAATGACGTCGACTCGGCTCAAATTTCGACATTTTCACGATATCAAAAATTTATGATACGAAAAAATTTTAACTAATGTGTTAGTATGGAATTGTTGACATATGAATAAGCTTTGATTATGACATATGTAACCATTGAATACTCGCACAGTATTGGTGGCGCCATCTCTTACAAAAAACGGGAAAGACTTATTCACACTCCTAATAATATACCAACCCAGGTATTCGGAGCTAATTTTTCGTTAAATGCGTCTATTTTATTTGATAATTTGTACGACCGTTTCTAGACACAATCGCCGACTTGCAGGCTCCATTTTCGTCGTTTTTAGTCGTAGTAGTTGTTACAGACAGACATGTTTTTTGTGTATATATTATTTATAGAAAAATAACATTATTTAAGAAACATGTTATTTGCGCTTATTATGTTTTTATATTTATTTATATATAGCTTATATTTATTTAAGATTTGTTTCTTTAGAGTAAAAGATTATTGAATTTCATAATATAAGATCGTATTGTATTATCTGAGAATTATAGTTTATTTAATATAAAAGATCTCTCTACGTTATAAATTTTAGTTTGTGTTATACGTGATAAAATTAATACAGTACTTAAATTTCTTTTATTTCTATAAATTCATGCATATGTTTTAAGCGTAATACATTTATAAAATTGACTTGTTTAAATATTAAGATAAATACGTTTTTGTTTCGTAGAAGTTAATGTAAAATATTATTAGATTAAATCTTCGATTAAATGCGTAATAATTTTCAGATTAATATTTGTAAGCGCGAATTGGTATACATATCAATTGTCGACTTGGTTGATATGCGATCCCTGTAACTTAAAACCTAAAATCTCGGCACAAAGCGGCATTGCGTCGAAGAAAATAAATGTATGTTGTCTTAAATGATGAAATATCATGTAAAGCAGAGACGGGAAATTGTCGAATATTCGGGAATGTTCAAATAATGTATCGTCGTCTTCCTTTTTTCAGTAAAGAAATATATTGTTTTCTATATTAAATATGAAAAGAAGTTCATAGTTAGAAAAAATTGATCGCGAGCGAACGCTAGTTAAAGGCCCACATACCGTGTACAAATTCGGTACACATTTTACGTGCCGTGACGGGAAAACCGAAGGTTTTACTGAAAATTAGCATTTATACGGTTTCACAAAGAGGTGGCCGAATATTTGCTAAAGGAAAATCTTGAGGTTTTCGAAAGAGGTGAATGATTATGCTTATATAAGCAATTTCCGTGCTGTGTCGGGAAATTCGAAGATTTTACGTAAAAAAGCCTTTCTACAGATTTTCATTTAAGCGAATCGTATTCTGGCTTTGTGAAAATCTTCAGAATTTCGAAAGAAGTGACGTGTTCGGTTTGCCACATCGGGCGCTCCGACCGTCAGGCTGCGCTAGAGTTTGGGCTGCGATCAGCGAGTGGGGCTTATCTCTCGTAATTTGACCCTGCGAGAAGGGGCCTCGAGTCTATATAAACGAGCCGAAAGAGCGCTAACATTCATTATTTTCTCATCTCTGCTCAGGTTAATATAACTTTATATTGTCTCGATTGTTCAGTGTAATTGTATAATAAATATTTTATATTTCATTACTTTGAATTTCTTCTAATTTAAAAATCCATCAAACATCCCAGCATAGTAAGAGTTTAGTACAATCTTTCTGGTGCCGAAACCCGGGAATTTTTTTTCCGGAAAGCTGGGACGTTTACTGATTTTGAAACAAAGTTTAATTAATTTAATTGTTTTGTTTAACATCTTCAATGTCATCGAGAAAATCACGTGCGGCTACCGCCGCCTCCAGTGCCGAGGGTCCATCAGCTGCTAAGCGTTTGAAGGCGAGCAGCAGAGGTTCTACTTCTACATCAACCAAAACATCATCTCTACGGCGTGCCAAGGTTGTATCCGCACGGGTAAACGTCGCCACAGCGACATCCACGCCACGGTTGAGGCAGTCCGTAGCATCTGAGCAGTTCCAGCAACAGAATGAGCAGATCGACATCGAGCAGTTTCATGCAGAAACTGCAGGCCAAGCTGAGAATGTGAAACAACAAGCATCGTCGGAGACAGTCAGACGCGGTGACGTGCCCGTTACTGCATCAGGCACACATACATCGTCGATCAACGAATCTTCTGTCAACGCTGCAGGACTGGTGAGAAATGTTCAAAATACGCAATTGATAAATGATATCGATGCGACTACGTTACTTGCGAATGCGTTTGAAAAAACGGTAACTGCACTGCGTGACGCAACCTTTAGCGAGGGAAATTCGCGATTCGTGAATCGGATGACGACGGCAAAAAGCTTGCCTCATTTCTATGGCGATCCGTTAGAATGGTTGCAGTTCAAAGAGGCATACGAACTGTCAACTGAACTAGGAAATTATAGCGAGCGAGAAAATGTAGCGCGTTTGCTCACTGCTTTAAAAGGAGAAGCACGAGAAATTGTGAGTACTTTACTTGCTACGAGTCGCGATCCGGCAATTATAATGAAAACTCTTGAACTTCACTATGGCAATAAAAGAATTGTCGCCGAAAAGATTTTTGCAGACTTAAGTCCATGCCTGATTTAGAATCCGGGAAGGTTAGTCTCGTGCGTTTTGCGACGAAATTGAAAAACGCAACAACAGCGTTTAAAAATTTTAAACTTACGGGATATTTGTTTAGTCCGGATCTTATAAAATCTATTGGAAATAAATTACCATCCGCTCTTAAATTTGCATATCATCGACATGCCGCAAGTGTGACCGAGGAAAAGTCGGATCTTGAAAAGATAAGCGATTTTCTATATTCAGAAGCTGAATTAGCGAATGCTGCTGGAATTTTTGATACCGATATTTATTCGAATTCAAATCGTAACATAACTATATCTAGAATGCACGGACATGTGAAAAATGTTTATACGGCAGCTCATGAACCAGCGCGTCAATATAAAAATCAAAATTGTGATAAAACATGTGTAATCTGTAAACGGGGAAGACATAAGTTCGAAATGCTCACGTTGTAATAAATTTCATCACGAACTTTTGCACTATGTCGGCAATACGAATGGAGGTTACACGCGGCAAACACCGGTAAGAACTGAAAAGAATTTTGAAAGTTCTAGCGCGACAATAAATATAACGAAAGATTGACTAGGGGCGTCTGCTGTTCTATTGAAGATCATGCCTGTAAGAATAATAGGATCGAAAGCATTTCGCGATACGTATGCTCTACTTGATGAGGGGTCCACGATCACACTGATAGATAAGCGCTTAGCGAAAAATATAGGAGCCATAGGTCCGCGTATGTCATTGACTTTGAAAGGTATAAGTGGCGACAAAATTCTCAAAGATTGTGAAAAATTACAAGTAGATATCGTGGGTGCATTCGGTAAATGTACGTTACAGAGTGCTATGTCTATGGAGAATCTTGACATTATTTCTCAAACAATTTCCGAAGATTTTATTAATAATATAGATCCGATTGTAAGAGAAAAAAAGATAAAACCTTATTATAATCCGCGTGTAGAGATATTAGTAGGTCAAGATAACTGGCATATAATAACTACACGAGAGTTCGTCACTGTAGAGCAAACACAACTGGCGATATCGCGATGTTTATTGGGATGGGTGTTGCATGGCCCGACGACGTGTCGTGTTTCAAGAGCTAGGCGCGATACGTTACAGCCGGCTACAATAATGTGCGCACATGATACATACGCCTCACATCATATAAATAAATTTGATGACGCATTAGACGAACTGATTCGGCATTATTTTAGCTTAGAATCCATAGGTGTATCCGACGAAATATCAAAGAAAAATAATCAAAGCCGCGCGGAAAAAATATTAGAAGAAACATGCCGGCGGGTAGGAAATACGTATGAAATAGGATTGCTGTGGCGAGATGATCAGCCACCGATGGTTGATAGCCTTTCAACTGCAAGAAATCGGCTCTTTTCGTTAGAAAAAAGGTTAGACCGCGACCCTAAATTTGCCGCTTTATATTACGCTGAAGTGCAAAGATTCATAGACCAGGGATATGCTAAATTAGTAGAGAAAAATACAGAATCCCCTCGTATATGGTATCTGCCGCACTTTGGCGTTATGAATATAAATAAGCCGAACAAAGTCAGACTCGTTTTTGACGCAGCTGCTAAAACCAGAGGCGTTAGTTTAAACGATCAGTTAGACACAGGGCCAGATCTGTTGCAGTCTTTATCAGGCATATTCATACGGTTTAGACAATATGCGATCGCTATTAAAGGCGATATAACAGACATGTTTCTTCGAGTAAATGTGAGACCAATTGATCGAGGTGTTCAGCGTTTTTTGTGGCGAGGGCGAGATCGGAATATTGAACCACGCACGTACGAAATGACGAGCTTGATTTTCGGCGCGAAATCATCTCCATGTAATGCGATTTTTGTTAAAAATAAAAATGCAAGCGCATTTATAAATCAATTCCCAGAAGCATCACGAAGCATTATCAAAAACAGTTACATGGATGATTTTTTATGCAGCTGTAAAACGAGGGTAGAAGCTTCGTCATTAGTTAAAAATGTAATAAAAATTAACGAGCAAGTTAATTTTTTAATGCACGGTTGGTCGAGCAATACGGTAGAAATATTGCCTGTTGATTCACACAATGATAAAATATTAGAAAATCCCGAAATGCGTCTGTATGATAAAGAAAAAGAACGTGTTTTAGGTCTTTATTGGGACACGCGTACAGACAGATTAAAATTTAACATCGAGTTAAGTAAAATATCTGAAGACATTATTTCAGGACGTAGAAAGCCAACAAAAAGAGAAATATTGCGCGTCGTAATGTCAATTTTTGACCCATTAGGTCTCCTCGCACCTTTTACTTTAAAATCAAAATTATTGATGCAACGAATATGGTTAAGCGGGATACAATGGGATGAAAAGGTGCGAGACGACGAATACAACGATTGGAAATTATGGCTAAACGATCTCGATTATTTGAAGGCATGGTATATTCCGCGCTGCTTAACGCCGAGGAGATATGATAGCGATAAAGCACAATTACACGTGTTTTGCGACGCGAGTTTAACAGCCTTTGCTGCCGCTGCGTATTTGCTTATAGAAACAAAATCGGGTCCAAATCATGTATCATTGATAATGGCGAAAAATAGAATCGCGCCGCTGAAACCAACCACAATTCCGCGTTTAGAATTGCAGGCCGCGTTACTCGGTGCGAGGTTGTCAAAATATATCTTAGAAGAACTTGAGATAAACATTGAAAGGCGCGTTTTATGGACGGACTCGACTATTGTTTTATGCTGGATCAGAACTGAGCTGCGAACTCATCAAATGTATGTTGCTAACCGTTTAGGGGAAATAGCAGAACTGACAAGAAGTTGTGAATGGCGTTGGATTCCATCAAATCTGAATCCTGCAGACGAGTCCACGCGTTTCGTTCAGCACACATTTGAAAATAACTCAGTTTGGTTTTCTGGACCGGATTTTTTAAAGCACGCGGAGTATGAATGGCCAAAAGAAAAGATAATCAGTAAACGGGAGACAAACGAAATAAACAAAATAGAAATGAAAAAAGCGTATGTTCTCATAATTAAAACAGTCGATCTGAACTTTTCACTCTCTATACGTTTGTTAGGTTGGCAGGGACTTCTTGTAATAGCCCGACGTGTAAGAAAATATTTTAATATCTGGCGACATCAAATAAATAAAGAATCACCGATTCAAAATATACGAGCAAATGAACATTATTGGTTTCGATTAATTCAATACGAATGCTTCGAACCAGAATTAAAGGCAATTAGGAAGGGTAAAAATCTACCAAAAAATAGTCGAATTTCGAATTTAAAACCATATTTGGACGATAAGCAAATATTACGTGCGAACGGGCGAATCACGTTAGTATCGGCGGAAGATTTTAATAATACACCAATTATATTAGATAGTCGACATATAGCCACAAAAAATTTAATTGCGGAATATCATAGAAAATATTATCACAGTAGCCAAGAAACAGTAGTGAATGAGTTGCGACAAAACTATTGTATTATTGGTCTTAGAAATGCATTAAAATCGCATATAAGCAGATGTATCGTGTGCCACATACGCCGTCGAAAGCCTCAAAATCCGTTAATGGCAGCATTACCATTGTGTCGCGTAGCTTCAAGACAAAGACCTTTTTCACATTGTGGTATCGATTACTTTGGCCCTATGAATGTGAAAATTGGTCGTCGTCGAGAAAAGCGTTGGGGCGTTTTAATGACATGTCTCACTACACGCGCGATACATTTAGAAATCGCGAATAGTTTAACATCAAGTTCGGCAATAATGGCCATTCAAAGATTGGCTGCTAGACGCGGTATGCCACTTATAATATATAGTGATAATGGAACCAATTTTAGGGGCGCGAGCAAAGAGCTAAAAGAGGCGATGAAGCAATTTGATAAGAAAGAATTTCAATGATTCTCATTCAAAAGAAATATAGAATGGCGTTTCAACGCTCCAGACGCACCGCACATGGGAGGTGCGTGGGAGCGTTTGATTCGTTCCGTCAAGACGGCCTTAAAAGCAATATTAAATGAACAAGCGCCATCCGAAGAAGTGCTGTATACTGTCTTGACGGAAATAGAACACTCTGTAAATTCGCGACCGCTTACCCACGTTTCGCTCGATCCTCGGGATGACGAAGCTCTAACACCTAATCACTTTCTGATAGGTTCATCGTCGGGAAATATTATATTAGGAAAATATGACATGAAAAATATATGTTTAAACAAACAGTGGAAGTTAGCACAAACATACGCTGACGCGTTTTGGAAGCGTTGGCTCCGCGAGTACTTGCCAACCATAATGCCACGCAAAAAATGGACGGAAAGTGACGAACCCCTAGAAGTGGGATACATAGTTTTAATAGTTGATCTGCAGGCTCCGCGAAATTGTTGGATCAAAGGCAAAATCATTCGTGTATTTCCCGGCTCCGATAAAGAAATAAGAGTAGCAGAAGTGCACACTCCGCGGGGGAAGTTTCTGCGTCCTACGCGAAAACTTATAAAACTGCTAGGCATTAGAGAAGTACAAAATAAATAAATTTTGTACGGGGGGAGAATTGTTACAGACAGACATGTTTTTTGTGTATATATTATTTATAGAAAAATAACAGTAGTATTTTTGTTTTTGAAAACTTCTAGCTAGTTGGCTCCGTACTAGTTCTATTGCTTCTTGTATTTTTTTGATACGGTGCTCGGCGGTAATATTGGATTTTTAGCCGAATTGTTGGACAAGCGACCCGGACAAGAGACCCGGAAAATTTACATATGCGGGTGTAAAACCCATAATTTCGGAAGTAGCGGTATTATACGCGAATTGTAGCTCGTGTAAGTAGCGATCTCATGTTCTGTGATTTTTCTCTACGTATTGAGAAATAATAGTTTTTACTACTTTGTTCGCTCGTTCCACAGGATTACATTGCGGCGTGTACGGTGGCGTTTTCCGGTGAGCTATTCCGGCATTTGACAACATTTCCGTGAATTCTTTTGAGACGAATTGTCTCTCGTTATCTGAAATGATAGTTTTCGGGCATCCGAAACATAGGATGATTTGTTGTCTTACTGTCTGCGATATAGCCACGCAAGTCGCTTTCCGTAAGAGTTTTAATTCTACCCATTTTATTAATTTGTCTTGCATGACTAACAGCCAAGTGTTCAAATTTGTTGATCTCGGGAGTGTTCCTATGTGATCGACTGCCACGATATACCAAGGCTGTTCGATTAACGTCGCATGCAATTTTCCGGCCAGTGCCTGTTGTTGCGATATAAACTGGCGACAGTTCTCGCAATTTCTCACATATTTCGTTGTCATTCGGATTATTCCAGGCCAGTAATAACTTTTAGATATTTTCACTAATGTTTTCGAAATGCCCAGGTGACCAGTACTGGGTTGTGTACTTCGCTTAAAACTTTATTTTGTTCAGATCTAGGTACAAAAATTTTCCACTGCAGATTTTCACTAGTATAGTTAAAATCTAAAGTATGCAATATATGTTTATATTATCTTCCACTTATTATACAAAAATCTGGGTAGCTTCCTGGATCACTTTCCACATTTTTATTTGCTTTTTCATACCAGTCCTCTTTTTTGATTTCGGTTGCTTCGATGGCTAACGGCTATCGGGATAAGGTATCGGTTAGTAGATTATCTTTGCCAGGACGGTATTTAATTTCGAAATCATACTGGCGTAATTCGAGTGCCCAGCGGGCTAAACGACCAGAAGAATTTTCAATATTGTTGAGCCATTTTAGTGATTGATGGTCTGTTAGTATGATAAAGTGATATCCTTCAAGATAGTCTCGAAATTTCCACACGCCCCATTTAATTGCTATGCATTCTAGCTCGGTGATAGAATAATTCTTTTCGGCTGGGGTGAGCGTTCGGCTAGGAAATGCGATGACTCGTTCATTGTTCTCATACGCTTGTGTAAGCGCGGCTCCCAATCCTTCTTTACTGGCATCCGTTTGCAGGATAAACGGGTGGCTCTAGTCTGGACAGGAAAGGATGGGTGGGTTTGTGAGAAGTTGTTTGATTTTGTCAAACGCATGTGGCTCTATTTCACTCCGAGTCCACTTAGCTTTTTTTCTAATGAGACGATGTAATGGTGCGGCAACATTTGACATATCTTTCAGGAATCGTCTATACCAAGATATCAGGCCCATAAATCGTTGAATGTCCTAGTACGGCAGCCACTTTTTCTGGATCGGTTTGTAGTCCATTTTTGTCCACAATGTGTCCTAAATATTTTGGGCTTGATCGGGCGAAATGGCACTTCTATGGGTTCGGTTTTAATTTTGCTATTCTTAAGCGGTTGAAAACTTCTTTTAGTTTTTCTAGATGCTCCTCGAACGTAGATGAGACTACGTTCGAGACAATATCATCTAGATATGCAAATGCATATGGTGCCATTTCTGGAGTTATCACTCTGTCTAAGAATCGTTGATACGTAGCCGGGGTTGAGTGTAAACCAAACGGCATTACTTTAAATTCAAATAAACCTTTACCGCTGCGGTAAAAGCAGTGATCGAACAACATTCCGGTGTTAGTACAACTTGCCAATATCCATTTTTTAAATCCATCATTGAAAGATATCGTGCTCCTCGTATTTTATCTAATGTTGCATTAATTTGTGGCAAAGGATAAGCGTCTTTCTTCGTTACTTTGTTCACTATTCGGAAATCTACACAGAATCGAGCCTTTCCGTCTTTCTTTTTTAATATTACCACTGGCAAACTCACTGGACGTATTTGATGGTTGAATTACATTTTCGGTTAGCATTTTATCAACTTGGCGCGTGTCGCGCGGCACGAGAGCACAAGAGTGTGCGTGTCTGTATTAGAGGGCGATAGGTGCCGTCAGCCTCATACACCTAGCGCGGCTCTCTCTCGCCGCGGGAGGTGTATCCCCTCTCGCACACTTCTCTACTTATTCTAGCGGTAGAGAGAGAAGCTATATCGTGTTTCTCTCTCTACTTCGGTTTTAGCTGGTCGCGTCGACTATCTTCTACAATAGTCGTCGCGACCTTTGCTTGCTTAATTCTATTTACTCCGTTTATCTTTCGGTATACTTATTATACTTTTCGTGTTAATTAAAATTTATCTACCGACGTGGATAAATTTTGCGCACCCATACTTATGGTCGTCGCAAGTTCCTGCTCGGCGACGAGTAGGTCGCGCTGCACCCGAGTTAACTGTTTTCGGAACACTTTTTTGAAAAAATTAAAAAAAATTTTGTTATTTAATGTGTTCACTCCGACTACTTAATCAGGACTGAAAATTAGTTTTGATAGTTGAAATTTTTATTTTAATTTAACCTTCCGGAGGTTACTTTTCTATTTTCCCTTGGAGGGCATTGCCTTTTATTAAGTATAATAAGTATATTTTATAAGTATGTAACTTTATTTCTGTATTTTATTCGTGTCGGAAATTTTATTTATTTAACGTTTGATTCTGAATCAATATTTGTTATTTACGTAAATAACTAAATAAGTCTAAACATAAATAGTTCATATAATAAATAGACATAAACAAATAAAATTTCCGGGTATTTTTTTCTATATTACTTTTAAATTTATTTGAATTATTAACAATGAGTTGCGGGCAGGTATTAGATATATATATATATATATATATATATATATATATATTTAATATTAATTCTAATACTTCTTTCTCTTACAGGGTTAATCGCTGTCAGATTCTGTGCCAGGATCTTCGGACTCTGTGGCGCTGTAGATGCCTTCATCTTCTATTCCTCCGATAGCTCTTCGTTGTTCTCTTCGGTGATGACGTCTACGTTCCCTACGCCTGTCCTAAGCTGCTGGACTCGTTATTTGCCATAGGAATCTGTAGCCGATTTTAGAGATTTCGCTCATACCGAAGATTATATCTACAGGTTGTTCCGGTATTATGGCGAAGTTACTAATCTTAATTTTATTTTTGCAGGTTTATTCCACCTCTAAGGTATACGCGGAGATGATCTTCACGGATTTCGGTGTATACAGTGGCTCCCAGTCAAGATATAGGACTGTCTATCCATATACTCTACGAGCTCCTCGTCTTTCCAGGATTCTGCCGATTTCGGACGAGCCGCCGATTTATAATAATAATATTAATAATAACAATAATTATTTTTCATTATATTTTTAACAGTTATAATTATTATGGCAATCGGTTTACTGCGTACAAATATTATTCTATATACATACAATTGCGTATATGTATGTATATATATATATATATATATATATATATATATATTTGATAATAATAATATTTTAATGTTTTTATAAATTAAATACAGCGGGTGAATTCATTTGGGACACCCATTGTATATGCTGGAACGCGCGCGCCAGTGTAGAGGCTCGCGCGTTCCCTTACCACAGTATTCGCTGCTGGCGCGTGTCGTTTAACGAGACAGTACGGTAGTGTGCGTGCGGGCATGCATTAGAGGGGGATAGCTGCCGCCGGCCTAATATACTTGGGGCGGCTCTCTCTCGCCGCGCGAGGTGTATCGCCTCTAACATACTATTCTTACTCAAACTAGCGGTAGAGAGAGAGAGACAGACTATATATTGCGTTCTCTCTCTATACTTCAGTTTTCGGCGGTCACGTCGACTACCTTCTACAGTAGTCGTCGCGACCTTTACCTGCTTTCGGTATATTTTCCGCGTGTAATATATTAACTTAATTTCGTAGTTGATAAATTCGTTATCGTATTTTTGCTTAGCTAATTATAATTTTCTCGTGTATTCTGGAAATAAATAAATTATTATTATATAATTTATTTCATATTCTTACGGTAATTTTATAGAAGTAAAAAATGAACGGAGATACATACATTTAATTTTTTCTAAACACGTTATACATCTAATATGTCCAGATTTCGGGTCGATTTACATATGGAATCGTAGATTCCCGATCCATTGTCCATGCCGCACAGCTCCCAAACGAAAAAAGAGTGTGGCGTCTTGGTCGTAAACGAAAGGCCGCCACGGGCGAGAATCATCTGTTGGAGTCAGGCCATGCGGCTTGTATTCTGGAGCGGGAATCGACGGCATCCCTTGTTGATGTTCTTTACTGCATGGTGGCAGCAGTGGTGGTGCCGGCCTTGGTGGACCCGTTACCCAGGCATCCATGGGCAGCGCGGGCTGTTCGTCGCCGCCTGGTGGCACGTCCGCCTCGTCGATCCGCGACGGTGGTGGAAAAGTCGCAGAAATCGGTCTGGCTTCATTTATAGACGACAAAAGTCGATAGTCCAGTTGCCGACGAGACGGCCGTGCAGGAAGCACAACCCAGCGCGGACGCACCGGTATTCGGAGCATATTATTCAACTCCAGCTCGGCGATGAGCAGGTCGCGTTGCGCCCAGGTTAATTGTTTCTGAAACATATCGGTAAGTACACACTAAAAATTTTATTCTTCACGGCTGGTGTTTACACCCCGATCAAGACTAATTAAATTTAATTTTTCGGGTAATTTTAAATTTTAATTTAGTTTAACTTTAATTTAACCTTCGGGGGTTAAGTCTGACTATTTTCCCTTGGGTATCATTTTTTTGTGTGTATAAGCATCGGTATGAATATACACCTTGACGGATATTTTAATATAAATTAATCTTCGGTTCAAATAAACAGATTATCGCTACATAGAAAAGAGTGAAGAAAAAAATGTAAGTAGTTAAAAAACATAAAAATAAAAAACAAAAAAAATTTTTTTTTCCTTTTTTCTTTTTTTTCATTCTTTTTTTTAGATTAAAAAAAATTAGAAGCTAATTTTTTTGTTTGTATAGGTTTTATTTGCTCATATCTTCGCTTTCATCTTCCAGCCTGCCGGTGACCCTTCTCTCTGCTCTTCGTCGTAGACGCCTATTTTCCGGGCGTCGCTCCTGTGCTGCTGGGCTCCTATTATTGAACGGGATTCGATGTCCGATTTTGATTATTTATATGTGTAACGTTCCTGTCCCCCTCGGGATAGCATACGCGGTATTTTCCCAGGCTGGTTTGGGAGGCGAGGAAGTTTTTCGGGATCGAACGGCGGATCAGGAAAATAGTTATACAAGAACACAGTATATTTTTATAACAATAACAATTGATTTATTCAAGAAAACCTTGGTGGAATCTTCATCAACTCCACTGGTCTTTTGAGGAGCGCCTCGCAACCAGGATCAAGAATTAAGGGAAAATTGACTAGTCGGGATAAGTAAACGGCTGGTCTTTTGAGGAGCGCCTCGCAACCAGGATGACGTTTACTTAGGACAGGTAAAATTATTAGTCGCCTGTCTTTTGAGGAGAGCCTTGCAACAGAGATCAAGCTAATAATTTCGGAAAGTAAGTAAATGTAAAGGATAAGTAAACGGCTGGTCTTTTGAGGAGCGCCTCGCAACTAGGATCACGTTTACTTAGGAACAGGTAAAGCTATTAGTCGTCTGTCTTTTGAGGAGCGCCTCGCAACAGAGATCATACTAATAGTTTTGGACAGGATTTTTTCAAGAAGGAGTTTATTGAGCTCTGGATAAGTTTTTAGCACCGGGGAGAGTTCGTGTGAATCAACTTCGGGGCAGTTAGTTCACCGGGCCAACTCTCGATTTTGTCTTTTTCAGGCCCTTTTATAGTAAAATACTCGGATAATTCCGTCGCCGCTCGTGTAATTTCGGACGAGGCGCCGAATTATAATAATTATATTAATAATAATAATAATTAATAATAATGATATTTAATAATAATTATAATAATTATTATTTACAATTTGGTGTTTGTACTTGCAGCCGGTGTGCTGCGCACAGTGGTTGTATACATGTAAACGTGCTTATACATATATATATATATATATATATATATATATATATATATATCGTAAGTACATTTATTCATGTGATTTAATTAATTTAATTAAATACAGCGGGTGCATTCGTTTTCGGACACCCGTTGTATATATTGGAATGCGCGCGTTCGCCTACCGCAAGATTCGTTGCTGGCCCGCGTTGTTCGGTGAGAGGTATAGTAGTGTGTGTGTGCGGCGCATATTAGAGGGGATAGCGGCCCCCAGTCTAATACACTTGACGCGCTCTCTCTTGCCCCCTGCAGTGTATCCCCTCTATCGTATACTTCTGGTTTAGCTTGGTAGTAGAGAGAGACTAGGTATTGCGTTCTCTCTCTAATTGTTCGGTTTTCGGCAGTCCTCAACATATTTGACAGCTCCTGCTCGGTGTCGAACAGGTCGCGCTGCGCCCGGGTGAGTTGCCGACGGAACATATTTTTCTACACTTTACTATTTGGCGGTGGGTGAAGGACAGATTAATTTTCCGCATTTTCGTTACTTCTGATCCTAATTTGAATGTCCTTAATTTAACCTCTCGGGGGTGAATTCTCTATTTTCTTTAAGAGGGCATCAACCCTGTTCGCTCTTAATTTTCGGATTATGTATATATACATTTGTCGTCGGTCGACTGTTGCAATGTCGTTATTGCGACACGAATATAAGTGATTAAATTTTTCGGTAAAATAAATGAATTTATTAATATAAAATGTTTATTGAAATAAAATTTTTTTTTTTAAATGAAAAAAATAAATTTTAAAAATTAAAAATAATAAATTCATTTATTTTTTTTTACTTTTATTTATTTTTTATATATTTTATGCGAAATATATAATAGGTAGAGTATACGAATAAATATAATATAATCGTTATAGAATTTAAACTTATACGATATAATATATCAATTTAACAAAATATTTATATATTTCTTTCCTTACAGTTTTCATCCATGGGATCTTCGGAGTGAGTGGCACTATATATTTCCTCATCGTCTAACCTAGCGATGACTCTTCTGGCTGCTCTACGATGTAGTCGCCTGTTTTCCCGACGGCGTTCTTGGGCTGCGGGACTTCGCTGGTTGAAGAGGATTCGATAGCTGATCTTATTTATTTCCGCCATGCCAAAAATAATGTCCACTGGTTGTTCTGGTATTATGGCGAAATTGCTATTTCTTGTCCTCTCTTTGCAGGTGTACTCCACCTCGAGCGTGTATATAGATACGACCTTGACGGGATCGACGGTGTATAACGGGTCCCGGTTAAGATAGAGAACCTCTTCCCCCTAGACGCGTTGAGCACCACGTCGTTCAAGTATCCTGCCGATCTCTGCCGAAGCCGTGGTCATCAGTGTCCCAGTATTGATGAGTGCATGGAATTGAATTCCATAGTACTTGATGGGAACAGTGAGTTCCAAGAATTGACGGCAGAGCTCTTGTTCGACAGGGTGCTGCATGATGACTGAGCTCTTGGGCCTCTGGTCGGTCCTTATATAGTGGATTCACGGTGGTATATTATCTTGATTATTATTTTATCTTCACATAGATCTTTTGTATGTACGTGTTTAATAACTTTTCCTTTATTATCTTTCAGGTCATATATAACCGGCGATATCTTCCTGAAGATAATATACGGACCCAGGTACTTTAGAGCTAATTTCGCGTTAAATGCGTCTATTTTATTCGATAAATCGTGTGACCGTTTATAGACACAGTCGCCGACTTCCGGGCTCCATTTTCGTCGTTTTTGATCATAGTAATATTTCTGTTTTTGGAAACTTCTAGCTAGTTGGCTCTGTACTAGTTCTATCGTTTCTTGTATCTTTTTGATACGATTCTCGGCAGTAATATTACATTTTTAGCCGAATTGTTGGACAAGAGAGCCGGGTGCTCTTAATTCTCGTCCAAAATTTATGTAAGCGGATGTAAAACCCGTCGTTTCGGACGTAGCGGTATTATATGCGAACTGTAGCTCGTGTAAGTAGTAATCCCATGTTCGGTGGTTTTTCTGTATATACTGAGAAATTATGGTTTTAACTACTTTGTTCGCTCGTTCTACAGGATTACACTGTGGCGTGTACGGTGGCGTTTTTCAGTGAGCTATTCCGGATTTTGACAGCATTTCCGTAAATTCTTTTGAGACCAATGGTCTCCCATAATCCGAAATTATAGTTTTCGGGCATCCGAAATGTAGGATGACTTGCTGTTTCACTGCCAGAGTTATAGCCTCGGCAGTCGCTTTCCGTAAAGGTTTTAATTCCACCCAATTTGTTAATTTATCCTGCATGACTAGCAGCCAGGTGTTCAATTATGTTGATCTTGGGAGTGGTCCTATGAAACCGTGAGATCGATGGCCACGATATCCCAAGACTGTTCGACTAACGTCGCATGCAATTTTCCAGCCGGTGCTTGTTGTTGCGATTTAAACTGGTGACAGTTCTCGCAATTTCTTACATAAGTCGTTGTCATTCAGAGCATTTCAGGCCAGTAATAGCTTTTGGATATTATTACGAGAGTTTTCGAAATTCCCAGGTGACCAGCAGTGGCATCGTTGTGTACTTCGTTTAGAACTCTATGTTGTTCGGATTTACGTACACAGATTTTCCATTGCAAGTTTTCGTTAGCATCATTAAAATCTAAAGTATATAGAATATGCTTAGCTTTCAGCATCGCTTTCCACATTTTTGTAGATTTTTTCATACCAATCTTCTACTTCAAGTGTAGTTGCTTCGAAGGCCAACGGCTGTCGAGATAGAGTGTCAGCTAATAAATTATCTTTACCAGGACGATATTTAATTTCGAAATCGTACTGGCTGAATTCGAGTGTCCAGCGGGCTAAACGACCGCAAGGATTCTCTATATTGTTAAGCCATGTTAGCGATTGGTCGGTGAGTACTATAAAGTGGTATCCTTCGAGATAATCTCGGAATTTCCATACACCCATTTGATTGCTAGACATTCTAGCTCAGTGGCAGAATAATTTTTTTCGGCTGGGGAGAGTGTTCGGCTTGCAAATGCAATGACTCGTTCATTGTTCTCATACGCTTGAGTAAGCGCAGCTCCCAATTCTTCTTTACTGGCATCCGTTTGCAGGATAAACGGGCGGCTCCAGTCTGGAAAGGAAAGGATGGGTGCGTTTGTGAGAAGCTGCTTCATTTTTTCATTTCGAGATATCTCGAAACATTCGAGATATCTTTAAGGAATCGTCTGTACCACGATATTAAACCCAGAAATCGCTGACTTTTTTTCATGTTTTTAGGTGGTGCTAAATTAAGTACAGCAGCCACCTTTTGCCAATCGGTCTGTAGACCGTCTTTGTCTACTGTGTGTCCTAAATATTTTAAGCTTGCTCGAGCGAAATGGCACTTCTCTGGATTTGGTTTTAACTTCGCTATTCTTAAGCGGTCAAAAACTTCTTTTAATTTTTCTAGATGTTCCTCGAACGTAGAGGAGATTACCACAATATCATCTAGATATGCAAATGTATACGAAGCCATTTCCGGAGTTATCACTCTGTCTAGGAGTCGTCGAAACGTGGCCGGAGTTGAGTGTAAACCAAACGGCATTACTTTAAATTCAAATAAACCTTTACCGCTACGGTAAAAGCAGTGATCGAACAACATTCCGGTGTTAGTGCAACTTGCCAATATCCATTTTTTAAATCCAGCGTTGAAAGATATCGTGCTCCTCGTATTTTATCTAATGTTGCATTAATTTGTGGCAAGGGATAGGCGTCTTTCTTCGTTGCTTTATTAACTTTTCGGAAATCTACACTGAATCGTGCTTTTCCGTCCTTCTTCTTTACTATTACTACCGGTGAGTTCCATGGACTGCTTGATGGTTGAATCACGTTTTCACTTAGCAATTTATCAACATCCTGATTGATAATTTCTTGCATGGCCGGATTTCTCGGTCGATATTTCTGTTATCGGAGTCTTTTCCTCTAAGATAATTTCGTGCTATAGGAGCGGAGTAGGACCTTTGATAAAGTTGAATTTATCGATTTCTGTTTTTAAAAATTTTTCTAATTTTTGCTGTTCGATTGGATTTAAATTCTGAAGTCCGTAAGGTGTTCCAATTGTACAGACTTGATGTTTGTGGTCGATTGTAGTTTTGTTTAACTCATGATTGTTTAATATTATATGGATCTCGAGTTTTTTAAGAGCATCTATTCCTAAGAGCATAGGATGGTTCAATTCATTCATTACTAGAAATTTTTGTTGAAATCTTTTTCCTTGAACATATATCGGTCCATAAATATTTCTTCCAAAGCTTATTTCTGAGCCGTTTGCTAAGACTGCAATTCGATTACTTGGCTCAGTATGCCATCCGAATTTCATACAAACTTCTCTTACATAAGAATTTATCGATCACGTATCCGGAAGAGCTGACACTTCGTAATCACCAATCATCACTCTTACAAAATGTCTATTGTCTGTTCCTATTTCTAATTCTTGTTGATGGGCCGGGCTGGGTTCGGTGTGGGCTCTGCCCTCCTGGCGTTTCCCGACGGGTGGCACTTACAGTCACGGGTATACACATTATCGCGACCGCAATATGAACAAAAGATTTTTTGTTGATTTGTGCACCTGAAGAGGTCCTGTCTCGTCTGTTTACACCTCCAGCAACACTTATTTCGCTCGTACACTGAAGCAATTTTTTTGTTAAAATTATGTACACGAATTCCAGGCTTTTTCACTTTATATTCTGGTGTAGATGTGTGAGTTTTCGGATTTTTCTGTTTTTCACACTGTTTTTTAGTTTTCAGATATTCTTCTAAATGTTGTACGATATCTGACGTAGCCGTGACGTCATCACGACGAATATGTGATCGATATTCGGCGAGCATATTGTAGTACATCGTTTCGGTTTTTTGTTCTTTTGTAAAGCCTCCACGATGTCTCATTAGTGTAACTAATGAATTGTCGAACGTACGTATATCCTCATTAGGTTCCTGTACACGGTTATGTATCTGTCGATCTGGATTTCGACGTTCACTAGGTGATAAATAAAACTTTCGTAGTCCTTCTTCTAATTTAATAATAGTTTGCAAGAATAACTTTCATTTCTATTGTGTATGGGCGGTATATTCGTGTACTGCATTTACGTGTCGTTTGTGATAAATTTGCGCGGCCATGCTTTTGGCCGTCGCATATGTTTACTAATTTTTCGTTTATTATCTTTCAGATCAAAGATATCCGGCGATATCTTTCTGGAGATTACATAAGGAAACATGTATTTCGGAGCTAATTTTGAATTAAATGCGCTAATTTTATTAGATAACTCGTATGAGCGTTTAAATACTAAGTCGCTATCTTCAGGGCTCCATTTTCGTCGTTTTAGGTCATAGTAAAGTTTCTGTTTTTGAAAATCTCTAGCTAATTGAGTTCGTACGAGCTCTATTATCTCCTGTAATTTTTTAATGCGGTGTTTGGCGGTAATATTAGAATTTTGGTCGCATAATTGAAACAGAGATACTGGCGCTCTTCATTCGCATCCAAAATTCAAATATGCAGGTATAACACTCGTTGATTCTGAAGCTGGCTGTGTTATACGCGAATTGTAATTCATTCAAGTAATAGTCCTATGTTTTATAATTTTTCTCTATATACTCAGAAATCATGGTTTTTATTACTTTGTTCGCTCGGTCCACGGGATTGCATTGTGGTGTATATGGTGGTGTTTTTCGGTGACAAATTCCAGCTTTATTCAACATATCTGTAAAATCTTTCGAGACGAACTGTGTTTCGTTATCGGTCATAATAATTTTCGGACACCCGAAACGTAATGTGATTTGTTGTTTGATGGCTTGAGTTATTGGCTCGGCTTTTGCTTTTTGTACTGGTTTTAATTCTACCCACTTTGTGTATTTATCCTACATCACTAGTAGCCAGATATTTCATTTTGTCGATCGCGGAAGTGGTCCGATGAGATCTACTGCCACAATATCCCAGGGTTGTTCAACTAAAGCCGCATGTAGCTTACCGGCTGGTGCTTGTTGTTGCGCTTTAAATTTTTGACAGTTCTCGTAATTTGTCACATATTTTGCTGTCATTCGGAGCATTCCCGGCAAGTAGTAATTTTTGGAGATTTTTATTAGTGTTTTTGTAACCCCCAGGTGTGCGGCAGTCGGATCGTTGTGTACTTCGTTTAGAACTCTGTTTTGTTCAGAATTAGGTACACAAATATTCCACTGTAGATTTTCACTAGTATCATTAAAATCTAAAGTATGTAACATATGTTTGTATAGTGTTCCATTTTTTATAGAAAAAACCGGGTAGCTATCCGGATCATTTTCCACATTTTTGTATGTTTTTTCGTATCAGTCTTTGATTTTAATTTCGGTGGCTTCGACGGGTAACGGCTGCTGAGACAATGTGTCCGCGAGTAGATTATCCGTTCCAGGACGATATTTCATTTCGAAATCGTATTGGCTGAATTCGAGTGTCCAGCGATCTAAACGTCGAGACAGATTGTCGCTGTTATTGAGCCACTTTAACGACTGATGGTCCATTAACGATAAAATGGTATCCTTCGAGATAGTCGCGGAATTTCCGCACGCTTCATTTAATTGCGAGGCATTCGAGCTCTGTGGCGGAATAATTTTTTTCGGCTGGATTAAGCGTTCTACTAGCAAACGCGATTACTCTTTCGCTGCTGTCATATGCTTGTGTAAGCTGCATTTTGCTCCAAATCCTTCTTTACTGGCATCCGTTTGCAGGATAAACAGGTGGCTCCAGTCTGGACAGAAAAGGACGAGTGCGTTTGTGACAAGCTGCTTGATTTTGTTACATGCATCTTGCTCTGCTTCTCCCCAAATCCACTTAGCTTTTTCCTAGTTAACAAGCAACATTTGAGATATCTTTTTGAAATCTTCTATACCATCGAGAGAGTATGGTAGTGTGCGTGCGGCATGTATTAGAGGGGGATAGCTGCTGCCGGCCTAATACACTTGACGCGGCTCTTTCTCGCCGCGCGAGGTGTATCCCCTCTAACGTACTTTTCGTAATTAACCCTGATGTGAGCAACCGGGTACCCGGGTACCCACCGCTTTTTTTTACGATCTGAGGCTCCGTATCCCCACGATTTAAAGTTTTCAGAAGCTGTTGGCTATATTAGATGGATAAAAAAAAAATTTTGTTAATGAAGATTCAGCTGTTGAAAAAAAGTAGCTCTGGGGGACAAACCGGGTACCCACTAGAAAATAAGTGACGTATTAACTGACCATTGTTAATTAAAAATATGATAATTATATAATACAGGTTTATAAATAAATAATTAAAATAGTTATTAAGCTAAACGTAATTGATTTATTAATAAACGTAATTTATTAATTCCAATGTTGAAAATGAATAATTTTACATTTAGTCAACGCAATCAGAGCACAATACTTTTGTTGAAGAATGTTCATCGTATAGGGGTTTCTGACATTCTACGCAACTCTTTCTGGTCTTTCTACGTCTTTTGATTGTCAATCTATAGCAAAGATGACAAGAGTCTGTTACTCTCAATCTACCAGTAGTATCACGAGGCTCATCATCTCTTTTAGCGGCAGGCACAGGGCCGACGTAAACTCCAAGTATGTCCTCGACTGCGTTCTTCGTTGAGTGGTGGCGCATGATTTGATTGTTTGAAGAGCGGTCTTCAATCGAAGGCTTACATAGTTCTTCACTCAATTGACGTAAAAAAATACGACGCTGATGGATCTTTTTCCTGATCATATTCTTATTTTCATAGTAAACTATATACGCTGCAAGTGCAGCAATGTCTAAAATGTTAAGAATCAAAGCGAGTGGCCACCTCTGAGTGCGTCTGTGAGTGCTATATCTGCCTACCATCTGATCCATTGTATCAACACCAGCTTTGTATTTATTATAATAAGTAATCATGGGTGGCTTCATTTGCTCGTCGTCATTCACAGCAGTATCGTAGTGCATAGTGGAAAGTAAGATAACAGCTTTTTCCTTTTCGATACATATGAGCAAATAGTAACGTTACGTTCATGAAAACAAAAAAGAGAAGAGTATTGTTCTCGAGATTTATTAGGAGCCATTTCTTTAGGAATGTAAGGTTTTTTTCAAAGTACCAGTGATTGTCAATCTCCACGATAACAAAAGTTTAGCTAGAGGCAAGGTAGTAAAAAAATTGTCGATCGTAATATTTCTTCCACTATTTTTGAACTGAGCTACAAGTTCCTTCACGATTCTCTCTCCTTGGTTTTTCTCGCGAACGTTGCCCACTTTGCCAGTATAAATAATTCCGAACAAAGGATATGCGTTCTCAGCGTCGCAAACCCACCAAATTTTGATGCCATATTTCGCAGCCTTTGAAGGAATGTACTGCGTAAATTTGGTGTGACCGCAAAAAGGATAAAGCTGCTCATCGATAGTTAAGTTTTCTTTTGGTTTATATATTTTAGCCAAATTTGCATTGAGTATTGTCCATATCTCACGAATAAGAGCAGCTTTATCCTCTTGTGCTCGTGCTTGGCGCGTATTTTCATCATCAAAACAAATAAATCGTAATATAGCGCGAAATCTTTTCAAACACATCGTTGCATGATAAAGAGGATAAGAAGTACTTTTCCACATCTCATTTGTATGATCGGTGTTTGAATTATTCGCCCTCGAAGCAATCAAAATCCCAATAAACGCGTATATTTCTTGTGTAGTTACGGGCCACCACGATCAAGTAGAATTCGGATTCGTCGAGTTATAAGTATCATACACACGCTTTGCCTTTTGATTTGTATAACGAACTATGATATCTACTCAATCAACTGATATAATATTTTTGAAAGTGTCAATTACCGATAATGTTTCTGTCGATCTAGCCGGACCGCTTCTTTGGCGGAGAACATTATAGAGAAGCGGCTTGATGAACATCAGGTGGCGTCTTGCTCCAAATTGTTTTATCTTTCGCAATGTATTCTTGGAGCGTTTCCGTACCCGCTTCTTGCCCCCACGCCGCCATACCTGACGCTGCACCTTCGCCCTCGCTTTCACTTTAGTTTGAACTGGAGCCGCTCGCTCCCTCGCCTCCGCACGCTTCGCTGCCAACTGCGGCGTCTGATTCCGACACCGTATCCAAAGTGCTTTGAGGTAGCCATTCGTCGTCCACATTGTCGTCATCGTATTCCGAACTGTCCTTGGGATCTCGGAGTATATTATTCAAATAAGCCGTTTTCCTAGCACGTGAAAAATTGATTTCATGATCAACATCTGTGGCAAAAATGGAAGAAAATGCTACTGTTAAAGTATGCTCCAAAATAAGTCTTACCTTCAAAATTCATGACGTGATAAATGGTTTTGTATGATGAAAGATGATGAATATCTTCTACACAAATTACTCCATAACACTGAATTCATTATAACATTGTTTAAAACTGAAATGGCGTTAGGCGTCGATGTATATTCTGCGTAGCGGCGGCTTGATGCTCCACGGCACAGTCAGCTCTCGTTGCTATACACGTCTTTCCCCTTCGACTGGATACTCCGAACTGAGCCGCAGCTGTCCCAAAGGCTTCAGTGCTATAGTAACGCAGGTAGGCTACCCTACTACCACCACTACTAAGATTGCGAGCAACTGCCTACCCATTAAACATGAAAACTGACCGTGCGGTACCTGCTGTGCGCTCGAAACCTCTGCTCCGATTTCTATTTAAGATTTCTCTACTGACCTATATGTCATGGAAATAGCCCAAATAGTTTCTGTTTATGTTTATTTATTACATGGAATCGGTTTGGATTGATCTCAATTATACTACTACTCAATAAATAAAAAAAAACCAGATGTGGGTACCCGGGTACCCGGTTGCCCATCAATGTAAGAAAAGTTGGTTGCTCACATAAGGGTTAAGCTTAGTGGTACAGAGAAAGAGAGAGACTATGTATTGCGTTCTCTCTCTACGCTTCGGTTTTCGGCGCTCGCGTCGACTACCTTCTACAGTAGTCGTCGCGACCTTTGCCCGCCTTCGTTAGGTTAATTACTTGTATTATATTAATGTGATTTTATATTTAACATCTTATTTCGGTTTAGCTTATAATTTTGCTTATTTCGGAAGTTTATACTACGGAAAGAAATAAATTATTCTCATTTAATTTATTTCGTATGTTCGTGGTATATTTGTGTAGTATGAATTTGTATACCAGTCGCGATGAATTTGCGCGGTCATGTTTTTGGTCGTCGCATCTCCCACTTTTTTCGGGAACGCGAAGCATGTGTGTGTATAATGTAAGTGAAAAAAAATAAGTGTGAATACCTACATTGTTTTTTCTCCGAACATGTCACGCATCGAACGTGTCCGGTTTGCGGATCAATCCGCATGTGGAACCGCCGGTTCCCGATCCATTGCCGATGCGGCACGGCTCCCAGACGGACAAATAAATGGCTTCTTCATCGTATATAAATGCTCGCCACGGGCGCAAGTCAGTTGTCGGGGTCAAGCCACGCGGCTTGTATTCCGGTGCGGGAACCGACGACATCCCCGTAAAGGTATACGCAAATGCTGTATAATTCTTGCTCGGTGACGAGCAGGTTGTGCTGCGCCCGAGTTAGTTGTTTGCGGAACATTTTTTGAAAAAATTTAAAAATTTTGTAATTTAATGTCTTTACCCTAACTACTTAATCAGGACTCAAAATTAATTTTACTTTTGACAATTCTAATTCTGATTTAAATTTAAATATAATTTAAATTTAATCTTCCTGAGGTTAATTTTTTATTTTCCCTTGGAGGGCATTGACATCTAATATGTATAATTTTATTTGTGATAATATATATATTGGCGGCAGTCGGATATTTTAATTGTTTAATACGGTCTTCGGAATAACTTCCCGTATTAAATAAATTAATTTAGAGTTATTATTATATATTACTAAATTCATATATTCTATAGTATAAAAAATAATAATAATAAAAAATAAAAAAAAAAAGAAAAATAAAAGAAAGCAAAAAAAAGTTTTTGAACTTTTACATATTTTTCTTCTTTTTATTTCTTTCTTCTTCTTCTTCTTTCTTCTTCTTTCTCTTTTTTTCTTTCTTTTTCTTTCTTACAGTTCTATTAGTTCTATCTACAATTTTATGTTTCTTACAGTTCTCGTCGCTCATATCTTCCGACTCGGTGATGCTGCAATTTCCTTCATCTTCTAGCCTGGCGATAGCTCTTCTTTCTGCTCGTCGTTGTGACCGTCTATTCGCCAGCCGTCGTTTCTATACCAATGGACTTCTAACATTGAATAGGATTCTGTGGCCAATTTTCGTTATTTCGGCCATGCCGAAAATAATATTTACAAGTTGTCCAAGTACTATGGCAAAATTACTAACTCGCGTTTTCTCTTTACACTTGTATTCTACTTCGAGAATGTACGCGGACACGATGCTCACAGGATCGGCGGTATATAATGGGTCCCGGTTTAGATGGAGAACCGCCTCCCCATGTATACGCCGAGCGCCTTTTCTTTTCAGGATTCTGCCTATCTCTGCCTATCTCTGCCTGCTGTGGTCATTAGTGCTCAGTATGAATAAAGACATGGAATTGAAGTCCATAACATCTGATGAGAACACTAACTTCCAAAAATCGTTGGCAGAGCTCCTGCTCGTCCATGTGTTGCATTTTAACTGAATCCATGGGCCTCTGGACGGTCCTTATATTGTAATTTTATGGAGGTATGTTATGTAGATTATTATATCTTTCTCATAGTTCTTTTATATGCATATGTTTAATAACCTTGCCATTATTATCTTTCAGGTCGAATTTCATTTTGCAGATAATAAAGGGACTCACGTATTTTGGAGCTAGTTTGCGTTAAATGCTCCAAATTTGTTAGATAGCTCGTAAGATCGTTTATCAACTTGATCTCCGATTTCGGGGTTCCAATTTGGGCGTTTCAGGTCATAGTATCATTTTTGTTTTTGAAATCCTGTTGCCAGTTGGCTAGGAACGAGTTCGATTGTTTCTTGTAATCTTTTTATACGGTTTTCTGCGGTAACGTTATTACTTTCTCCATATAATTGAAAAAGGGATACGGGTGCTCTTAATTTCAGTAAGCAGATGTAAAACCTGTAGTTTCGGAGGACGCGGCATTATAAGCAAATTGTAGCTCATATACGTGATTATCCCACGTCTTATGATTTTTTTCTATATATTGGGAAATCATAGTTTTAATTACTTTATTTACTCTTTCTATTGGATTACACTGTGGTGTGTTCCGTGGTGTTCTTCTAT
This sequence comes from Sycobia sp. Sy_11, assembly GCA_018907035.1. NCBI lineage: Eukaryota > Metazoa > Arthropoda > Insecta > Hymenoptera > Epichrysomallidae > Sycobia > Sycobia sp. Sy_11. The sequence continues at coordinate 379,964 of JACCIC010000040.1, forward strand.
GCTGTATTCCGGTCTTTTGCAGCATAGTTGTAAATTCTTTGGAGATAAATTGTCTTTCATTAGCAGAAATAATGATTTTCGGGCAGCCAAAGTTGCCAAAGGGCAACCAAAGTAAGTTTGCATATATACAAGAGAAAACAAGGTGCGCTTGTACAAGAAGGACAATTTTGAACAATTATGGAATTCTAGGATAGATATCCTGAAAACATAAAATAACAATAACATCTATTTAAAATTAACAATAGTATAAATAAATTTTTTTTAATAAACAAAGTTCTCAATAATTTCAAATCAAATCATCAAATTCTTTCTTTCAACAAAGGACATCAAAGATTGACAAGCTTGGTAGCAAGTTTACGTATTTTAATTAAATAATTAACAGCAGATAAAATAACAACAATTTAAATAATAATTAACAATAGATAACAAAATCAGAACACAACTGGAAAGAAAAATTCGATTATATGCAAAACTAGGTAGCACATACGCAATAGATGACTATTTAAAACATAAACAACATAAACAATTAATAATAAATAAATAAGTAAATAAATAACATACAAGTTGGGATAGGCTCATATAATAAATTTCACATTTAAAAGAACCAATTGAGAAGACTAACAAGGACATGATTTATTTAATTTGATTTTTTTAACAAGTAATAAATAATAATGATTTTTTTTGCTTAGAATAAAAATTTTTTTTTTAATTTTCTCTGTCTGTATCTGGACTCAAGAAACATTTTGCATAAATCTACCTTAATTCTAATAATTGTTTTTTTGACATTTTTCTTGATTTTTCTGTCGCTTCATGCCATTTAAAATAATTAGAATTTTTTTAGAACCTTAGCAAAAATAAATAACTTTTATAAATTTCTCTCCTATTTATTAAAATAGCATCTATATAATAAAAATAATAATAAATTAAATAAAACGAAAAAAGAAGAAAGAAGATACTTACCAGAGAAGACGACAATTTTAGAATTTGAATTAAAATTACAATTTTAGAAGTGAATAAAAATAAAGCATAGTTTGAATAAAAGAGAATAGAGATCGAAGACACAACATTTTAAGAAAACAAATTAACTTAAAAAATTAATAAAGACTGATAAATAGAAGTTATAAATAAGTCTAAGTATAGGTAATATAATTTCTATCGGAATTAATAGATTTTATAGTAGATGTGTATCTAAATGAAATCACGAACGTAATAATTAATTACATGAATTTAAAATAAATAAATAACATTTTAATTCATATTTATATGTTATAAATAAACGATATTTAAGCCATATAACAACATTTTTTATATATACTCAATTACAATGGAAGTGAAACCATCAATAAGCCACGGACTAGCCGACGAGCAAAGAAGGTTAAATTTACTTTTCGCGGAGATGTCGCCAAAACAATTAACTCAAGAAGCGATACAATATAACGTCAAAATCAAAGATGACATCGAAACTCTTCGAGACAGACTAGTCCGATTTGAGCTACGACGACTTTTTGGAAAGAATGCTGCTGAGTGGAATCAGGTGAATGACGAGATTCATCCTGATATTTCAGAATTATCAGAAGTTGTAAACTCCACAGAGCTGAACAGGATAGACGAGATAAAAACAGACAAAGTAACAGCTGTTAATATGGATACACAGAATGCCGACACTCAGTAAAGCCCCAACCAAGAACAATCTCGACAACACCACCGTGGTATTTCTCCATTAATACTCCATTTGGAGGGTATAATATGGGCCAATAGCCATCACCATTGGATTACAGTACAAATCTGCCCGGTGCGAAGAAAATACCGGCAACCATGGCAAACCCTTGGTATAACAAAGCAGGACCATGGAACGAACCCCATAATCTATAGATGCAGCAGTACTGCAAGCATGCGACATCTACAACCAGAACACCTACCACCCCAGCCCAAGATAACAACAGACAAGCAGAATATCTAGAACCATCGCCGCCGTATACGTGAAACGGAGTTCCGAATCCACAAACCTGGCACCAGAACAGGTCGTATGATAGCACATACCTTCAAGAAACACGAGCAGGTCAACTGCTAAGACAATGGAACGTGAAGTATTCGGGAACGCCGCAGGAGGACGTTGAAGAATTTATAGAAAGATTAGAAGAGACTTGCGAAAGTCTAGACATTCCGGTGGCAGATATACTAAAATTAATACCGGGTATTTTATGCGGATTTGCTCGTACATGGGCAAGGCCCATCTACAAAAAGTGGCAAACCTTAGAACATTTGTAGACAGCACTGCGAGAAAAATTTAGGCCTATCGACTACACATTGAGAATAGAAGAAATAAACCCTACCTTCATCGATAAAATCAATACAGCGGACTTTAAGACGCTAGACGAGCTGCAGATACTAGGCCAACAGATAGAACTCAAAAAAGAGCTAACTCGTCGTTACAAAGAGTCACCAGCAGCAGAAACCTACCTAATGAACAGCGTGGCATGCCCACCGTCTGGAAGAACGACCATACGATCTAAACTGACGGCACTAGACGAGAAACAGGTAAAACGCGTAACGTTAGCTAAACCACCAGAATAAATTAACACCCAAAAAAGAACACAGCATGGGCTCATCGACAAGAAGAACGACCAGACGATCTAAACTGACGGCACTAGACGAGAAACAGGTAAAACGCGTAACGTTAGCTAAACCGATTAATAATAACACCCAAAAAAGAACACAGCATGTGCTCATCGACAGGAAGACGAAACCAGGAAGAAAGCCATAGCCCGATACCCAGAAGATCACGGGAAGAACCTAGAAGAGAATTAAGGGAAAAACCATATCGCAAACCCTCTCCCAGATATCGTTCCGTAACACCTCCTCAGCTTCGATCAAGATCGATAGATGAATCTCGATACAGGCCTAGGAGCCCGTCTTCATGTAACACGACTCGTCGACTAGTACCAGCCCTTCTCGAGACTACTGTCCAGCTCTGAGGACAGCGAACAGAGACGTTATCCCCAATCACCTAGTAGAGAACGCAACGACAGATATTCAGATTATGATAGAACACGTCGTGAGTCACCGCGACCATACACCTAACGAAGAAACCACGGAGAAGATAATCCGCCGTGTTGGATATACAGCTGACCAGGGCATTGTGCAGACAGATGCCCCGAGTGGAAACGCATCTCCTGCTACAATTGCGGCGAAAATGGCGTGACAATAGTAAACTGGACGTTGGGCAATGCGTAAGGGAAGAGGCTATCGGACTCGACTCTACTACCCTTTTCGACGAGACTCCGCACACAACTAGAAACACGAATAATGCAGGACGCGCGTCAATAGTCACTATGGACGTTACTGGTTCTCGACGTACGACCCCAATTCGGAAGGACGAGAATCGACTATTCCTGAATATTGAATTCTCAGGAAAGACATTTCCGGCATTTATTGATCCGGGAACACGAGATTCCTATATTGGAGCACGTCCAGCAAAGGTTGTTAAGACAGTCATTATACCAATCATGTCATTTATGCAGCTGTCAGATGGTCAGATCTGTTCCAACGACGGAGAGGTAGATCTCCTCCTGAAAATAGATGGGCAACAAATTACGAAGCGCTGCACAGTGTCTACTTCCTTAACGTACTATATCATCTTCGGGATAGATATCTTGAATCAATTACACATGACGCTTAATTTCGCCAATGCGACTTGGTATATGCCTACAAATATCGTTAGGCACTTTAAGATGCGTTCAAACAACGAGGTACAGGCAATCATTGCCCCAGCAGCAGTAAATGGAGTTGCCACGTTGGAGCAGAGACAGAGACAGCAACTAAATCAGCTACTAAACCAGCTGATACAGGAACACACAGAGACTCTCAGGCTTGCACAGATGCCCCCACATCGTATAGACGTGCAAGGCCATCGAACTATTAAGTAACGCCTCCGCCGCTTACCGGACCAACTATTAAAGCAGGCCCACGAAGATGTCGACTTACTTCTTGCCGAAGGCATTATTGAACCTTCGGAAAGTTCGTGGAGCAGTTGTCCGGTGATCGAGCCGAAAAAGAACGGCAAGATCAGTTTCTGCATATAATAAAGTGCAGTTAACTAGGTGACGAAGAAGGATTCATATCCTCTTTTTCACATGGACGTGCTACTGGATAATCTGTGTGACGCTCTTTATCTTTCTAAGATAGATTTGAGCCAGACGTATCACAAGATTCCTTTAGAGGACGCTAGTAAGGAAATAACTGCCTTTGCAGTCCCGCAGAAAGGACTGTTTCAATATACCCGAATTACATATGGGCTGACCAACACCCCAGCCAGTTTCCAGTACAGCATGGATTTCGTGCTTGAACTGCAGTGGCAGTTTGTTTTTTCTTTATTCTAAAAGGCATAACTAATTAATTTTGAGCGGTTCCGATATCCCCCTTTTCCAATCCTCATCCCCAAAAGTATCCTTGCCTGACGATTTCGAACATAGACGCGCGAATGACTAGATCAAGAATAAATGCGCATCACACGTCGGTTTGGAATGGGGAGTTTGTGACCGGCCCAACTGCCGGTCCGCGGTTTTGAAACCGAATGTTCGCGCGGAAACGAAAACGCGCGAAGTGCGAGTCGCGAAAGTGCGTGACGTGAACGCACGAAGGAGACAGTTGCAAAGAGAATCCTTCTTCTCTTCCGAGCTGTTGAAGGAGACAGTGGTATTGAGAAGATAAACACCAAAAAGATTCCGACTCTCTCTCGATCCTGTCACCTCCCAACGGTATTTACATTGTGGCCATCCCGACGAGCCACCTGCATCGTCACCGGAGAAATCCCCGCAGCTAGGCAAGATTGAGCGACCGTCCTCACAGTTATCCAGGTTCGTGCTCCGAAAACGCGCGGAGAGAAAGAGATACGAGGAAGGAAGAAAGCTTTTGAAAGAGAGAGAGCAAGAAGAAGATGAAGCCGGAGAAAAACGAGAGGACGTCCAGCACGCGAGGAAGCAGCGGCAAGTAGCCTTTTTGATAATGTATATATGTGAAGTGCGTGTCCCGGTATGAACGCGCACCATTGCTACACGGCCGTGCGTGCAAGTGTCCCGTCTAAGTCCGCCACGCGTCGCGTCCCCCCTTTCCCCTCCCTGCCATGTCTATCCATGTCCGCGGAACCTGCTCCGTGTTGTTTGTCATCGCCGCGCGAAAAGCTGCAGAATGTAACTTCGCGAGATTGTCTTAATAAACGGTTGTTTGTATTGTAAATAAATATTTGTTGATCGCGAGATTATATTAATAAACGGTTGTTCGTTCTAAATGAAAGCGAAGTGTGACTTTCGTTATTTCTCTTCCCCGTTGCCCTTGTTTTCCAGCTCCAGCGCCGCCGACGCCACTGGGGATCCCGAGGTAAGTAGCCATAAGAAAACGAATTCAACGAAAACTAACAGCGGATGATCCGAAGTCGCAGAGAGAAGGTATAGCTGTGAAAGCGAAAACAGATAATATTATATAACGCGGAATTAGGATAAATGCGGTCTATTCACTGTGTTTCCTTATTTAGGAGGGGGCAGTTGGCAATTGGGATTTGCAAAGAAATGTCGCTACCAAGCGATCTGTACAATAATAAGTGTTTAATATAAAATTTGATTAAATATTAAGGCATAAAAGTTGAATTTAGATCGGCGAGGTCGAGAGAAGCAAAAAAGAGAAGACAGACCACATAACAAAGTTGGAAACAGCAGAAACCTGGGGTGCAAAGGAAGAGCGAATGAGTGGAGATCAACGCTGTGTATGTATATAGCTAATATTAACTGTATTCATAACAGACAAGGAAACTGCATGCAAAGTGCTTGTACTCTAACCAACACAGATCTAAATATTGACAGATAAGAAGACAAGTAAAGCTAGAAAATTATGTATAAAAGCACATATACATAAAAAAGATACTGACACATAAAACTGCGGGATTTGTAGAAAAGAGACGAATATATAATGAGTATAGACACAAAAAAACACTTGCATAGAAACCTTTCTTCTATATGAAAGAAAAAGAAAGGGAGAAAACTTAAACATAACAACCACGAACTTCATCGAAGGCAACAAAGCAGTCCACGACGGAAGAAGCGCCAGCACACGAAGAATTAGGAAGCAGCACCATTAAAGTAAAAAAAGGTCATTAACGAAATCACGAGAAGCTGAAAAACACGACAAGAATAAGTATGATATAACAGTGACGCAGTGCATGGCGTCCGAAAAATAGGCGGTCATGCACTATAACAATTGGGATTGAGGCGAAAGCCGTTGCGGAGAAGAAGCGGCGGCAGCGCCACGCCTTGGCAGTGGCACCCAATGGAATTAATAATCAGTATGTATATTTAGACATACTCTCCACGTTAATTCGAAATTGGCATCTGACTACAGGAAGCATAATAGGTCGTCATCGACGAAAAGGGTCGCCGTATCACGGCCGTCCGATCGACGCTGACTGATCTTCTGCCATGTACGCCAAAACTTTCGTCACTTTGTCTCTCCATATTTATTGTATTGTGCGCAAGTTCACCCGCGATTTTCTTGCAAAATCAACACTGATGGCTGGGTCTGTTTTCGTTACAAGTATTGTAGAGCAATAGATGAAGAAAAAGATGACGTCGTGGAAGATTTGAGCAAGTAGTCGCGGCAAAGAGCGAGCGAGCGATGGGAGGTCTTTGCCATTTTTTGCTGCACTGGTGAGTGGCCATGCGCAAATATTAATTATTTAATTGTGACCTAGAACCAAGAAGTGGCAGAACGAAAAAAGTGGCACCCGGTGAAGGTTGACTCACCATGAGATTATACATGTGAGGCGTATATTGAAAGTGGACAGACAGGTGGGGAGAGAAGCGTAAATTCACTCGGAAAGTAAAGGTATCATGACGGCCGCCGAACCATGATAGATACGATATAGATATAATTAGAAATTAGATATAATTATATTAGAAATAAAAAAAACATTTTTTGATGAACATTATTATAACAAAACTGTTATTATTGTATCTTAATAATATGTATTATTCAATCATTTACATTGACGAATATAATATTTTTTTATTCGTAATTATAATTTTTCTTTACATATACTCGATGTAAAATTATTCAGTGTAACATAAAAAAATCTAGCAACCAAAACAATTAATTTGATAGAATTTTTTCTGAAAATATAAATATTACTAAAATTTTTACAGATAGTTCGAAACATACCAATAAAGGTGTAAGTTCTGCTACACTAGTAGAAGTGTAATAACCTAATTATTTACTTGAATTTATGATTGCAAAATTAACCGCACTTTTTATAGCAGAATGTCAAGCTTTCATTGAGTTTTTACAGAAAATTTTAGATTCAAAATATCGAGCATTTATCATATTCATTGATTCAAATATCTTATATGCTTAGATAAATAGATTTTCACGAATAAATATTTAACTCCAAAAAAATTGGCAGAAGCTTTACCTTTATAAATTAATATAAAACTAGTTTGGATTCCTTAACAAATTGGTATCAAGGGTAACGAAATAATTGATATAAAAGTAAAATAGGCTGTATGAGAAGATAGAAAATAAATCAATTCATTTTTCAAATCTTTTTATAATAGATCAAGAAAATTGTAAAAACAATGATGAAGATATATTTATTAATTAAAGTAAAAAGAGGAATTTCTTATTTTAAAAACTTTGATCATAATTTATCAAAAAAATGTACTCGAATGACTAGTCATATATATAACAGGCACACATTTCTTAATTTTAGTTTTGTTATATCTTCAATATATTTTAAAATTATTTTATATCTTTACTGTTTATTATTTTATTTTAAATTATTTTTAATAAGATTCCATTTTATTATCTCCGAATTCTTTATATTTTTCTTTGTATGTTCTATAAATTTCTGCTTATATGTTTAGCTTGATGCATTTGTACACTCTAAATGTTTCAATATGCCTTCCTATCCTTCTTTCAAAGTTAAACTTGTCTTCCTTTAGTAGAAATTAATATAAGATGCTATTAGATTTTTTGTTACTTTGATTACCAATGTAAAAATGGTTAAATTCATACTTTTACACGCGCATTTTTATATGCTTAATTATCAATCATGCACAAAGTAAATACATTTTCAAAGACGCTATTCATAGGCAATATAAAAGTGTTAAAAAGTTGATACATTATTAAATAATTTTAGGGGTATATTTCATGATATGAAACAAATGTTTTAAAAATAATAATGCACACTTAAGACAATACTATTCGAGTACGTTGGCATATAACTGATACATCTAAATTTCTGTTAATTGAAGATTTGGAGAATACGAGATAATATTAAAGAAAAGAATCGTAAGTATCTAATGATATTTTTATCTTTCATTACGAATAAAAACTTAATATTTTTTTACAGTTTGTATTATTTCTATTCTACATTCTATGTAGAAGAGGATGGATTAATATATAAACACATAGCTCATAAAATGATGCCTGATGATGCAGCAGATGATATGAGAACAAAAACCGGTATTTCATCAAAGTTAGTTTCACAGCTTTCATTCTCCAGTTTTAAATGAAGTAATTAATTTTTTAAGTTCCGTTACATTTTTATATTTTTTTTCAACTTGAAAAATTTGAATAAGGAGATTTATATTATTTTTATTGATGTGCAAATATCATTTATATAAGATTTATATTTATATGTTTATTGCGATTTGTAATACATTTATTCATAATAAGCTATTTATACATTACAGTACTATATACTAATTTGAATAATCATTCAAAGTATAAACCCTATAATTAGAATTATTAATTCTAATATTTTAACAGCATCATCATCATCATCATCATCATCATCATCATCAACGTTATAATATATTCATTTTATTATTTACAAATATGTTTTAGTTATTATTAATAGAAAATTATTATTAAAAATTAAATGCCTTTAACAAATATATATGTTATTTTAGACATTCCTTATTTCTCTTCATTATATGACTTTAATCCTATAATAAATATAAATCTGCAAAAAAAAACATTCAACAAACGTAAAATAGTTAGGCGAGTTTGATGTGTCTTAGCACAGTAAAAATTTTAAGTACATCTTCACGTATATTTTATAAAAAATTTATATAAAATATTTTTCTAAAACTTACCGAAATAGATTCAATAAAATTATATAATGCAACAACGTCTTAAAATAATCGATCATTAACTAATGGCTAAGTGCATTTTATAGTACAAGAAATTATGTCACACTTTAAGTACTTTTCAAGTTATATTTATTTTCTGTGCATATTCTTTCTGAAGATTTGATTATCTATTACAAATGCATTCTAATTTAAAGTTCACAATTAATGAAAATAAACAATTTTCATTATGATTATGTATTTTTACCTTAGTGTCTATATATTTAAGTTATTTAAACTATTTAAATTATAATTAAAAATTGTACTTATGTCGACTGTTCTGAATTAAATTAATAAATATTCTTATTGGTCTTACAGCCTTTATAATACAATATATTAGCTAAAATAATGCCAGTCAGACTGTCCTTGTTTATATTCATCTACATATATTGTTTATATAGAATCTGAAATAAAACTTATTACTACAATAAATTATATTAAAAATGAAAAATAAAAATAAAATAAAATTAATAATAAAATAAAAATAAAACAATAATTAAAATTAAAAAAAATAATAAAAACAATATTCTATGTTAGTAAAGGACAACCTGACTACGTCCATTACCTTAAATTTAGAATCACCTTGGTGTCCAACGTTTTGAACTCCTACCGTTCATCCTCAGGAATTGAACTACGTAAATTGAAAAACCCAACATGCTACTTTATATACCCAATCTCAACACTAAAGTTATTAGTATAACATTTATAGGACCCCCTTTCTTAACCTAAATGCGTATACAAATTTTATATTAATAACGAATGATAAGGGTTGTCAGATTTTTTTTTACTCTAATTTTAAATTTACATTATTGGGATTCTTCCAAATATGAATATTTTCAAGAGTTTCTCTTTTATATTTATTTTTAATACCTTGTTCTAAAATATTAGGTTGTCAAATATCTCCCATCCGCCTTTTTGTCTTATGAATTTCGCGGCTATGTACAAAGCGCTACAGAGCTCGTATCTGGCAATACTATACATCATTTGAAAGCTCTTAACATAACGTACCAAACGATGCCATGCATGATTAGTTTGGATATTGCGTTCAAAAGTTATAGATGTGTAAACACGGAGTTCACTAACGCCAAAATTCGCATTATTTTAAAGTTTTCCTTCGTCAAAGGCAAATTCGCTAGAGAAACATGGCACGTTATCACTTCGAACTGTAGAGGAATGGTTTCGACGAATCAGAGACGGTGAAAACGACACCATGAATAAGCCAGCCGGCGAAAGCCCTGTGACGACGAATACCGATTAAATCATGGAATTTATCGAGTTAGATCGACATGTGGCATATCGTGACATCGCCCAGGAGAAGATCGTTAGTCAGCAAACCATTTTAAACCATCTGTAGAAGGCTGGATACAAAAAAGCTTGATGTTTGGGTGTCGCATGATTTGACGCAAAAAAACCTTCTGGACCGAATCAACGCCTGCGATGTGCTGCTGAAACGGAACGAAATCGACCGATTTTTGAAGTGGATGGTGACTGGCGATGCAAAATAGATCACATACGGCAATATCAAGTGAAAACGGTCGTGGTCCAAGACCCGTGGACCGTTCCAAACAGAGGCCAAGGCGGGATTGACGGCAAGGAAAGTTTTGCTGCGTGTTTGGTGGGATTGGAAGAGAACCATCCACTATGAGCTGCTCCCATATGGCCAGACGCTTAATTCTATCATATACTGTGAACAACTGGACAGCTTGAAGCAGGCTATCGACCGGAAGCGTCCACAACTGATCAACAAGAGGGGTGTAGTGTGCCAGCAGGACAACGCCAGACCACACACTTCGTTGATGACTTGTCAGAAGCTACGGGAGTTCGGTTGGGTGGTTTTATCGCATCCAACATATAACCCGGATATAGCGCCAAGTGATTATCACCCGTTCCTGTCCATGTCGAACGCCCTTGGTGGTGTAAAGTTGGACTCAAAAGAGGCTTGTGAAAAATGGCTGACCGAGTTCCTCGCAAATAAGGAGAGGGGTTTCTACGAGAGGGGTATTATGAAGTTGCCGACTAGATGGAAACAGATTATGGACCAAAAAAGCGCATATTTGAAGTAAATCCGACCACTGTAGCACTTTTTATAAAGCATTGAATGAAGAGCAAAAAGCGGAAGGAAGATATTTGACAACCTAATATTTATATTTTCCAAATCGAAAGAATGTAGCAAGTTTACACTATTTTCTTTTAGCCAGGATGTACCATTCATACTTCGTAAGCTTATGCTATATTGTTGTTCATATATTCTTTGTTTTAGGTATCTTCCCGTTTACCCAATATAATATTTGTCACAATCTTTACAATTTATTTTATATACGACTCCTGTTTCTTCACCAAACATTTATTATATATATAGAAAAGTGTATAGAGCTGAAAGAAGATTGTGATGAAAAATAAATATATTTGTTTCCAAAATATTATTAAAATTTATTATTAAAATTAATTATATAATTATATATAAAATTAATATTATTAAAATTTAGTTCTTTTTGTTGGGCCAGGTACTTCTCAGACCACCCTCGTATTTTTTTTTTAATAATAACGAATTATTAGAAAAAATAGCAGAAGAATATTCACCGAAAATCATCAATGATTCAAGATAAATTTTTATAAAATATTAAGGGTACAAATAAGTTCCCGCCGTTTTGAAAAGATGGCGCCACCGTTAAGATAACATCAAGATTGTCTACTGTAAAAAGTCGTATAGTATATGTTGACATTTGGAAATAGTATAACCTTTTAATACCTCTGACTTTTTCCTAGTATCACATAGTTTTCATTGTATAAATATTTTAAGTTTTGAGCCAAGTAAGCGTAATTTACGGGAATTGTTAATTTACTTCATTCATTTAAAGCAATCTGCAGCTGAAGAACATCTGCTACTCATAGAAGCATGTGGTGATGTTAATTTGAGTAAAAAAAGTTGTCGGGAATGGTTACAAAAATTTAAAAGTAGTGATTTTGATGTGGAGGACAAAACACGCAGTGAAGGCCCAAAGTGTACGGTAAGACAGAATTGGAAGATTTACTCGTAGATTATTCGTACCAAATGCAAGAAGAACTTGCACAAGAGTAAAGAGTGACTCAGCAGGCTATTTCACAACGTTTTAAAACCCTAGGTCCGGTCCAAAAGCAAGTAAATTGGGTTCCTTATGAGGAGATAAATTAGCAAATCTCCTACTATTCATAAATTCCAATCAGGAATAGTAAGCGAGAACGGTACTCATGAATGCTATTTCTGCATTTCGTTCGAACGATATATGAACGCTTTTCGTGAATCCTATTCGAAAATTTCCATCATTCATACTATTCGTATATGCTATTTGTGAATTTCTTAAAGTAATGGTATTAGAGAATTTTATTCATGACTGGTGTTGCCAAATGGTATTGTGAATGCTATTGCTAATTGTATTGCAACTGGTATTGCTAATGGTATTGCTAATAGTATTGCAACTGGTATTGCTAATGGTATTGCTAATAGTTTTGCGAATGGTATTGCCAATGGTATTGCGAATGGTATTGCCAAATGGTATTGCGAATGGTATTAGCAAATGGTATTGCTAATGGTATTGCCAAATGGTATTGCCAAATGGTATTGCGAATGGTATTGCGAATGGTATTGCAAATGGTATTGCCAAATGGTATTGCAAATGGTATTGCCAAATGGTATTGCCAAATGGTATTGCTAATGGTATTGCGAATGGTATTGCGGATGGTATTGCGAATGGTATTATAATTGGTATTGCCAAATGGTATTGCCAAATGGTATTGCGAATGGTATTGCAAATGGTATTGCCATATGGTATTGTGAATGGTATTGCCAAATGGTATTGCCAAATGGTATTGCGAATGGTATTGCCAAATGGTATTGCCAATGGTATTGCCAAATGGTATTGCCAAATGGTATTGCTAATGGTATTGCCAAATGGTATTGCCAAATGGTATGCTAATGGTATGCAAATGGATGTATTGCCAAATGGTATTGCCAAATGGTATGGCAAATGGTATTGCAATGGTATTGCAAATGGTATTGCTATGGTATTGCCAAATGGTATTGCCAAATGGTATTGCGAATGGTATGCAATGTTCAAATGGTATTGCGCAATGGTATTGCGAATGGTATTAAGGTATTGCAAATGGTAAATTATTGCAATGGTATTGCAAATGGTATTGCCAAATGGTATTGCCAATGGTGCGATTCAATGGAATTGCAAATGGTATTGTGGTATTGCGAATGGTATTGCAATGGGCCAAATGGTATTGCCAAATGGTATTGCCAAATGGTATTGCGAAATGGTATTGCCAAATGGTATTGCCAAATGGTATTGCCAAATGGTATTGCCAAATGGTATTGCTAATGGTATTGCCAAATGGTATTGCCAAATGGTATTGCGAATGGTATTGCCAAATGGTATTGCCAAATGGTATTGCCAAATGGTATTGCCAAATGGTATTGCGAATGGTATTGCCAAATGGTATTGCAATGGTATTGCAAATGGTATTGCAAATGGTATTGCCAAATGGTATTGCGAATGGTATTGCAAATGGTATTGCCAAATGGTATTGCCAAATGGTATTGCGAATGGTATTGCAAATGGTATTGCCAAATGGTATTGCCAAATGGTATTATAAATGGTATTGCCAAATGGTATTGCTAATGGTATTGCGGTATTGCTAATGGTATTGCCAAATGGTATTGCCAAATGGTATTGCGAATGGTATTGCAAATGGTATTGCCAAATGGTATTGCGAATGGTATTGCAAATGGTATTGCCAAATGGTATTGCCAAATGGTATTGCTAATGGTATTGCGAATGGTATTGCGGATGGTATTGCGAATGGTATTATAATTGGTATTGCCAAATAGTATTGCAATTGGTATTGCCAAATAGGTATTGCTATGGTATTGCCAAATGGTATTGTGAATGGTATTGCAAATGGTATTGCGAATGGTATTGCGGTAATGGGTATTGATGGTAAATTGGTATTGCAAATGGTATTGCGAATGGTATGGTATTGTATTGCTATTGCTAATGGTATTGCAAATGGTCTTGCGAATGGTATTGCGGAAATAGGTATTGCGAATGGTATTGCAAATGGTATTGCTATTAAATGGTATTGCAAATGGTATTGCGAATGGTATTGCCAAATGGTATTGTGAATGGTATTGCTAATGATATTGCGAATGGTATTGCCAAATGGTATTGCGAATGGTATTGCTAATTGTATTGTCAAATCGTATTGCGAATGGTATTACGAATAGTATTGCAACTGGTATTGCCAATGGTATTGCAAATGGTATTACGAATAGTATTGCAACTGGTATTGCCAATGGTATTGCAAATGGTATTGCGAATGGTATTGCCAAATGGTATTGTGAATGGTATTGCTAATGGTATTGCAATTGGTATTGCCAAATACTATTGCTAATGGTATTGCCAAATGGTATTGCGAATGGTATTGCAAATGGTATTGTGAATGCTATTGCTAATTGTATTGTCAAATCGTATTGCGAATGGTATTACGAATAGTATTGCAACTGGTATTGCTAATGGTATTGCAAATGGTATTGCGAATGGTATTACGAATAGTATTGCAACTGGTATTGCTAATGGTATTGCAAATGGTATTGCGAATGGTATTACGAATAGTATTGCTAATGGTATTGCGAATGGTATTGCTAATGGTATTGCGAATGGTATTGCCAAATGGTATTGCGAATGGTATTGCGGATGGTGTTGCGAATGGTAGTGCGAATGGTATTGGAGAATGTTATTGGAGACTGTTATTGCGAAGGATATTCCGAATGGAATTTGTAATTGGTATTGAAGAATGGTATTCGTGAATAGGACTCGTGACTGGTATTGGGAATGGTATTTGCAAATAGTGTTGGAAAATGGTTTTCAGGAATGGTATTTGGTAATTGTATTCCAGAAAGGTTTTGCTGAATAGTATGGCTGATGGAATCGGCTAATATTCTTTGGAAATAGTATACGTGAATGGTATTGACGGACGATATTGTCGAATGATGTTTTCTAATAGCTATCGTTAATGATATTGTCGAATGGTATTAGTGAATGATATTCTTGAATGGTAATCGTGAATTATACTATGTATGATATTCCTGAAACATTTTGCCGAATGGTATTGTCGAATTCTATTCGGTTTGTCTATTGATGAATGGTATGTGTAATGATATTTGTGAGTGGTATTTGTGACTTATACGGGTATGTTATTTGTGATTTACGTTCGGAAAGATTATTCTTGTTTGTTATTGCGAATTGTACTTACAATTGTTATTCGTGAATGGTAATTTGCATAATTGTCCGTGAGTATGTGTTCGTGAATGTTTAGTGTTCGTAAATAAAAAAAACATTTGATAATAAAGAATTGTAATTGATAGTAAAGAAGGATTGATAATAAAGAATTGTAATTGACAGTGTGCGATATAATATGGAAGGGTAATAGGTAATGGTAACTTGAAATGTTATTTGTGTAAGGTATATTGAATGGTAATATATTGAATGGGTAGGCGAATAGGGAATGGTAATGACGAAGGAATGTTAATGGATCATGATATTTCGGAATATTATTAGAGAATGGTAATTTCGAATGGAAAATGGAAAGGTAATGGTGGAGGGTAAAAGGCAAAGTGTTATGCTAATTGGAAATAATAATTATCATTAGCAATTGCACATGAGGATTTTTAATAGTAATATAGATGTATACTGACATTCGTATTGGGGAAACGGAATGACGTATTTTATTAGGGTATCGAAATAGGGAATGGGAAGTGAAATGGTAATAGTCTTTGATATTGGAGAATCATGTTCATTTATGGTATTGATAATATGGAATAGTATTGGAGAATGATGATAGAGAATGATAAATGATATATAAATGGTGAATACTAATGTGTAATCGGTAATAGTAATGGAAAACGTTAAAGGGAATTATGGAATGGTAATGTGGAATGATAATGTTGTAGATACCGAGAAATGGTAATTGGCAATATAATCAGGATTTGGACTTGTATATAATATAATGATCATTTGTAGTGAAAACGGTCATAGGGAAGGGTAATGACGAATTTTAATGGCGAATTTGAATGCCAAATGATATCGAGTATGACAATATTGAATTGCAATTTTGAATGAAAGCGGTGATGATCGTGATATTTTTCACACCCTTCATAGAATTAACAGCGTTCAAAATAAGACGAGAAATGATTAACAAGCACTTAATTTATTATTCTATTAGCAGGCGAACTTAGTTACCGACCTTTTTGAACGGAAAAAGGAAGTTTATGATGGAAATGGATACACGCTAACTTAATCACAATATTTTCTGTTATTTTATACTACTTTTTCCAATCTTTCTGGCAATATGGCAATACAGTCGCGAATGAACGATGGCGGATTCGTGGCGATCCAATCATCCACAAATTTTCGCACTTCTTGAACATGTCGGAAGTGCATATCAACGAGGTCATGCTGCATTGATCTGAATAGGTGATAATCAGAAGGCGCTATATCTGGTCAGTACACTGGGTGTGGCAAAACTTTCCACTCGAGCTCCAACAGGATGATTTTTACGGCTTTCGCAACATGTGGGCGAGCGTTGACATGCAAGAGAATGACTTTGCGCGTATTGCTCGCGATAACTGATCTTAGTTCGATTCTTTCTGTTGCAAATCATTCAGTTGACATTTGTATACCTCTGCGGTAACGGTTTCATTTGGTCTTAGTAGCTCGTAGTACAGCACACCCTGTTGATCCTACCAAATGCACAGCAATACTTTTTGGCCATGGATGTTCCGTTTTAGTGTCCATGTAGACGGTTGACCTATGTCCACCCATGACTTTTTGTGCTTAGGATTGTCATAGTAGACCCACTTTTCATGACTAGTCATAACACGACACAGAAAACTATTCTTTTTTGTCTGGATGGCAAAGACAGTATGATGTTATATCGATTCATAATGGAACGTTCGGTCAAATCGTTTGGCATCCATTTTTCTTCTTTATGAATCTTTTCCATAGCATATAAACGTTTGCCAACTGCTCTGTTACTGACATTTAACTTATTAGCGAATTCTTTCTGCGCTTGAGCTGAGTTTTCGTCCAATTATGCTTGCAATTCACTATCTTCTAACTTTTTCGGTTGTTCAGAACGTTCTTTATCATTAACATCAGAATCTCTACTTCTAAACCGCTGAAACCACTCTTTCTTTATATATTGTAACTGATGGAGCTTGTTCGCCATAACATTCTTGAAGTAATCGATGAGATTCTGAAAATTTTTTTTTCAAATCAAAATAATGCAGAAGCACGTGTTGAAAAAATGATTTATCACGATTCAGTTTTTACTGATCAAAACATTATAATGTTTACACAAATGAGGGCGCTTGGTAACTGAATTTTATTGGTAAATACCAAAACTAACAAATAAGTATTAGATCCGACACATCTTAGTTATTATATCACACACATGAAGGTCGGAAACTAAGATAAAGATACGATAATAAATAGATAATTTTGTTTTCGCCCTCGTATATATATATATATATATATATATATATATATATATATATATGTATATAAATATAATTATTTTAATCAGGTTCTGGCTAATAAAAAACTCAGTGTTTTTATTTCACAACGTTTCGTCAACAGGTATTGTCAAACTCTTCAGATGCTTTAATAAAAATGAGATAATCTCAGACATAATCTCATTTTTATAATTTTAGAATATACTTTAACTTAATTTTTATAATAAATTCTTGATTTGTTATGTTTATGTGATCGTTATTGACATATCAACTTTGAAATTGTCAGTATTAAAATTTTTATCAGTTGGACTTAGAACGTCTTAGCGTTTTATTTTAAATTTAATTGTAAGTGTTGATTTATTTATTGTACGACATTTTTCACGGTTATATAATTTTGATATGTAATTATTTGAATATTATTTTTATTAAAGCACCTGAAGAGGTTGACAATACCTGTCGACGAAACGTTGTGAAATAAAAACACTGAGTTTTTTATTAGCCCGAACCTGATCGAAATAATTATATTTATATACATATACTAAGTTAAAGATAACCAATTATTCTAATGATAATGAATTCAATGCTTGACAATGAGATATGACTTTTAAAAGTTTGTTTGAATCCTGGTACGAAATTCGAAGGATAGTGATATTATTCAATGTTAATGAAATTTGCGCCTTTAATTTGTTGTTTATAATCTCCAATAAGTTCAAAATTATAAAATAATTAAAATTCATTAACACAGAGCATTATGAACTATACCATGTGAATTTTCTACAAAATGTTCTGTATTTATTAATATTTAATAAATGCAAATATTAACATCAATTATTTATTGACCTGAAATAATTATTAATTGTCTTTTTATCAAATAAGTTTTCGGAAGAGAATAGTAATACAAGTAAAAGTCAAATTAATGCTACAAGTAACAGTGTGATGAATACTGGTGGTTTGAGTAATAAAGAATATAGTAATGTTATTGTTCTTATGGATAAGGATTTTCAAAATATAAATGTGACGAAACAAAAAAGGTCTATTTTAAGAATATTATTTCTTTAGTCATATATTAATTTACCTCTGCTATAACACATTAAAATAATGTTTCAATGTTCAATGCTTTTGATATATTACATCAGAAATACAAATTTCATAAATTTATTAATTTATTTTAAAGGTAATATATTTTTTACATAAACATATTCACTAATAAATGTATGATGAATATGCATAATTATATGTTAAAAATATTTTGATTTATGCACATTTACTGTTTATATTTATAATAAGCAAGAAATTCTGAAATAGTTCAGAAGTTATTATTAAAAGAAAATTATGAGATATAATAAAGAATTTGTGTAAAATAATTCTGTTCTAACTAATATGAATAACTGCAAATATTCGTTTTAAGTATTTACTCATCTAATAACTACTGATTCTATATTTGAGAGGTGATTTTATAAAAAAAAATAGTGATACAAATAAATATATGACATATATGTCGTCAATAATAACATAAGAATAATGATTTTCAAATTATATTAATTCACACATAAATCTGACGAAGAAAATGATAGGATTTATTTTAAGGATAATGTTTCTTTAATAAATTGAAAAATTATTATATCTTTTACATTTCCAATAATAAACTGTTTCTACTAAAGTCACTATTGACTTTTTTTATTATAAATTTTTATTATAGATTCATTTTAAGTCATGATTACAGTATTAGTTTTGAATATATGCTAGTTAATAATTATTTAGGAATCTAAATAATCTGTCGTAGTATAGTTTTCTATATGTTCGAGTAATAAGGAAAATGAGATATTCTGAAACATGAATATTACATTCTTTTTATAAGATTTAATCTGATAATTTTTTTAAACGATATCTAATGTTTTTAATGGAAGAACACTTATAAAGAAACAAAATATTCGCCATACCATTTTTAGGTGTATATACATAAAGTAAAGTAACGCAGTTCTCGGACGCTTTTAGAATTAGTATGGTTTTAAATTTGCATCTAAAATTTTGCTTCTTTATAACTGTACTTTTCTTTAGAAAATTTAAATGTATTCATACAGTTTAAAAAAATTCAGAGATTGAATCTTACAGAAAAATTTAGCTGTGAAGCATACAAATGTGGAAAAAAAGGGGTTAAGAAAATAACATTAATTAAATGCGATCGTGTATATTTTTTGTTCAGAAACTTTATTATTTACGTACACTAGCCGACTATTATGCATGCGCGCTTATAGGCGCAGGCGTTCTGACACACGAGTTATAAGATTAGTCTTATTCGCGCTTAACGATTTCGTCCGTAACGTATAATCCCGTGCTCGTGCGCGCGCGCGCTGGCATGCACACATCACTGCCACGGATGCGCCTACGCAGCATCGTACAATATCCTTTTTTCTTTTTTTTGTTTTTAGTTGTTTTCAAAAATGACAGACAATGTTCGCACATTGTTTGCACTCACGAATTTTCGCACGTGCATTTTCTCTTTTAACATCTCTTCGAATTTTGTTTTGTATCGTTTGGTTTTTTTTTTTTTTTAAGTTTTGTAACTACTTCTTGTTATTGTTAGACCATGTGCTCCCTTCTCTCGGTAGGAGAACGCGGGTTTTCCTTCTGGTTCACATTCGAATAGGGAGTATCATTCACGGTTTTTTCATTCACTTTTAAATTATTACTCTTGAAGTATAGTGCGTTACATTAAATGTATTAATCTATAGAGTTTAATCGCATCGAAGCGTTCGACTTTTCGTGAACAACAACGAAAGCAGTCTTTCTTTTATTTATACTCTTTACAGAAATCATGCGGCTTTCGTTTTTTTTCTCGGTCGTTAATCATACGCGATAATATATAAATAAATTACATTCCTTCAGTACGGTGTAAACATAACGTGTGGTTGGTAATTAGTAACAAATGATTTGTTATTAAGTACGCTGACGTTTAAATAAATTATCCTAAATAAAACTTTAATAATAATAATAATAATAATAATAATAATCTTGCAAATCGCGTGAGATCACTGCGAATCCGTTTTTCGCAAAAGATAACACATTGGTCACAAAAATTAATCCACATCAGAGTTATAAAGATATGCGTAATACTTTTTTAAGATCTTGATTAATCGCAAATCAGTTTTCTCGAAATAATAAAAAAAATATAATTATTATCGTTGAACGTTTTTAAAGTTTTAAAATAAATTATTTATACTTTTTTCGCTAATAAAATATGTCAGTGTTCGTAATAATAATGATAATAATAATTATAATAAAAATAGATATTAACTGACCATCACAATAATGTATAGAAAACAAACGATACGCGCGAGTATAAAGGGAAGGAATATCTATAATAAACAAGAAAAATTAAACAATAAAGGGAAGAAAAATTTGATCGCCTCTATCTCTCTCTCTCTCTTTCTCTTGCTCTCTTCTTTCTCGACGCGATCACATATATTTTTATTTATATAATTATATATATGTATATATATATATATATATATATATATATATATATATATATATATATATATATATTTATGTACACAATAGATGATCGACACAAATCATCGCTTCGTTTCCTAATTGCTTGCGACAATAAAATAATAAGAAGAAATAAAATGGTAAGTACGTGCGAGGATAATGGGGAAGGAACGAATCAGGGGGTGGGGGAAGAAATCGAAGCGTCGCATCCGCCTCGTCCACCGCTCCGCAAGTTTCGCGAATAGATATACTTTCGTTAATAATAAAAAGTATAATGTATGTCTTACAGCGCTAGACTTACGTCGATATATTGCACATTTGACAACAGTTAAGTTTTCCTTGCGCCTTAAGTACTTGGGTATAGGAAGATTTATTTATTAGTTACTTTTTTTGTTCGTTTTTCGTTTTAAGTATGTCAGCCCCGTCAAAAACACTATTTGCCTTCAGTAATAATTTCTATATTTCGTTTTTTATTTTATTCTTTCTTCCCTTTCGCACTCTCTCTTTCTCGCTTTTTCGTACTTATTCTCACACTCTTGTACGCATATATATCATAACCCTTGCATGCCTTTATATAATCTTTATATATCTTTATATGTCAATTATTTCATGTATATTATTAATTACGACTCGTATCTTACTCCTCGTAGCTGCGTTGAAATTTTTATATTCAACCGTAACATATATTTATAATCAATAGGTACTTTTTTCGACATCCTTCGATGTTTACAATTGCCCGTCTATATAGTTTCTCGCTAAACCTCCGCGCCGTAAAAAAACATAATTTTCCCGACCACATATGGTTAAAAGCGGATTTCGATCTATTTATCCTGTAATCTATTATACATAAGATGCGTGTACGATTCTGCTTTTGCTTAAATTAGAAGTGACGATCGGCAGAGGAGAATTGTCGATGACGCGTACTATCAATCCCCTCTATTTCTTCGCTGAATTCGTATATTATGATTCGATGAAATAAGGACATTCGTTGATGTTTACGTGTTCGTTACAGTTATAAACCTATATATGTATATATCGTATACTGTATAGTAATAATTTACATTTGCTTCGTAAGACGAGCTGCGCAAAAAAGTCATTCCGATTTCAATTTATTCGAAGGGAATGTCGTATTAAATTTC
This sequence comes from Sycobia sp. Sy_11, assembly GCA_018907035.1. Taxonomy (NCBI): domain Eukaryota; kingdom Metazoa; phylum Arthropoda; class Insecta; order Hymenoptera; family Epichrysomallidae; genus Sycobia; species Sycobia sp. Sy_11. The sequence goes on from JACCIC010000040.1 coordinate 402,325, forward strand.
GCTTGATTTTGGATTCATTCTTACAGAGATTTCTATGCAATTTTGGAGCAAATTGTCCATATAAATCGGTGCAATTTGAAAATCAGTATTTTATCCACTCCGAAAAAATGCAAGGATTAATTTTGCTCGAGTCGGCAGAGACTCGTCGAGGAAAAAGGATGATGAAATGAATACAAGCGTCAAAGGAATTCGTCGTTAGGGGCACCATATAAGCCGATTATTGTAGATCGCTTTCCTCGACGTCGTCGGCGTTTTTCGTGCGTTAATTTCTCTCCTCCCCATATCCCTCTCTGTCTTTTTCTCGGCATTAAGCGCACCGTATAGCTCAAGTACTCTTTGTTATTCGTTGCTAGGCGTGTAACTTAGGATCAAAATATTTCTTCGCTACTTTTATTATCTTAGCTGCGATTAGCAAATTTCACAGTTTTCATCGAAATACTACCTACCTATCGAAATATTACCTCAGTATTTAAAGTTTCGTTACATTAGTACTTCGACCAAATCATTACCTCATTTTCTCGATGTGTCGTTTCACGTTCAGAACAGATTTCTCTGAGTTTATTTACATTCGCGTTCTGGACGCAGCGTATAAAAAATGAAGAAGGACGATAAATTATTGCGTTATTACGCTTCGTTGCCCAAAGATTATGTAAAGTTTTACACACACGACTATACAGATTAAGAGATATATACGATAAATTATGAAATATTAAAATTAATTCAGATATAAAACGAAACTTTGAAGTAAAAAAGTAATGTTAAAGTCTTGTAACTTTATGCAATGTGATACCTCACCTCGAGAAAATTTATTGTACACAAGCCGGTTCAGTTCGAATTTACACACTCGCGCGCGCACACATACAAATACAACTCCACGCCCACACATACATACACATACGTTCTAGTCTATTTCTTCAATATTCTGCTCTTCGTTGCACGTAGGAGTGGCGACGACGCATCGATACCGCGAACATAATAAAAATTGCGTTTTGTGAGGGGATACGCACAGGGCTAAAACTAAGTCTCGGAAACATAAAGTTTAGCGCAATATTTTATGCGACATCGCAAACTTTTATTTCTTCTATATTATTTACTCCATATATGCTCAACACTACTGCATTCCAATAAGACGAAGATTGAAAATGGTCTTTTGGATTGGAAAGATGTTCGCGGGATACATTGCGTTACCACTTTCTTGCCTTGTCCCTTTTTTAGCGCATTTTGCCAGCAAATCCGAGAACTGACGCGCGGTAACGTGTCGTATGCTGACTAATTGTTCTGGAGACTCATTGGTGCTGAAGCAGAAGTTGACTCATTATACGGTTGGTTTCTGGATCTCTCACGGTTAGGGAAGTATATATATATATAGTCGTTTTGAGCACAGACCACCGCCCTTCCAAATTGGACTTGTAGATCAAGTTATTCTGTAATAATGCAAAAGAAACGTTTAAAATAAAAGTCAAATATTTCTTATATAGTAGGTTATATAAGAAATCAGGATTCTTTAATAGATACTTTAAGGTATTCTACTATATTTATCATATTTTTTTGGAATCGTTTCATCTAGTTTGGGAATTTATTTAATCTCATTACCGAGGATTTTCTATAATCTCAAAAAATCTATCAAAGTGTCAATAAAATCCTCTGCTTATTGATTACTCAAACCCAATAAGTGATTACACCGATGATCCCAAAACTCCATAATCTCAGCATGCCTCAATCCCAAAAATTCAGTAAAAATTTCATGATCATGTAATAAATATCTTTTGGTACAAGCTCTTATATTTGTCAAATCTTCAGACATATTGATATTATAATTATTTGTGTGAGGCCTACGATGGTTCGATCGCTAGAGCGAAGGACTAGTAACTTGGTGATCCAAGTTCAAATCCCGGCCTCGGCCGATGGACACAAGCACCGCTGTAATAATTTACATGTGCTTTGTTTACAAACACATCGTAGACCTCCGTCGCTTATTAGTACCGGTATTTGGAAGCATAAATAGAGAGATGTTAAATAACATAAAAAAAGTAGTTTCTATAGTTATGAATCTATATTGAAGAATGTAAATGTAATGTCTCAATGTGAATGTGAATACATGTTTCCAGAAACATGTACGACTCAAATATATTGTTTTTTAAGATCTTAGTAGGAAAAAGTGTCTTTCTTACTGGACTCTGGTATTATGGATCGATTGTATTTAGGGTTCAGGGATTATGAGTGTAACGATTTCAGGGGTTCTGAGGTTATTAAGCATCAGTTGTTAAGTAATAAAATATTTATCGAATATGTCTGCCTATTTTATAAGGTTGTGAGATATTCTGTTATATTTAAATAAGAGTTAAATAATGAGATAGTACTATAATGATAATATAAAAGCAAACAAGAAATTTCATTTTTTTAATTAGCATCATATTATATATGTTCATTCCACCGGAGAACCAATTTTCTCCAGATTATGAAAATCAGTATTCATAGTCTTTCAATACAAAATAAAAAAAAATATTTTGGAGTGTGCAAGATATTTTAAAATTGAAAGTCAATGAAAAGATGTATTTATATAGTGATTGTAATAGAGAAATGCTTTTGAATGTAGTTTTTGCATAAAAATAATAGTGTAGATGGCCCATTGAAATAAAAAAAAAATACTTATTAATTTTTCATCATTTTAAACTATTTTTTCATAGTTCGGAAAAAATTGGCTCTCCTGTCGGATGAATGTCTCTATATTCATACAAATATTTTATACACATTGAATTCTCTGATGTTTAATTAATATGAAAAATTGCTTTAAAAAATTTTTATATTCTTCAGATTATAAGGTAAAAATATTATAAAGTGTTAATTAATTATTTTATTGCTCGATTCTTACATCGATAATAAAGAAGCTAAGTGTGAAAACTTAAGGTTATTATTAGATACAAAAAAATTTCATAATGAGCCATAATTAATAGTAGTACGAATTAAGGCCAATGCGTACCTTTAAACCGAAGCGTGAAGAGTGCCTGTCTGCGGATTCGAGGGGTAGGACGTTGAGCCGGGCGCTCCGGTGGCCGGCTGTAAGCTCAACTGTAGCTGATGCTGCTGAGCTTTCGCCCTGAGGCAGGCGATGCTCTCGTTCCTCAACTGTTCTGTGTCCTGCGCGATACCTGGTTTCGCGAATTTCAAAGATAAATGTTAAATTCTTTATTATTTTATTCTGTAGAAACTAAAAGCATCCCTTTGACTAAATCCCTATAAGTTTCATACCCTGAAATTTTTTAGTTTGATCCATAAAAATGGCATGAATTTTTCAACTGAATTTTATTCTAAAATAAATTATTATTGTAAAAAACTCAGTTCTAATAATTAGAATTTTTTTTTAATATTTTAATTTTTTTTTATTATAATTTAGGACTTAAACATTTGCTTAAACATTTCAGATCAAAAATAAATTTAAATTGATTTCTTCATTATGCTACATAAGTAATATCCTTCAAGAAATATCATGAACCTGAGTCTAGAAAAGTATCCTGATATTTCAATATGTTAAACTATGTAAAAACTATTACATATATATTTTTTACATGATAATTCATTGTTTAAATTTTTAGTTAATAATAAAAAGTGCGCTTGCAAGAGTATAGCTTTCATGCTGAGGATTTGTTTTTTTTGCATGGATAAACTTTAAGGTTGGTTTATGGCCTTTAAATCAACGAATTATGGTTAAAAAAATATGTATCAAATATTAAAACAATTGAATTGTACTTTTGTCGACTGCCCATATACAACTTAATAAATATTTTTTATTGCTTTTACAGTCCAATCAATTCAATCTAAAAATAAAATAAAATTAAAAATAAAAATAAAAAATAAAAATAAAAATAAATAAAAAATAAAATAAAAATTAACTCATGAGTCCCTGATGAGGAGCCGTAGCGAGCTCGAAACGTTGGACAAGTCTTCAATTAGGTAAGGGTGTTGGGGACAGTCAGACTGCACTTTACTAACAAAGAATTTTTTCAGCTAATATTTTATTTTCAGATTAGTCTACGGGGGTGAATGTAAACAAGGACAGTCTGACTGTCATTATAATTTTAATTTAATTTTTAATTTAATTTTTATTTTTAATTTTTATTTTATTTTTTATTTATTTTTATTTTTATTTTTTATTTTTATTTTTAATTTTATTTAATTTTAGATTGAATTGATTGGACTGTAAGACCAATAAAAAATATTTATTAAGATGTATCAAATATTCTTAATTTATTGTAACATATTATATTAAAACATCAGAATACTTATTAAAGCATCGAACGAAGAAGGCGTTATAGTTCATGTTTGAAAAATTTCTGTAAAGTTATATAAAATATTTATTTTGTATGTAATGAATCGATATGAACAAGTATTTATTAGACACTACTTATATCTCATTGGATTAACAATGTGACATAATCAGATTTTTGTTATGCTACAAAAGTGTATTTTTTGAAATTTCTTTTAGATTCTTTATTGATAGAAGTAAATTTAAATATTGATAAATATCACGCCTAGTGGTTCCAACGAAGGGCTACTGAATTCCTGAAAATTTGAGAAAAAAATTGCAAACTCACTGGAAGTTGGCGCCGGACCCATCCCGTCCTGGCTCTCCTGACCGCTCTCCGAGCTCGTGGGCCCGCCGCCCGGGTGATGGCCGTGGTGGGGCGGGCTCGCCCCGCTACCAGGGTGATCGTTGCCGCTGTCCTCGCCACCGGATTTTAGGTGCTCCGCAGCCTCGATCGACTTGCGGTGCATCCCTAGGGGGCCACGACAGTCAATCAGATCGCGACGGTTATTTTCGTTATCTTGACTAAAGCCGCCCGTCTTAGAGGATTGCGCTGATAGAGACGGACAGAAAACAAATGACTGGTTCGATCTCTCATTGTTTCATGAATTTTTTTTTATTTTAATGACTTATTTTTCCTTTTTTTGTTTATTTATGGTTTTTTCGCTTTCTCTTAAATTTCCGTCGAGCGACGCTACTATTGATCAATACTTAAGAACGTGGATTTTTACTTCACGTGTGCTTAGCGTGCTCCGTGGCAGGAGCACAACTACAGTCACTCGATGAAAATAAAAATGATCTCGTTCTATGTTAATGAACAGCATTAGCACTCTAAATAATGGAAAATTGAGAGAAAGATACTTTTTTGGATCGACGCAGATTTTATGTTAAATCGTTTAATTTTCTTTTTATCGAAATCCTCAAAGACTTTCTGTATTTTGCGATTGTTTATTCTAGCATGCGAATCAATACGAAAACAACAATCTAATTACTTTTCTGCAAGCTTTGTAAATTAGTTTAAAAGTTTAATTTAAATTACGATTCAATATCGTATTATTAAAATCAATTAAAATCAATTGTGAAGCAAAATAATTAAAATACTGTTTAATAAAACATTTTATAATTATATATGAAACATGTTAAAAAGTTTAAAGCATATAAGCTTATATTAACAGAAAAGTTTTCGATTGGAAAATAAATTGAACATATTTTAACACTTTATATATATAAGCCCTTCGGCATGCAGAAGATCAATATTTTACATATATCAGAATAGGCTTGCAACAAATATAAACAACAATAAATCTCCGATTTAAATCATAATACAGTTCAGTTTTTCAAATTATAAAAAAAGAAAGAAAACGTTTTGTCAAAAAATCTGTCGTCCAAAATAAAGCGTTGAAACTAAAAAGAACAAATGATAAATAATGAAATAAAAATTCACACACATAGATATACACATACACAAATAATAAAGCGTAAATAAAATCAAGCAATATCAGAAAGTTACATCGAGTATACAATATAATTTTTATACGGTTAAGAAAAAAAGCAGCGGCTCACCTAGAAGCCAGGGGGCCACGGACTCGTTCTCCTTGGCACTTTTCAGTATTGTGTCGGGCAGCGGCAGGGAGTGCCGGACCATCGCGCCGTACAGGCCGTACTCCGCCATTATCGTGCTCCTTCCCCAGCACTTTTCCGTCTTGCGCCATTTCGCTCGTCGATTTTGAAACCAGACCTGTAACAAGAAAAAATCGCCCAGTTCGCCATTAGTACAAGCATGTATATGCGTAATATATATATATATATATATATATATATATATATATATATATAATGCTAAGGAGAAAATATGTCATTTGAGTTCAAAGAGTCTAATAATGGCTATGGCAATTCGGAATACGTAGAAATATTTATAAAAATAAACTAAAAAATAAGAGGTAATTGAAACTTCATAGACTTACATAATTAAAAAATGAAACAGTGTACATTTTAAAATATAATTGTTTTGTATTCTTTGAATCATGTACATAATTATATAGTATTAAATTTTCAGCACCCTAATGAATCCCTTGTGAAATATGTAATTTTTCGAAATTCTAAAACTATTTATATACTTCCTCAATGAAGTGTATGATACGAAATACAATATCAAATTTACAAAGTGTTTAATAAAAAATACAACCAAATATAAGACTTCATACATTTAGCAGCTGCTCTATCAAATCTTTTAATTCTACTTCAGTTTTGTTGCATAACTAATTTATGCACTAATAATCGTATTAAAAAAAAATTACACCTTTACGTTTACAATTCTATGCAAAACTCAATCAAGGAAAAAAATAATTCAATATTTACGAATTTCGTTTAATGATGCCGCCATATAGATTGTAAGAAACGAAAATATTTAACTCTGAGAACTCGAATTGAGCAAGAGTAGAAGAAAAATTCAAAAACACATTCCTTATGAAAGTCCAATACAGATTTTCGCTGATTTTGGTCGTTAATCGCTTAAAGAAAAATTCTCCGCCCCTAAAGCAGTATAAAACCTCAAAACGGGCTTATATAAGTCTCCGTGACTATATATAGATAAGATTGTGTGAAAACTCTCGCCGTCCAACCCTCCACCATTATAGTATAGAAGTCCCCGCAAAAAGATTTTACGCTAGAACGATACCATTATTATACCCACTCCCGATTAGATATAGTTCCAATTAGGGGCGTAACTGCATACACGGGCATATTAGCACGCAGAGTGAACCGCGCGCGCGCACGTTCCAATATTTCGAGACGTGCGCGCGCGCGCGAAGGAGCGCTCGTTATATACCCTATTTTGCTACGTATACACTACATGCATGCGCGACACGGATACATATACGCGTACGTGCAACGGCCCTCGTAGGGAAAGATAGTCGTGCTAATGATCATCGGCGCTTCTATATATATATATATATATATATATATATATATATATATATATATATATATATATATATGCCATCGGGCCATCATCGATGAGGCGCGCGCCGGGACCGCCCGCAACGCGCGCGAATGTGGCGCGGTCGCGTGCCGCTCGCGCGTATCAATTTTAACGACTGTACACGGGAGCGTCATGTGTACCGCGGGATAGTAATACTATATGCATATATATAGTCATTTTCGAGAAATATCGAACTGCCTATGTGTATGCGCTTTTGTGGCGGGTAATCATATAATAATGCGAGTGAATTGCATAGAAATAAGCGAAAATAATGTATACAAGTATATTTAATTTCAAACCACGCACTTGTTTTTGTAATACGCATTGTTAAATTTTCAACTCTCTTTTAGGTTTGAAAAAAAAATTTAATCGTGTGTTAATAAAATCAAAATAAAATAAATATTATATGTTCTATATATATTATGCTATATATAATTCCAGATAATATCAAAGGTATAAATTACGTGTTCTCTAAATTTAAAACAGTAAAGATACTATAATTGAACAAGTTAACAGTAGGATACTTGTTCTCAAGTGATGATGCAGAAATTGATTTACTTAGAAAAGTTTACTTTTTATAATATGATATATATATATTTCACATATATTTTTTCATATTTACAGCATACGCATGCACACATGTATAATTTACACGGCATTATAATTTTTTAATTCGACTTTTTAACTCAAAATTGTTTGCATCTCACGTTTTATTCGCAAGCTAACTCTTTATTATCAAATTAAATTAATTAATATTTTTATCGGTTTTACAGTCTTTATACAATAATACCCTATACTGATAAAATGACAGACTGTCCTTGTTTATAATTACCATCGAGGAATCTAAAATAAAAATTATTACTAAAAAGTAAGATAAAAAATTTAATTTCATTAAAAATTAATAATAAAATAATCTATATTCTATGTTAGTAAAAGACAACCTGACTGTCCTCACCTTAAATTTAAATTTACCTTAAATATTCGACATTTCGAACCGCTTCGGTTCATCTTCAAGGACTAAACTAAAACCAAAATATAGCATGCTATTATATACATCCCATAAAATTAAGTTATGTAATAGTTTTAGAGTCCTCACCTGTCTTGATTTTAAACGTAAAAGAATATTTTATTTTGATACATTGTTACGGATTGTTTAAATTGTTTTTGATTGTTGGAATTGTTATTGGTGGTTTCAATTGAAAAATGGAACGCCGCGTTGAAGAAAGAAATTATGTTTTTTGTCCTGACTGTAAAACCAATGGATATTCTTTAACGATGCTTACTTATGTAACCACATGATTTGTCGACAATATAATTGTACAAGTAGTTTAAAATTCTAGTCTAAATTTTTAGTCTACAATAACATGATTTAAATTGTACAAGTCGGACAAGTTATAAAAACAGGAATAACTGGCATAAAGCGAGAAATAAAAAAAGTCAATCGAGTTGTCTAGTTCTATCTCGCGGAATAGCTATTTTCATTATCATACATATATATATATATATATATTAGTGTATCTCGCGCTCTCTCTCTCTCTCTCTCTCTCTCTCGCCCCTTTCAGCACTTATTATGTATGTATTATCATGTATGGGCAACCCACGGTACGCGAACGTGACTATCTTTTATTTAAATACTCGTAAAGCTCGGACGATGCACGCATCGGTTCTCTCTTTCTTTCGCTCTCTCCCTCTCTCTCTCTCTCTCTCTCTCTCTCTCTCTCTCTCTCCGTGCCTGCTATATATATATATATATATATATATATATATATATATATATATAGTTATATAGAAAGAGAGCGCGAAAGGGTGGTAAGGGGGCGCGCCTCGGGGGCAGGGCGTGCACCAATTTGTAGCAACAATGCTAAAGTCACCGGCAGAATTTGAGCGTAATTTGAATGAATGCGCGAGCCCGTTGCCCTGTCAATTTGTCCTGCCAGGCCCCGGCATTATCACTGGCTTAGATTTTAACGAGCCTCCAGCGAGCCCAAGAGCGAGAGAGAGAGAGAGAGAGAGAGAGAGAGAGCGAGAGACAGAAACATAGAGGCCGAGAGACAGAGAGAGCAAGAGAGATAGAAGTTCTGCCACACTTTTTTTGTTCTTTTCTTCGTTAAGTTATTTATTCTTCTTTCTTTCGTTTCTTCTCACTCCCACTCTTTTTTTCTTTTTTTTAGGTAAAAAGGCGCACAGTTAATGATTTATTTCCGGAACAAGAGCGATGAGATGCACGCCTGTGCGTGTGCCGTTGCGTGTGAACGTGGCTATGGGAACGAATAATTTTAAATTTCAATGTTAGTGAACGTGGTCTCTTAATTTAATTATTTTCAAAAAAAATTTCAACAAACTATATGTAATTTAGTAATTAAGAATTAAAACATTGTTACATCTATATTAAGCTCATTTGGAATTTTTTTTAGAACGCTTGTTAAGGAAAATGAAAAAAAGTAGTTTATATACATGAATTTTTAATGTAAAAATTATATAATATAATATATATATAGTGTTATGCAACAAAACTAATGCACAACTTAATCAGCGCTAAAAATTGCTTAATATTAAGGGTTAATTACTCAGTTTACAGACAAAGATGATCAAATAAATCATAACGTAATATTCTTTTAGCAATTAAGAGAAAGCTTTATATTTGTTATAAATTGCAGACAAAGTTCCACATACTCGTGAAAGTTACCAAACATTTGATAATAGAAATGTTTAATACATGATTTTCGATTTTAAAGTTATGCATTTTGAAATCTTGACTAATAGCAAATCGAATATTTTCTTTATAAAAAATATAGAACTTGCTGCGACTGTTTGTAGTAACTTAAACAATCAACTTCTAGAACTGAATAAATTGTTTTAATATTGATTTAATGGCGCTTTAATTTTGTGACGTGACGTATATGGATTGAAATTAAACCTTCAAGTATTTGAACGGTTTCATGTTTCAACGAACAAAGTTTATTGAAAATATTTTTTGCAGAAGACTACTGATGAAAAAGTCAGAAGAAGTAAAAAGGGCCGCAATTTGATATATATATATATATATATATATATATATATATATATATATATATATATATATATATATATATATATATATATATAGTCAGATTCACAAAAGTAAACTTGCAAACTTTCTTACGTAAAAACTGTTTGGAAAGTTGAAAAATCGAAATCCACAATATTTACTTTGAAAGCGTGAAAGTATCGAAATATATAATAGAAAGAAACTTTTAATCATCGAGTGGATACTAAAGTTTAAATCCTGATGTTTCTCTGTCAGATAGAAAGGGGATGAGAAGTTCAGGCAAAATGATGAATTGAGAGGTACATAAGAATGTATACGCATATATATGAGGAAAGTTTTAGCTCGTTGCTGAATAGAATTTTCAAATGTCGTATAAAAATCAAATGTGAGAGAAAGATAAATTTGAATTACTGAAAAATCATAAAATAAATCACAATATAATTATTCGTCTTGATTTCTGTGAAAGAACTTTTTATGGATATACGATTCATTCGCAAATATATAAGATTAATTATGATTGAAGTTTTTTATGTATTTATGCGCTTTACAATTAATTTTCCATTGAATTGTTAAAAATAATTATTCTTTAAAGTATTAATTACGCTATCTTTAAAAAGTATGGAAACCTAGTTATCACAGTGTACAAAATAACGTAAGAAGTTTAAAAAATGATAACAAAAAATAGTTTTGATCCTTTTACAAAAAGTTGCGCAGTTAAAGTGACTTTAATTTGCTAATTATAAGAACAAACTGAATAATAATTACAGTGGAATATATATACGTTTTCCAATATCAGAAAAACAGGTTAGACCGCTTGACTATAGTTTGCTTGACTATAGTTTGAATTATTTCTCCATACAAGATCTTTGCGGAGAAAGCACAATGGCACGCGACCGTCACGATCGTTATACTTCCTCGACTGTTCAGGAGAGGGAGGGCTAAACGAGCACTTTCCTCCCTTTATTGGTGTATACACCCGGTATATATGCGATATTTAGCTAACCGGCCATGCGCAGTAGTAGAGCCACCTCTGCGACGCGACGCGGCGCGGCCGCGGCGTATCATCGATCAGACCGGAGGACCGACGATTGGGCCAAAACAAGAGGACGCGCTCCCGGCAGGCTGTACGCATGCACGCACAAGCACGCGCACGTATACACGAGCAAAAGCCACACCAACTAAGCCCCGTCTGCGTCCGTGATCCCGTAACGAGGCAGAGATAGAGAAGAGGGGATGCGCCCCGTAGCGGAGGGTGATATTACCGAGTGGAAGCAAGAGCAAAATGTAGATAAAGAGAGAAAGAGAGAGAGAGAGAGAGAGGAGGGATGGCGAAAAGGGAGGGAGGGAAGGAGGAGTGTGCGAGAGAAGGGTTTGGAGAGAGAAACGAAATTAGAAAGACACTTTGAATGCTGACCCGAGAAAAATAAGCGGCAAAAAGGGGGCTATACTCGGAATACGTGTATATATATATATATATATATATATATATATATATATATATAGTACGCCGAAAAAAAATTTAAAAGAAGGAGGAGTTGTGAGGAGAGAGAGAGGTGCGGTTCGGTAGTATATATAGCCACGAGGGTGAGTCTCCCGTCGATGGTAAGCGTGGAATGAGCTACGCTGAGAGAGAGGACAAGGCAAAGAGACAAGAATAAGAGAAGAGGGAATTCGTAAATCCCTACGAATTATCAATACTTTGATATATATATAGGCGCTAGAACGGGAAAGCTTTTGCACAATGGTAAGGTTCTTCCTCGTTGCCGAGGGGCGAAAGTAACTCTGCTCGGCAGGCATAATACTTATTATATGTATATACACAGAGCAGCCTGGAGCAATTGATGAGTGGAAAAGATAAGCAAAGAGAGCGAGAGAGACAGAAAAAGAGGAGAGAGTGAGAGGATGAAACTGCCTTTTAATTGTTTCTTTATGCAAGTCGACAAATTTTATTAGAGTAGATTTTTTGATTTATTATTTAAATAAAGTATTTTTAAAAAGAGAAAAAGAAAGCTTAAGATTGTAATTGTTAATTATGTCGTTTTAATTATTTGTTTATACCAGATAGGAATAAAAATCAAAATGTAAATTGTAATAAGTGGAAGATAATAGTAAAATAATAAGTTCAAAATAATAGCAGTTACAGTTATTTTTAAAAAGATTATCAATAATTTTTCAAAAATATTCAAAAAATTTGTTTTTCAAGAAGAAATAACGTTTGATTATGACCATGATCTTACGAATTACATTTTTTTTTTTTTAAATGCTCGAGATGGAAGAAAATAACATGTACCTTTGTAAGCAGTTCGAATATTTGGTAAACAGTATAAGCAAGAAAATAAAATAAATAATTTTTCTTATACTTGCAAACTTTATCGACGTGTCCCGTGAAAAATCGGAAAAAGTAGTTTTACTGCCAAACATTCATTACTTTTTGATAAAAAAAGCAACATCTTACTAAAAAAGTCAAGCGTTTGAAGCTTTCTTTATAAAATAATTATCAAGACTTAACTAAATAAGTCTCGAGCGTTTAAAAATTGTACCTTCAATATATATTTTCGTCCTATTCACCTTCGGACGTTCACTGACCCCTCCACCCTCCTGCTCCACCTATCACCCCCTCCCCCCAGATCCCAGGACAGTTGGGGAAAAGGGACGATTATGCACCGGCACGAGTAGCTCGCGTACGCAAACAGATGGCCCACACGGTTACATGCATATAGCATAGAAAAAAGAAAAACAACACCCTCACTTGCGACGCCACTCGACGGTCGGTACCAACTCCGTTATACCGACATATCGAGAGCAGCGCCCTCTCATTCTATTTGTTTCCTGTCCTCGAACGAAACCCGAAGCTTCGAATGTCAGGAAATACCGCGCGGGAGAATTTTTAAGAGACAAGACCTCTTTTTTTTCTTCTTTCTCCTCCCCTTCCGATATTGCTCAATTTCCTTTTTACAAACAAGCATCGAATATTTCAAAACGATCACTAATACATCTAAATATTTGGATTGAAAAGCATAAACGCGCACTGCAATCCGACATTAGAGTTATATCGAATCTGAAGCACGAAAATCCATTCAAGACATTCCGTATACCGACGCAAGCTCGAGTATGTGTTATATAAGAGAAATTGTTTTTCTGACGGGAACTAAAGCATCTCTGGCTGATAAATTTGGTTAGAAGTTCCTAGGGTACTTTCCTAAATATTCCTATTGATTAGTTTTGTACTCGGTCGACGTAGTTGCTGTGCATTTCTTCCAATCTCCGAAAAAATCTTAGGCAAGGTTTCACTCTTCTCTTATTATTTTTCCGCATTCCGGCCAAGCATTCTTTGGATAAGTATTATATATATATATATATATATATATATATATATATATATATATATCATCGCGAATGTTGTTCTATTCGTACGGGGTCTTAGTACTGCATTAATTATATAGACCTTTTTTATATCACAGGGCATCCTGACTCGCTAAGAGAGCGCGCCTTACGTATTGTTCGTCGCGATAACGGCGCGCCAATGTGAACTGAACGTAGATGCGGCGGATGAAGGAGAGTTCATTAATATAATTAAAAGTCAATGAAACACGCTATTGATATATTGCAAGGAAAGGCTGGGGTGGGTCGAATCTTGATCGAATCGTTGATTTCGTTGGGCGCGCGTCGATTGAGCCGTCTCGAGAAAATCTCACACCCGTGAAAAATAATTAATAAGATGCTCTCCTATATTGCATAATGACCAAAAAGATGTAGATTATATATTATATAAACTATATATATACTATATATATATATATATATATATATATAGTAATGTTGCGCTATCTCTACTTCTGTTTCTTCATTTCACTGCACGGATAGAATGTACACGAAGGAAGTAATTAATCGACATTTCTCCCGGGTATTCGATAGATTGAGTCTGACCTGGTTTAATAATTTTACAATAATTATATTGATGATAATAATAATAATAATAATAATAATGATAAGCGCACACTTTCCTTTATGCAAACGAGTAATTAATTTCTTAATGGCTGGTGGCGTGATTAAACTGAAAGTTATAATGTAGCGAGGATCACTCTGATATCGTGAATAACTAAAACGAAATAAATAATTTTTTTATTACACGGAGCTATTCTATATATGTTGAATATAATTTTTAAATTATTATTTCAATATTATTTTCTTGATTATAGATCATTTATAAGTTGGTACGATAAGATTTATGAATTTATCTTTTAACGGTATACATTTGATATTAGCTTTCTACGAGAGATTATATATACGGGACGTGACATCGAATTCATTTTTTGCTGACCAGAAAATCTAGTATAAAATGATTATTTTAGATTAATTTTTAATCTGCATATATACTGGGTGTTTCAATGATATAAATACATTGAAGTATATAGAATACCAAGTGATACAAGGAAAAACTTCCCAGGCCAATATTTTAAAAAATTGTCAAATGTTCGAATAGCCATTTGATTTTTTGAGAAAGTTATTCCCAATGTTTCATTTTCATAATAACAATAAATAAATTGCAACATGTATAAAGTTTATAATGAATCATTTTTATAAACAAAATGTAAATTAAATCGACTAAAATTGTAAATATAACAATATAATTTATAAAACTTGAGCATACGTTATATTACTATATTTGTATATAATTTTCATTTGATCCGAAGAAAAAAAATTGTCCTCTCTTCAGACTTCCTAACAAATCTAAAAGATCTTGTTACCGTCGCTTTCGCTAAGATCCCCAATATAAGTTTCGAGCTCGTCGGTTTTTCTTACACCCGGTTCCTTTTTTCCGGGCACTCGTCATTATCCCGCAATTTTTGCGAACCTCAACCGCAATAATAAGGGTGGCACCCGCCTTTGATCTGCACAACACACAGCAATAGATTAAACTCCCACAAGCAGCAGCTTCTCTCGCCCTAAATTTTCAGTCTTTCTCACCATCTCTTTCTCTGTCTCTCTCTCTCTCTCTCTCTCTCTCTCTCTCTCTCTCTCTCTCCTCTCTCCTCTCTCCTCTCTCTATCTCTCGTTAGTTATAAGCCAATTAATCCCGGCAAATAAGTCTCACGTACGCGTGTCGGTCGGTCCCTATCCACGAGGAGGGTTAGTCTCACGCCGAGAATGTCCGTTTCGCCGTCGGGTCCTCGTACCCGCGAATTCTTGCCGAAAAAAATAGCGCCGCGGGTGCGCGCCGAACGCTGCGCACTTGCCATTAAATCATAGATATTATCTATTATTTAAAAAGTACAAGGTTCATATATATATATATCTATATAAGTGCGAATGACCATTAGAATAGCGACGAGGTAGATCGTTGAACACGAGCTTCTGGACTTTCCTCAATGTCGTTTATATACTATAACTAATACTCATTAGCTGACGTTGGCATGAAGGCGAACAATATAAATATAATTCTTGTTAGGTCATATCAATATGATAAATCACGATTATAGAAATATGTTGTTTACGTAGGAAATTTATACCTATTAAGTTACAAAATTGGTGGCATATCGACATTATCTCTAGACAAAGTTTTCTTATTTTTCAGGTTGTTTGTTCAAGGTTAATTTTATAACTTCTTTTCTGAAGTTTCAAATTGTTATTCAAAAACTACAATGAACTGAACTTAGCGAATTTTCAGTGGTAATGACTATTTCATCTAAATTATTTATATTATCAAAAAAAATTTATATTATATCTATGTTAAATGTGAATATAATATATAAATTGTTACTAATATTGTAATATTTAATAATTTGTAAAGATTCATTACGATTTCAAAATTCAATTTTATATTCTTAGTTACATTTAAAGTATTTTTTATTTCCTTTTCTAACTAACTCAGTTTAATTTAAAAACGCTAGTAGAATAACAATATTAGAATTATTTACAATTTTTCCTATATTATTTATTATACATTTTTAATTAATTCAAAAAGATAATTTAATTAATATATATATATATATATATATATATATATATATATGTGTATATATATGTTCATTTAACAGTATAATGAAAAATCTAATTGAAAAATTAAATTACTATGCTAACAGAAACTAGAAATGATGTGAAAATCAATAATCTATTATATAGTATATTGTTTTCCATTATTGTGTTGATTCGACAAGAAATGAAATAAAAAGAAGAGAAAGATTCACATTGATATACGTCAATAACAATGATTCGTCATTTCAAATATGCTATATCCTTTTTTTAGTACAAATGCCAATGATCTTTCTCATTATCATTTATTTGTACTTCGAACCGAAAAAAAATGTATATTGGACTCGATTTTTCACTTGAAAATACGAGATGGTCTCCATGTTGTGTTATATAATTATATTAATTATAATAATGAATTGTTTAGAAGATATTGATAACAATCGTTTTTATATACTTTGCATTTAACGATACAGTATATGCTTCCGTCATAATATTTTTCAAAAATTGTACAGTTTATTTCTATATTTTTCAGTTTAATGTGTTATTCACCATTTCTGTAGAAATTAGGAGTGTTATTAAGCTTAATAATCTACAAAGTATATTATTTCGTATACACACACAGACACATACACACAGATACACGCGCACACAGACAGATATATTAAATACAACTATAAAGAAGTCGTGTTATTATCAGAAGAAAAACATGACGCTCCAATTAATGGATTTTGAAACCGTTATAAAGTTGAATTTATATAGTTACAGGAATGGAAATTCAGTATATTTTTTTATATAAATGCGAGAGAAAGAGAGAGAGAGAGAGAGAGAGAGAGAGAGAGAGAGAGAGAGAGGAAGAGGGAGAGGGAAAGAGAGTATACGTCAAAGAGTAACAAAAATTTTGAAGATATACCAGATTCTGCTGGTACTTAATTTCGAGATACCGAAAACTTAACATAATTAAAATGAAAATACCTCGAGTGCAATTGTTCGTTCAAAAACTCAGTTTCTATAGATAAGGTGACATACAGCTTTTTTATTCTCGGCATTGGTAATTTATATCTATTGTGTCATAATTATCTTTAATTAGATCAGCCCTCGTTTTTTACTGTTTTTTTTTTCATAACGTAGATCTATAGGAATTCAGTCAGTAACCGTACCTGCTCATTTACATTATTTCTAAATTATTGCCCGGGGACTTACTGTTACGGTTATAGTACATACTGAATGATAACTTTAATAAGTGCAACGCTCATGTCCAGATTATAATTGATATTTTTCGCACACTACTGGCAAAAACATTTACGCTCAAAATAAAATCTGCACACGAGCACGTTTTCGACGGTCAGTACTCAATTAAAATATCGAGGGTATCCGATTCCCACCGTCCACGTCACGTTTATATGCGATATATATATATATATATATATATATACCGCAAGCACGTTAAAACGGGTATTCTATACCATACATATCTTATTGTCGAAACGAATTCGTATGTTTCATTTCGATATTATATACATATATACACGTATATATAGGACCGATACGCCGATAGACGGACCACGGCAGGATCGGCTCCACACATATATATATATATATATCCATGGAGCTGCCTGCAAACGAGACCTATAAACCGGGAATCCCCGCTGAGACGCACGCGCATCGGCGCATCATTACCGACGCGCGTGCACTTGCAGCGCGTTAGATATATGGGGTGATCGCTGCGCCGTGAGAGTTACATGATCAGTTGATAGGCGGAGGGGGTTGCTAATAGCCGCCGATGGCACTCGCATCTATACGCGCGGGGATGATCTCATATAGAGCCGAGCGCCCGGCAGAGAAAAACAATGATATTGGCGCGCGCGACTATAATAGCTTCTCTCCTGGATGTCTAATTTATGGGACGAATAATTGTGGATTTGAGTCAGTAACTTCTTACGTTCTCAATCATTGCATATGCAGAGGGAGGCTTTGCCAAGTTTCTTATCGACTTGCACCTTCCACGTATGCATAAATAATTTTGCCAATCAAGGCTATTAAGTACTCTTCTTTATTAAATGGACATAGCACTATGAACGCTATAAGGGTAAAAATGTTGATACACTCACAAAACCGGCAAACTATTCTTTTCTAGGTAAAACGAATTTAGCGCACGCCTCTTTCTCTACTTATTTTCTATACAACATCTTACAAAAGAGAGATCCTTCGCGCCTTGGTTGGCGCGGATCGACCACCGGTACGATCTGCGAGCTGAGAAAGTTTCCCTCTAGTGCATATCCGTGGTATCCTTATTCTTTTCCCCGCGCGCGCGCGTGTGTGGCAAACAAAGCTATGAATTCCGGCTGGACGATTTTCACCCTACGAAAAATTGACCGATAATACAGATCGTGGAAAGGGCAGAGAGAGAGAGAGAGAGAGAGAGAGAGAGAGAGAGAGGGAGAGAACGTTCTTGTATCTGGTAACGGGTGGCGAATAAATAAGACGACCCCCTCGCTTCCGTTTCGCCGGATCGGTCTCGTTTGGTGAATTATATTTATTCGATTACCAATGAGGCGAGCGGTGGATGCGGGTGGGTGCGTTATAAAATACGATCTCGCTAAAAGCACTTGATTTTCATCTGTAGGAGACGATTTTATAGTAAGCGCGCCTGAGTGACCTAATCGATGGTTTCTACGCTATTACTTTCTCGTTGATATTTTTCTATTTTGACACAATAAGTTGGCATTCGATTATTCGCGATAAGAGGGTTTTTTATATTGTGTAACTATTATTAAATAAAAATATGCGACATTATATGCAGCGTATGTATATACACGATTTTGTACTACTTTGATATATCAAATTCTATTTGAAATATTTGGGAAGGGGCTAGTGAAAGAAATCTTTATCAATTGAAAAAAATATACTTTGTTTTACAAAATATCATTAATAAACATTAATATATTGCAATTGTGAGATAATCATGCGATGTATTTATTGACATCAATTCTACATTACTGCAAAACTCTCAGTAGATTCGTCCAATGGTTTCGAATTAACAACATTTGTAAAATTACAAAACCAAAAATTATAAATACAATTATCGAAACGCATTCGTTTGGATACGATATAACGGATTTCGTTAAAATTTTACAGTAATATATTGTAAAATTAAATAAAGACGATGAATAACTAAAAGTTGCAATTGCTTAAAATTTGTAGAAAATATTCTTTAATATTAACACTTGATATGCAATCGATACCAAAGAGCAATCGCCAGCTTCTTCAACTGAACTACTGAAAAGCTCGCGGAAGAAGTTAATGAAGAGAAGGTTCATGGGAAGTCGGCATATGATGACGAAGATGACGACCGAAATTCCGTCGATCTAACCCAATGAAAAGAAACACAAAACTAAATCAGAAAATTGAAAAAATTGTTTACAATAATCATGCTATACCTTTAAAGATCTAGGATCAATAGAAAATAGAAGTACATTGTGCGTACGTACAAAAAAACACGTACGGTGCAGCGCCGACGTGCGGCGCTGCGGGAGCCGAAAGTCGCTCCCGGGCGCGGGCGCACTCTACATCGGCTTCACCGCGCATCCAGCGCAATCACAGGGCGTTCCGCGATTGTCAGCAGGACCGCTTATAAATTCTAATAAACCGTTTCGCCTTTATCTAACTGCATTGCGCGGGTTCTGCTGTGCGAGCGATCGAAGCATGCGCGCCAGGGGTGCGCGGACGGAGAGGCGGGGGCGTCGTCCGCGCGCGTACACGGGGGAATTGCGAGGCCTGCCAACGACAGGCATAAATCTCACGACGGTATATAAATGTACTAACCGAATTAGCGAGAATCACGCGGGCTCGGGAGTACGTGTGACCACGCCCCTCCAGGGAGAGAGAGAGAGAGAGAGAGAGAGAGAGAGAGAGACAGAACGCACGAGAGAACGCGTGGCTCTGATGATATATATATATATATATATATATATATATATATATATCTACAGAAGCGAGTGCGCGCGAGGTACACGCGAGCGTTTAATTTTGATGTGTTATGCGAGCAGGGTGCGCGCTTTACAGTTGACGGAGTGGGGATTAACGGGTGGGAAGCGTGCGTTGGCGACTTTTTTAATCGCGAATGGGAGGTTGGGGGGTGTCACTGTCGTCGTATGGGATGTTGGAGAGCTATAGAACAATTCGCGATTCGAAATTTATGAGATATATACATGTTTTTTAGGGGAGGGGGATTTCGTTTGGCTAGCGCGATGCTTGGACGTATTGATTAGTTTTTTGAATAGTTGTAGATTTTTTCTTATATGTGATGAAAGTATTACTGAGCCTTTAAATATTTCCCTTTTGGGAACATTTTTAATATATCCATATATTATATAGGATTAATGGAATCATATCAAAAACCTGTTTTTGCGGTTTTGCTAAATCACATTTGGTCACAAATTCAAATTATTATGAAAAACTATATAACAGCATGAGTAGTCGTTTATACATTAATTCGTGGCAAGATGGTTAGCTGTTTCCTATTTTTTTTTGAAGTTGAACCAAATAGCAAGATCAGATCTATAAACTAAAAAGGTACATCATCATTTGTTAATACCGTTTAAATCCAATTCTAAATATAATTAAAATAGTGAGTCCAAGAAAAACATCAATCAAAAGATTCTTTATTGATGGCGTACAGCTCAAACTTTGACGCCACTTTAGTCTGGCTCTATGTTTGTTCAAGACTATCGTCATTGTAAACTCCTCAATCAAGTACTGGTAGTAAGTTAACGGAGGCCCTTCCACTGATAGAGTTCTCAGACTCTTGGCACGTACATGATTTTGCGGCTTTCACAATTTCAAATTTTCGGAAGTCGTTGGATAAAAGAAAAGAATGCTATCAGTACTGCTTACTCAGAAGTCGACGTTGATAGTAGAAACAACACTGAACTTTACATAGATGGAGTTCTATATGCTTGTGGTCGACCGTAGACGCGACGAACAGTTTTAGCCCTAATGTAAAGAATTTATTCACGTGGATGTTCGATTTGAATTACTTACATAAATTAGATTTTGATTATCTAAAATACGAAACTATCAAAGAAATGAACTTTCAAATAAATGAACAATTGTCAATGAGGTCATAATTTATAAGTATTTTTATAATACAAGCGCATTACGTATTTTTTATGTATTTTTTAAAATACAAGCGTCTGATGATGACGATGAAGCATATATATATATATATATATATATATATATATATATATATATATATATTCGGTTTCGGTATTTGATTAGATAAGGTATAAAATTTAATGGATGAAATAGAAATAGTTTGCCTAAAGATTTATCTTCGTGATAAGTAGTCCTTGTGAGTTTTGCAGAAGATTTTTTTTCACTTTTTAATAACTTTAAAACTAATGAATTGCATTTAAATTTTGACTTTTATAATAATATCATTTTGTATACGTTAATAAAGTATATCGAAACAAAATATAAGGTATTTTCGTATACCGACAGAGTATGAATTCTATTCAATTCATTATTACTACGATGCACTGCATTTAAATATACATATGAATAAAATAAACTGGCTAATATTTTTAATATCTTTTCATCCGAGTTCGGTATAAATACCCGAGACACATCTGTATCCAATGTACCAACTCGACAATGCAAAGCTGAAACTATATAGTGAAAGAGAGAGCCGTCATCTTCCTGCTCGCAAAGCCGAATTCCAATCTTAATATTCCAGTAGTCGCTCGTCCCGATCGCGCGCACAGTGGGATGAGCGAATAAAATGATCCAACCGAGCTTCGGCACACAATGGTCCACAACCAATAAGCGCGGCCGCGCATAGCTAAGGCTATCAAACGAATTCCTTCGCGAAGACAATAGAGGAAAGGTGGCCCGAAAGCCAATTTACGTATGACCCTGCACGTCCGATCGACAATGGGGATATGGGGGTGAAATAAAAGGCTCAATTATATATATATATATATATATATATATATATATATATACATATATATATACTTGATGTATAAATAATCGAAGAGCTTGCTCTTTCAACTACGTCTAACGGATCATCAGAGGAGGGTAGATGGTTGAATCGTCCGCTTTTGTGTACGCAGCACAGCAGCGCGCTCTCTCTCTCTCTTTCTCTCTCTGTCTCTCTCTCTCTCTCTCTCTCTCTCTCTCTCTCTCTCTCTCTCTCTCTCTCTCTCTCTCTCTCTCTCTATCTGTCTCTGTCTCTCTCTCTCTTCCATAGTTTCTCCGAGCGCCGCACGGGGACATCAAATGGGGCAGCAAAGCGCTATTTTGGGCTGCTTGCGGATTAGAACAGAGTGAGCTACTGGTGCTCCGTTAGTTAATAACGCGCGACACCAGAGGGATAGAGAGAGAGAGAGAGAGAGGAGAGAGAGAGAGAGAGAGAGAGAGAGAATGCGGATGGGAGGGGGATTTATTAGCGCTTAATAAGACACTTGACGGCCACTATATATTATGTATGTTGATCACTTTGTATACAAGCAAATAATGTGGTGGCGACATAATTAATTTAATTATCTCAATTGCTATGCGGTGCGAATGTATATGTGCTTATGTGTATACTTGATTTATATTGAATGTCCCATTGCCAAATTCTTCACCGAGAGCTGAAATCATTGACGTTTCCTTGAAAGTTAGACTGCGTAAGCTTTTGACACGATGATGATAAAGTTCATCAAAAAAACTGCTTGCATATAAATACCTACATAATTAAGGTTTCGTTAGATACATATTATGCGCATTAGTAGCAGGCTATATTGTTCGATAAGAATTGGAAATTGACAAATATAAAATTATTTTATATTACTGACTCGCGGTTTATTGTATCAGCATGTTCAGTAATAATTTTAGCTCCTTCGCCATATGCTTAACGTTATTTACATCAGAAATTTCAAGCAAAAAAAAAAGACAACATCCGTACAATCAACCGATGAATCCGTCAGCTGAAGTACATAGCACGCGTCACCTCTGATCAGAAAGATACACAATCGAAACTTAATCTCCCCCCTCCCTTATTGTCCTACAGAAACCGCGTCAACACACTGGATAAGTACAACTTCGGCGCGATTACGTTAAGAGCCCGAGGGCAAGGCGCATCCTCGGCTTCTTCCCACGTACGCGCAGGGTCGAGAAAATCGCCCCTCCCCTCTGCACTTACACGCACGACACGTTCCGTGAGCGAGCCGCTCGATCATCGCTCGGCCGTATTATGCGTAGGCGAAAGGGCTTCGTAGAAAATTCATGAGGGAAAGCCAGCGAGTCGAGAACCCAGGCCCCCGTCCCTCGCGTTCATCCTATGTATATACCGATTCGATGTCGCGAGCGTCTCCATGAGAAAGATAGAGAGAGAGAAAGAGAGAAAGACTGCGGACAAGGGGGTGAATCACGACCCCATCGAGGAGATAATTCGATTTTAATTCGATTCCACGAGGCAAGTGCTCTAAATGGGTGTAGGAACTATGTGTATATACAAATACACATGCAGCTGCAAAGCGGGCTCTTTTGGGGGTTGATCGCCCTGGTTTTCTTTTCCGATTATTAGAGTCGTTCGCGAAAAGAAGAAGTTCCGGTCGATTTTAATCGTTATTTTTAATGTGAAGAAAGACTCGCTTTTTTAGACAAATTGCTAATTTTGCTTTGAATTGTATACGATTTTGGAACAGTTAAGTAAATAATTGACTGTTTGTATTAAATATAAAATATCTGAGTTAAACTATCTGTTAATCAATAAAATATAAAAATATATTCAAATATATTAAATTCATTTACAGTAAAATACAACTCGAACAAGAAAAAGCAACTGAGCAAGATAGTTTCATTCAAGCTTATATAAGTACTTTATATAGTTTTCCAAACCATTTTTCATTTAATTTAATTGGCCGATCGATGTAAAAAATGAAACTATACTATTCAAATAATTTAAAAAGATCAAAAGACACTAAAAAATTGGATATTTTTTATTGAGTTGATTGATTATCGAATAATTTGTAACGATATATATGTACAATGATACCTCGTGGACTAACGTTCATAATTTGACTCTCTAAACACTAAATACGTTAAAGAAAACAAAAAATCATTGCATGAACTGTGTGCTCGTTTGCGTGAATTACCTTCGCTTGCATGTAAATTTAGTGATCTATTTTTATTTTATAATATTTATCTATCATTGTCTTATTTTATACAATTATTATTCATCGCCAGGTAAATTGGTTAATATAATGTATTTATTGTACAAAGCCTTTTTTATGTTAATATCAGCCCCTTTATTTGTTATAAAATGTAAGGAAGGAATGATACTGCATTTAAAAAAGTTATAAGAGACGGTCCTCTATAAATATAATGTTGATATTAAAACAAAAGTTTTCGTACAATATACACATTACATTAATCAATTTCCCTATTGAACAACATTAATTGTATAAAATAATAAATTGATGGATACATATTATACAAATAAAAATATATAAATAAGCTACCATTGGAGCTCAGTGGATTTTATGTACTTTATAAGAAAGGCATGTTATAATTATCCACTAACATATGTAAAATCGGTCGAACTTCAATTGACAAACATCACATTTCTGAAAATTGGATTCGTTGGAATTGTTGCTTTAAATGTTATTATTGAACAGTTTATATTACACAGTGGCAGAAGTATGAATTTTCATTTTAAAAAGCTTCTTTCAAGAGAACACAAAGACTTAAAAGTTTAAAAGCTTTATTTTTGAGATACCCGTAACTGAAGTCTTCTCTTTGCTAATGAATGGCAAGTACTGTTTTTCCTATAGCCTAAATCATAAGCTTTTCTATGTAGCTTATCATTCTGTTGATAATATTCGATTCAATATTAAAATGCAAGATTGTAAAATGTTTCCTTATTTTTAATATTTGGAAGTCTACCTTGAAAACAGTCATAATATCCCTTTCAGATTGAGTCCTGTTCGGTTGATTTTTGAACGCAGACGAAATTTCTGATTACCCCTCTAAATAATTCATTTAGGCTCGTCGCTGCCTACTGTCACAGATTATATACTTTCATATATGAATAAAAATAAATGCATAAATGTTGCGCGTACGGATTCCATCTCTATTATACGTGATTCGCTGCTAATTGAGAAGATATATCGAAACTATGCCCGAATCAGTTCTAGTTCCATTCTTATCGACGAGAGTGCGTGCGAACGCAAAGTCGGGATGATATGCCTCATCGCTGTATACGCAATGTCTGTAGGTGAATTCAGAAGGTATACTATAGGCATAAACCACGCCGCCCTGCCTTCGGAGGCGGACCGAGTGCGCGCCGAAGAAATAGGAGGGAGGGCAGGAGGTGCGGCGGAGGTGGGAGGGGGGGAGCTCTTCCTCTTCCTTCGGTGGACGACGCGAGTACGCGCGGCCCCCTCGACGGCGCGGCGCCGTCGAGGCGAACCCCTCGCGAGAGGGGTTTTTTATGTCTTCATTTCTCTCTGGCCTCTTATCGTAAGGGGAGCAGACCATATACTCGCGGGAACCGCGAAGTTCGGAGCTTTCATTTTGAAGTTCCATTTTGAGCGCGCGGCTTTTATCCGCTCCTTTCTTTTTCCCCGTTCCTTTATTTTTAATGATTTCATTAAAAAAGCAAAGGTATAAGAGGCTCCTGTTATTCGACGAGGAAAGTAGGGTTTTCTCATAGGGCTAATGGAGCATTTTTTGTTTTGTGTTTGTTTTTTTTTTGGCGATTTCAATGGCTATACGTATACTCTCCTGAACTCTTTTACTTGTTAACGAAACCAATTAATTTCTAATCGTGTTCACCTGATTTATCGAACTATATGATATAGCTATTGTTTTGTCTTTTTAAATATTTGTGCAACTTAATTATGAAAGTGCATCTGGTACAAAGATAATACAGTAAGATTGCATTAAATTTTTCATGCTCGAATCTCAAAGTGTCGGGATAACATACTTGTCTGTTTCTGTTAGCAGATTAAAGGCACGAGGCACTGTTGCATCGTTTATACATAGCATCATGTTTTCGCTTATCGGTGAGGAAAATAACTCATGATACAAGTGGAGAGAGAGAGAGAGAGAGAGAGAGATGTAGCTTTGACGGAGCGATAGTTGATGGAGAGATAGTAAAAGTCTAAGCGAGAGTACATTTTAATGCACGACAGTTACCGCCGTACCTTTGTAGTTTCCTTCGCATTCGCAGTTTCATGATGGTAGAGAAATACCAGACGGCTTTCCGCCGTTTTTCAGCGTACGCGAGCAAATGCTATATACATATACACGCGCGTCATTCTGCCACCGACAGACGTACAAAACCTTTTTGCATTTATTTTCACATTACAACGCAAAAGCAGCATAAAGGCAAATTGCGATTATGCGCAATGTAAATAAATAAATATATATATATATATATATATATATATATATATATATATATAGGCGTATGGTGAATCAAAAGTAAAACAGACGGAAAGAGAAAAAGAGATAGAGAAAGGAAGACCGAGAGCATCGCCAAAAGACAAAATCAATATTCCTCTGTGTGCGACTGCGAGGAGCGCGAGTTGTTCTAGATACAGCCGAATTTCTACCGTCGAACCATGGCCCTTATAATGTTTTACCCCGTCCACAATAGTCTATGTCTCTCTCTATCTCTTTTTTTCTCTTTGCGAATTACTCTATATGAAAGAGCAAAAACTATTCACCCTACCTGGGTAAATTGACTAGTGCGGGCGCTGTTGATTCAAATAACAGATTGATCAAAACATGTATAAAGAGAATTACAATAGAGTCAATCGTCCAGGCGAATCATCTTTATCAAATATTTATCACGTTTTGTGAGAAAGATGATATGCGTTTAAGAAAGGGACAGCGGTAAATTATAATACATATATTACAAAGGAAGTTTTTATAACATCACTTCGTCCCAAATAAAATAGTACAATTCAATTCGAGAAAACAATTCAAACGTATACTTGGAAATTCGATGAAATATTATTTTAACACCGACACCTTATGCTTGAATAATTTTTACATACAGTCTCGTCTCTCTTTAACAATTTTCTTGACAGTAAGCATCTCAAGCCTGATCCGCGTCTCATAACAATTTTAAAATCAATTATTTTCATATGCTGCACCGCGTCAAAGGTACCTTAAACGAGTATATCGAACGATAATCGAAAATGCCTGGAAAAACCTGCATCACCCTATAGTCGCGATCGACTCGTGCGGAAGAGATGCCGTTTTATATGGTTGAGAAGGGTCGCCTCCCCCCTCCCCCACTCACGCTCTCTCTCTCTCTCTCTCTCTCTCTCTCTCTCTCTCCACCTAAGACTCGGCTGACGGCAGCTCGTCCAAAACGCGGTACTACATTCCCCGATACAGGAAAATATTTATTCTGTTGGTCCCCGAGGCTAATTCGAGGGCTCACCTCTCGGAGACCTATGTACACAGAGTATGACGCGCGTCTGCGTCAGTTGCTCTCTTGCTCAGGTGCTTTTCCCCCCATCCCCCTTCTTATGGGAGCAGCCCCTTTCCCTCTTTCGTCCGGAAAACGAAGAGCGCCGCGTCATTTCGTCCTCACGCCGGTCTCGAGAGCCTCTATTATGTAATTTTCGGGTATTTTCGAAAACTCCCCCTGTCCAGCGATTATTATGGTTATGCTGAGCGCATAAAAATATAGAAAAAGAACTACAGCCTCCGAAGGGCGAATATACATGTAGTAAAGAGCGAATGAGTTTATTAAAAAGCGTTACGTCTGCTATTTGTGTATAGAACACGAGGGAGGCAGGGAGAGCCATAACAGAGTGTGCACTCTGTTGACAGAGCGTAACTTCTCTGACTATTAGTTATAACGAGCTCTAGTACGGGATTATAGTTTTGTAGAGAAAGATCATATATAGTTATGTATAGGTGTGAAGCAAAGTTGAATTTGAAACACTCGTTTAGATTTCAATTCGATAGGATGCAACGTTTGATTTCTTCAGGACCATTAGTGAATACATTTATCTGGATGCTGTATACAGAAGTAATGTAAACCTATTGGACAGTGCAATGGGTTAATTTTCTTTAATTAATTTTTAGACTATTTTTTTGTTATACATGTAAAATTACAAATTATATCAATATTTCAAATAATTTCTTCAGAATTCAATGAGTCATTGAAGAGATTACAAAGACTTGAAGGGAATCCAAACTATTGCCATATCGATCATATTTAAATAAGTATTCGCAAGTATAATTTAGCTGGAAAACAGGTCCCACAATCTATGGATTGTAACTTTTGATCATTCGCGTTTTTATTTGATTTTCTACAAAAAACGTGGTGAATATTAATATGAATATGATGATAGTCTTACCAATTCTAATATAAAATAATATCGTATTATTTAAAATTAAGCAAAGTATTTAAGTATTACAATAAAGATATAAATACACTATGCTACGGAATTTCATCAGGAAGAACTCTAAATACTTTGTTATCATACAATTATATTTTCAAGTCCTAAAATTCGCTAAACGAACGCTGAACGTTCGTAGCTGAGTCATTGACCATATTGCAATACATCATAAGAGATCCATGCGAAGCGTACGTTACAAAGCGTTTCGACCGTCCAGCAATGTCCAAAAGCGAGCACGAAATTTCTATTAAATCCTTAGCTAAATTCGTTCGAATTAATCCGATTGTATTGAGAACATCTCCACGAGCGCGTTCCTCTTATCCGAATTTATCCTGTTCTCTTTCAAAAGTGCATCTCTCTTCTTCTCTTCATTCCGTTCGAGCTATATCCTTTCCCTTAAGGCATATAACTAAATTATCTCCACCGTAGAAATTACTTAAGCGGTCGATGCGCGTAAAATGCACGTGGAGCGCAGTTCTCGTTAATTAAGTGTGTGTGTGTGTGTGTGTGTGTGTGTGTGGTGCGCGCTTATATGCTCGCATCAGAGTTGCGGAGTTTTGCAAAGCACTACGCGCCCATTTTAGAATAATGCAAGGGAATTTTGCTTATTTCAAAAAGGTTGAGAATGCACATATAAGATATCGATCAAAATAAGTAAAACGACGCTGACTATTCCTTATTTTTTGTTGAACAACGAGAGAGCTGCTGCACGTATATGTATAGGTTAGTAATAAATCGGTTGGGATACGCATACTTCACCTGGACTCCGTTGCATCTCTATATAACATCTGTTATAGAACAGCGAATATTAGCGTAAAAAAAGCTCGTAGAACTTGGTTGGAAGTATCGCGGGCTTTACGGAACTCGATCTATTTGACATATACATATATATATACAAACATGGAGGAGCAAAGCCAAAGCGACCGCACGGAGGCGGCTTCGCGGGTCATTTGAGCGATTTACGTGCCATTACCTCTGGCTGGGGAGTCTTTCGCGGGATGGAGCTGGAAGGGAAAAGTTGGCCGCGAGGAAATCGGAGTTTGGGGCGGGTACAGGGGGTCGGAAGAGGGTCGGATAATATGAAGACGTATAAAGTTCACGAATACTCTGATAGTATTAAGGGAGTGGCTGCGAGGATCTGCATTTTTTTCTACTTTTATTCTTCTTTTTTCAAATGTGGAATTCCGGACAGCTCTACAAGGATATAGGAATCTCAAAATATTCCACGTAAATGCGTATTCATCTTGGTGACTGTCGTTGATTTTGCCGTACCATGAATATGAAACTTGAACAATAGAGGATATACTTTCACGGTTATAATCGTTGGTAAAGTGTATTCTCTTGCGTGATTTTGCATAGCAAAAACAATTCCTTTTTTATATAACGTTTATTCATTTATAACAGAATAATAAAATCGAACTGTCAGCAATTTGTTGACATGAATAACTAAGTTTTCTTCTTTACTTCAATGCATGGCCAATATTTTCGAATTTAGTATGGTATGCTGAATTATTTTTCAGAATTAAAAAATACAATTTCTAATAGATTTAAAAATGAAATGTTGAAATGTCCAAAAACAGCCTACATTTTATAAATTAAAAAAATAAGACTTTGAATTCTTTTAGTTCATTTATAAATACGTTTAAGACTTGTATAAAATAAGAAACAGATTTTTTAATAAATTTGTAAACAAATTTGAACACTGAATATATTTCTTCTATATCTGATCTGCTGAATAAAACATAAATCAACTTTTAAAAGTTAGTGTAGGTTGCTTGGTGGACTTTACAAGTTATACATTTGAGAACTATTTCGATAGAATAACTTTAAAATACAAATGTAGTTATGCATTATTAAATTTTATATCAAGGATTTTTAAGACAATGAATATAAGAACAAGATTTCGATAGTAAACGGCAAACATATATTGGGAGCTGAACATTTATATGCACTCCTGCACTTCTACCCGTAAATTTACATTTTTCCTTTTTGCATAAAAAACAATTGTTTTCGATTTCAAGACCATTCCGGAAAAGGAAAATCTAGAAATCTCTATCATCGACCGAGCTGCGTAAAACCACGCTACGCGCGTTTCTTTATATATTTACGTATAATCGAATAAAAAAATCCACCGGTTTGGAAATCTATCTCTGTCTTCCCCCCTTTCTTGTTATTGTCCTAGTGTTCTTACAAAAACGCATAACTTCGAACATCGTATAAGCTCGAGAAGAGTTGAAAACCCCTCGTCACTTCCTTCTTTTCGCATATTCTTATATGTGCACGAAGGCCAGGCAAAATGAATTTTTTAATCCACAAAGTTAGAGATTCGCTATTTTTCACACTCAATTACAATAAAATGTATGCACGCACACATACACCTTTACCAAGCCGCAGAGTGTAGATATCTGGCAAACCTTATAGACTTAGCTCAGCGGAAAAGCACGCGCACGTCGCTCGACGCAGCGACGCCACGGCGAGCGTTCATGCGATGCTCGATTATATATATATATATATATATATATATATATATATATATATATATATATATCGGAGAGTATGTAACGGGAGAGCGATAAAACCCACCCTCCGAGCAGAAATAACGCGAAACGTTGATTTTCAGAGACGCGCGCCCTAGCCGTGGATAAAATCGAATTACGCCGACCCTCAGAAAAGGGGGGGGGGTGAAGACGCGCGCGCGCGCGCCGCGTTGCCTCTGCTATGGTATTAAGGTAGGGAATGCGTTTTTTTTGTTCCGCACGCGCTGGATTTGCGAGACGCCGCCGCTCGTTTTAACCCACATTTTCGGCCAAACGGGCTTGGCGCACTCTTCGAAAGCGGCGAGATTGCGGATGGGAAGTGGAGGCGGATAAGGACGAGGAGGGACGTGAGTAACGAGAGGCTCATCGCTGATGTTTTATAATCTAAGCTCCATCCTCCCTCACGCGTCGCAGGCAGTTTCGCGTTCGCTCAAATCTGGAGATTAACCGGGCGGGTGATTGCGGCCGAAAACCGGAAGGAAGGAGCATTCACGAAGGATTGTTGTTTATGGAACTAAATTTTTATATTAACGGAAGACGATGGGAATGCAGTTTGAAAAAATTTTCACATAAATTTCGTAATTTTGTTACGTACGATTTTATATCATGTTCGCGTTAAACAATTTCTAATATCGCGATATATAGAAACATTTTTTCATTAGCAGTATCTGAAATAAGTACCTTTTTCACGAGTACACGAATAAAAAATGATTAAATTTAACGTTCCTTTATATTCAACCTATTTCAAATGTTTATCTTGTCTACTTTTTATTTGATTTTGAAAAGACAAACTTTTATATAATTGTAGTAAGTAATTGCAAATTGTAATTGAAATAATGAAAATTATCATTGTTTTGATTCTATAATAGGATTCTTATTATTAACATTTCATTAACTATTCAATTGCAACAAAGAAAACCCCATTTTCATTTCAATACTATTAAATGCAATTAGGACTGCAACCAATATTTAAAAAAAATAAGTCTCTCTAAACATGCAGAAGATTGCATAATTTTTCCCTACGACCTTTAAGCGAAATTACTTAAAGATTTCAGATAAATATAAATCCGAGCGCAGGGAAAAAGAAGAAGAAAAATCGCTAGGACCGAGCCATCTTAGCTCGTACACGAATCAATCCGAGCGGAATTTTTTTAAAAGCTTTCAAATTACCAATCTCTTTAGTGAAACTAAGAGATCGTATATAAGCCAGTAATCAAAGCAAATTCTGTTCTTGTCTTCTTACTATTTCTTTCTCAACCTCCTCTTTTTCACTCTCACCCTTCTCTCTCTCTCTCTCTCTCTCTCTCTCTCTCTCTCTCTGTTTCTCTCTGGTTGTTTCTTTTTGCTTTTTTCCTTCTCGTTATACGAGTAGTGCGTGGCGATATTGCCCGAGACGACGGCCATTTTGTTCGCGTTGGAGTTTTGCGAGCTCTTTCTGCTACTCCATCTTTCATTTCTCCTTTACTCTCAGTCTCTCTTGCAAGAGGGTGAACGAAGAAAGAGAAAGAGAAAGACAAAGAGAGAGAGAGAGAGAGAGAGAGAGAGGGATAGAGGGAGTAAGGAAGAGAGAGAGAGAGAGAGAGAGAGAGAGAGAGAGAGAGAGAGAGAGAGAGAGTAAGGAAGAGAGAGATCAAGAGGAAGAGCGAGCGATTTATAGGAAGGAGACTCAGTAAGAGACGATGATTCTACATAAGAACAATTGTGAGATCGAGTCATCTTTTCAGATTATGTCGGTTATGCCTTTGAAAAGCTGTCTGCGTATATAGTGTAGAAATGAGAATAAGAAAGAGAGAAGTGAGATAGAGCGCGAAAGTCCGCGTGCTCATAAACTTTATATTTTCGAACGCGTTTATTTACGCCGAGGAGTGGAATGTGTTGACAGGATTCTTATATCTTTTTAAGAGGGGAGTAGTCTTCTTTTCATTTTCTTTATTCCACTCTCTTTCTCTCTCTTTTTCTTTCACTCTCTCCTTCTCAATTTCTATTTTTTTTATTCGCCTTCTGACAAGTGCACATTTTCGCTGGAACAATGGCAAATTTTTTGTTTGTAGCCTCCGTAATTGTTTCTATATTAAAATACGTTGGAGATATTATTTAAGACATACTTTTATGTCTCAATATGTGCGTATTAATTTTTACGTATTGAAAGTAATGTTATTGATTAATAGATTCATAAATTAATTTTGATTGATGCAAATTTTCGTTTTTTTTTCAGTGTAAAATTATTTTTCTTAAAAGTATTTGTATATTAAACTGTGACAAGATTTACATTATATTTGGATTATATTCAAAAATAAACAAAAGATCTGGAAGGAAATTAAATGTACGTATACGTATAATGAACGGTTGTATATTTAGGAATACATAAAAAGTATAATCATTTGATTCAATCAAATTTCATATCTCACTACAGTTAATGATAGATTTCAATTACGCTTACTTGCCGATGTAGTAAAGTTACCATTTCAAATCGATTATCTCTCATTATTAACAGTTTTAGCAGATTTGTATATTTCAAATTGTAATAAAACGACTATAGATTCATGAGATAAATTATAATATAGAGAAATTAAATTTGTAAATAAAACATAAAATTTCTATAAAAATAAGAATAATAATAATAAAAAAAATAAAAATCATATTTTCCTTGAGGTTGATAGTATCTATATCTATAAGGTTGATATTATCAGGTACACACACACACACACACAGACACATCCATATATATATATATATATATATATATATATATATATATATATATATATATGCACAGAACCCATACGACATAAGACGTTGCAGGATCTCACAAAGACGCAGTTCATATTCTAGCGGTACAGACAGATGGAAAAAGGCGTTAATAAAGAATATCCGAGCTCTATGTAGCGTACAGACATATATAATTAAACGATCTTTTGATCTTAGATAAGGTACTACTTAACCCCGTTCGTTTACAAGCGCTTTCATTAAAATTATTTCAAAGACTTATTTCCGGCCTTACTTCTCTCACTCTCTCTCTCTCTCTCTCTCTCTCTCTCTCTCTCTCTCTCTCCCATACACCTTCCCTACTCACACTCTCACCTTCACCTCTTTCTTCGCCTTCTTCTCAAAAAGACTTTGACAGCTTCTCCTGGTTCCTCCAGGCGCATAATAGCCACCCTCGCCCTGACATATCGCCGCGGCGAGCTCTCGCCGCCCGCGTATTATAAGTATCGATTCTACGCCTATAACGAGCACCTCCGAGTTCATATGAACATCCGAATGAAGAAGAAGAAGAAGAAGAAGAAGAAGAAGAAGAAGGAGAAGACGAGGAAGAAAAAACGCGCTTTTTTTATTTAATTGACGTTTATATGCGTGATTAAAGTCGCCGCGTCATTGCGGCGCGAGCCCTCTTGCGCAGCGGCGGGCCGCTCGGGCGCCGGACGAGCGGACGCGCCTATATTATTATTATTAATTTTTTTTTATTCTTCTCTTCTGTACGCAAGACTTTTGGCCCTGCGCGCATATTATGTATACTTATATAGGATGTCTAGGTATTTAATGCGTTGGACGATTATACGGTTTGGCTGCAGACGAGTCGCGCCGGCGCTTGGACAATTATTACTGTATTAATTTGATTTCTGTATGAGGATACGCTCGTTATTGTTAATTATTTTGAAACGTATATACAAAAGGTGTATCTGAATTGTGTATTCGGATACACGGTAGAGCATTAGAATGCATGACTAAGTTTATTATCACGGAAATAATTCGGTACACGAACGTGTGGACTAAACTTTTCCTTTGTAAATTTAAATTATGACTTTGAGGATAATTGTATTACGATACAAAAATTCTTATATCCGAAATTCAGATTCTATTAGGTTACTATGTAATTCTGATGAACAATGCGTGAGATTCACAATCATCATAATTATTTCATTCAATACAAAATTTTTTTCAAAGCGTGGTCTGCATAGAACGTATTGTTTTAATGCGTTAATTATTAGACGACTCCAGAAAATACTTCAAAAAATTGATATCTTGTTAATTAGTTCTAAAATATTTATTGAATATTTTATTAAAATTTTATACAATATTGTATAAAATATTTTGAACTTTTTATAAACTAGTAAAATGAAATACTCTAATAAAAATAAATAAAAGATTATTGAAAAATATTTTCTAATTCATAATTCTTAGTATTTTATAAACATTATTCAAAATATATTCTCACAATATATATTAATATATTTTTCACATCATTCATTGGAATATTTCTGCAAAAGAAATCTTTTAGATCTTTGAGAAATATTTTTCAAATATTTCTACACAATACTTGCAGAACTACTATTGCGTGATGAAATGAAATATTTTTGAAATATTTCGGAATTATTTTAAAAGTATTTTAGAATTATTTTAGAAATATTTATTGTTATTAGGATCGAAATTGGGTCTCAAGAACTAACACTGTATTTAGTTACGAAATTTTTTTTCTTCATTCAATAAAAGTTCTATTATAGAATATTTGAATTAAATTGGTGTAATTAACAATGACGTCAAGATTACTTATCTTTATTAACGTGTTCGTTTTTAAAAACAATAATACATTTTAAGTATATCTGCTCAGATGTAACCCCATAAATACAATATTAACATTAAATTTTTATGCCCATGAAACAATCCCAATGCTCATTGAGTTTCAATTCTAAAGTCAAAGTTTAGACTACATGAACAGTGTTTCTATACCGAAAAAATTACGTATCAAGCTTTTCACATTTTATGAAGTATACTGTAACTAAGTGACAATCTTTCGTATTAATTTTGTGAGATTTTCAAAAGTACGCGTCCTGGTGCATAAAAACAACTGAATTGTGTGTGTTTATGTTTGGCAGAGAGAGAGAGAGAGAATTGCTTTTTTTCCGGCTTTGTCCTTCCTTGCCGATGACTAGCCAGGCTCCGCGTGTATACCCGCGCATATACATATTAATATTCTACTTTGTAGGCTATTTCTTTCATTCTCTCTCTCTCTCTCTCTCTCTCTCTCTCACTCTATCTGTATTTCTGAAGAACCAGCTATATAGCTCTCTTCCGTTTCGTCCCTTTGAAGGCGTTGCATCGGTTCCTTTCTTCTCCTCCACCTCTCGCCATCTTTCTTTAACCTGGACAAGACTGTCGAAGCAATTCGTCTATGAACTTAACTAAGATTGTACGCCGTCCCGCCGACTCGTCGCGCAGCGCCGAGCGTTAAGGTTTCCCTCTTAATAGGACGTTTGGGTCGGTAGTGGGTACGGGGGGAGGGCAGGGGCGGGGGTGAAGGAAGCGAGGTCTCGTGACATTTCAATTTCTCGAGAAGAATGAAACGAGCTGCGAGGGAAATTCTCGCTCGCGCGCTTGCTTCTATGGGGGGGGGGCGTGGGCGGGGATGCCGGGGTGTGTGCAAGGGTGTAAAGACGGAAGAGGGAGTCACGCTCCCGAAACGACGACAGTTACATAGAAGCTGTCGTGTGTGCATATAGCGAGGCGCCCAGGTGAGACGAGGACGACGGAGCGCGCTAGAGCGAGTTTTTCGGCGTGCGATGCTAGTTTGGCCCGCGGGAATCGGACGCGATGAACTTATTTGTGCTACCTACATAATGGGTGCCGCGCGTCGCGTCGCGTCGTCCGCTCAGTCTCGCTACTTAGTCGGTTTAATGTTATGTTACAGTTCGAGGGAGATAATTAAGTTGCTTCACGAGCGTAGATACGGAAGAATTTATATATAAAAGAAGAATTGAGAAATAGCCCACCAACTTGGGCTAACGGACGTGAACTCAAAGAGGCTCTACTCTGTCCAACGCAGTTAAATTTATACTTGCCAATGTGAAATAGAGAGGAAGATGGAGTAACTTGGATTTGCATTTGATACGCTTAATAATATTTTCAACCAATGCCGAATTGTTAAATAATTCCAATGTAAAATTTCTTATAAACATTATTTTAGTTTTTGACATTGGCAAATAAAGTTATTTAAATTATATGTACATTTAAAGTCTAGGTAATACTAGAAAATCGAACTGCCCTTTTCTATTCTCAAATTATTATTATGAGTGCTGCTGCCGATGTATTTTAATATTGGATAGAAATTGAGGATAAACAATAACTTATATATCGAAAATATTCACTGTTCAAATTCCTTATGTTTCAAGTCTTCTATGCATCTTCTCTTATACAAAGGGATTACTGGATTGTCTAAAACCAATTATGACATATTCTAAAAACGCTTTGTTTACATTGCATGATTATGACTTACTTTCAATTGATGACAAATGTTCGAGCAACTTTTTGTTCTTGGACAAATAACTTATATGGAGAATGTAACAAATCACACAGTATTTGAGTCCTTTACTAAATCTCTAACTTTCTAATACGTTGTCTATAAAGCTTGATCAGTAGGTAGCAATTTAAGATCGAGAAAGTCGGAAAGTTGTGCTAAAAGTTCATGTGATCTACTGGCCCAATTGAATATTGACTTTTATGTATAATTTTTTTTTTTAATGTACAATGATTTACCTTGACGACCTTAGGAAATCTATATTTATAAGTCAGTAAAAATATATAATCTTTATCATCAGTGACAGTTACTTATATTACGCATATCGATTGTTCGATATGCGTAATATTCGATAGATTACTTTTATTCCCTCCTCTCTTTATCTCTTTTCCAGAACAAACGTCCAATCGTATATAATAATTTGTCCTTCAACCCGACGTAAGAACTTTACCAATCTCTACTAATCCGTGACCGTTCACCGACCCTCACGGGGAAATTCACCGGAGGGAGAAATTCTCCGAGTGAGACAGCTGAAAGGGTTTTCCGACAAGTCGAACATTATTAGAGTCATCGGGGAGTAAAAGATATAGAAGCAACTATATATATATATATATATATATATATATATATATATATATATATATATATATATAGCTCGTTCAATGACGCTCGAGCACGCACACGCTAGAGTGATTTCCGCCACGCTAATCCTGCAGGTTTAATCCAATATACGAAATTGCATCCTAATATTTCTCTCTTCCTCCCACCCTTCCTCTCTTCCCCTCTCTGTCTCTCTCTTTCTCTCTCACAGTCTCTCGCGTAACTAACTTAGTTAACGCGGCTTTGTTCTCTCGCTGTATTATGTCTTCTAATTTATTTTTTCAAAATAACATGATTCAAGAATTGTTACTATATAGAAATAATAAATAATTATATATAGTTAATACTTGTTATTTTTCCTCATTCTTATCTGGAATAATAATATATTTTGAAATCTAATTTTCTTATTCATATTGCTACTGAACCAATACTGAATGTAGAATATTTTTGTCATTATTTGGAGATGAAAATTTTTAAATCTTACGCAGCCATCAATGAGCTATGAGTCTAATCAATAGTAATTTATTGGTAAATTTACCTTAAAGATCAATCGGAGTATATTTTAGAAGGCTTATAGCTGATTGTAAAGCAATGAATAGGATCAATAGACCCCAGGCCTGTCCAGCTGAATTTTCTTCTACTCACTATATCACAAATCAATTTTTTTTTTTTAATATTATTTAACGTCTCTCTATTTATGCTTCGAAAGACCGGTGCGAATCAGCGACGGAGGTCTACGATGTGTTTGTAAACAAAGCACATGTAGAGAATTATAGCGGTACTATAGGTCAATATTAACTCGACTATGCCGATTAATGATTTTATTTAAACTTGATTATTAGCAGCTTATAATTATAAGAACGCATGAAAACTTAATAGATAATCATAGAGGAGATCAGATTCAACGACTTTTTCATTCGGTGGCCCCTGTGTAACAGTGTGATTCTATAAGATCCGGATATTAAAAGTTCAATCTCTTCTAAAACGCCTTTACTATTAACAAACAACGACGCAATCCTGTGCGTTTTGAACACAAATGTCCAATTGCACCTCGAGGTTTTCAGTCATAGCACCACCATCCAGCCACGGATTTTTCTTTTAGTTTCTAACACTTCAACCTTCTCCTCCATCCATCCTCTTCACGGAAAAACCATAAGCGACTCTCTCTCCTTCTCTCTCTCTCTCTCTTTCTCGATTTCTTTAGCGCCCCATCATCGCCCATCAGACTTCGGATGCAATTTTCGGCTCGACCACCCCACCTCCTCTTCCTACCCGTGCCAGAGTCGATTCATCGTCGCCGTGGCGCCGTCTCCGAAATTAGGAGCGCTTGTTCGACCGGCGCGAGAAACGAGGCCCGGGATCGGGGTAACGAG
Organism: Sycobia sp. Sy_11; assembly: GCA_018907035.1. Classification (NCBI taxonomy): domain Eukaryota; kingdom Metazoa; phylum Arthropoda; class Insecta; order Hymenoptera; family Epichrysomallidae; genus Sycobia; species Sycobia sp. Sy_11. The sequence continues at coordinate 441,827 of JACCIC010000040.1, forward strand.
GAGCGATAGATCGCGCGCGATGTATATAATATTCGATTATTCCGATATGCTCGGGGACGGGAGGGCGGCGGTGGAGGTGGGCATGGGAAAAGTGGAGCGCCCGTCCGCCCGTTCTTTCATCGCGCTCTTTTTTCTGGCCTTTGCCGTGCCTCGGCTGAGGGTGCGACTCGGTCTGGAATGAAAGGTGGGAGGGGGGGGGAGGTGGGCGGAAGTTACATTGACCCCCGCCTGTATAGTATGCGCAGAGAGTGCGAAGAGTCGCCATCGGCTGGTGGGCGGAAGTCTGCGAAAGACATTTCGATTAACCCCCCGGCGGGCGAGGTGCGTACGCGTGTACGGCGTATATGTGAACAGGAGTTTAAGAAGGTCGAACCGTGCACGATAGTAGCTGGGCGTCAACTCTCATTTTTATATACGGATATACAAATTATATGGTTTTCATTCTCTGCACTTTCATATACGCAACGCTGCTCTTTGTGCACGTAAAGTGAATCGTTTTGGAGCTATAACGGGCACGTAATTGATTTTCTAATCTAATTAAAGTGGCAACCTTTGTAAAAATTTATTAAGTTCAATATTTAATATTTTCTAAGCTTGAAAAATGTTTAATTTAGAAACTCTCTTAAAGAATTTTACCATATACCCACTTTTGAGATTAAATTGATTTTTAACTTGAGACTGATTTTATTTGAATAATTGTTCAGTATTAATAGCAACAGTGCAATATTATAATAATTATATTCATGTGAATATAAAAGATATAGCAGATTTTTTATTTGTCAAAACAGTGAAACGTCACTCAATTACAGATACTTTTGACTCTTGAATTTCGAAGCATATCAAATTTAAGAATAATAAGTGCTTTCCGAATAATACGATTTAACCATTTTTTGTTATAATAACTAAATAATTATTCGGAATTTATTAAAATTCAATTAAAATAATAATTCACATATTAATTTATTTACTTTATGTGCGTTTTAAAGAGGAGAACACAGAGCGATCCAGGAAACGAAATGCGGAGACAAGTGCGGAATCAGAAACGAGAGGTAGAGTAGAGTTAATAATGAAAAAGGAAGGTGTAAGTACGACCGAAGGATAGCGACAGGAAATAATCAACTTCCGAAGAATCGAAGGGAATGGAGCAAAGGAGGAAATTCAGAAAGAAACGCAGAAAAATAATTTGCTCGTTCACGGCAATATAAATACTAGGGATCGATGGTGGTATATTGAAGGATAATATAAATCCGCTCATAGTCAGTATATCATAGTAATGTGTATGTTAGAAAAATATGGCAGGGAAAAGTTCGTATCGCGGACCTTCGTCACTCATTCGCACCGGTATTTGAGAGCATAAATAGAGAAAAATATACTTACAGATGCAAAGTCAGTTGCATAAGCGACATTCGTATTACGAGGTATGGCTACTAAATAACGAAACTCGTGATATACAACATTTTATTTTGATATATACATAATATTTATTTATTCTCATGTTCAATATATATCCTCCTCTATCCCCTAAATCGCTCCACGCAAATCTTTTATTGCTCGAAACAGTGCTAGACTCAAATCTTGTTGACAAAGTTTTAATTTCAAAAATTTCACGACAATCGGATCCTCTATTTTCACATCGATCAGTTTTTCAAAACAAAATCAGTTTGCAAAACAAAAAAATACAGCTGTTATAGAACGAAGGCCAAGGCTAGACTGATTTCTCTACAGAAACGGTAGTTATCGAATTCAAAAGCGTAGAATTCAGGCTAAACAATTGACAGCCATTAACCTTTGGCGCATGCGTACTTCTTTCTGTAGCACTGCTAGTCTCGTTAATTCAGAGCCACGCCTCGTATGTATCAATAGGTATGTAGAAAAGTAGATCAAACTTCTTGTTTTTTGTAAAAGAGTTGGCAATTTAACTTGGCTAATTTAATTGACTTCGCCAGAAAATTTACATAAAAAAGAGATAGGAAAAATAAGTGTACTATCCAGACATCACTGTTTAGTTTCAACAAGGCATTTAATGTGTATACTTTATGATAATTTCCTCTGTTAAACTGCCTTATTGTTTCTCTTTTTACAGAACTGTCTTCTTGTAAATTCTGAGATCTATAATTTTCAAGAAAGTAGCAGTTGATATAATATATTCCAATGAAAGAAAGAATATTGAATTGACACCAATCTTCAACTAAAGCAATCGAGGAATTACTTGGAATTATTCGTATAATAATAGAATGCTGTATAATAATAAATATTAGTTGATCCGCAAATACGGGGAAAACACTAAGATTAATAGACGATTCTTCCATTCCACAGCGCGCATTTTTGTAATTGGCTGTAATTCAAAATTAACTGCAAATTGATAAATATAAAAAATAAATACATCCTTTACTCATGGTCTGATGTATTAGAAACTAATTTTATTATACTGATTTTTATCATTCTACTTTGTGTCTAACTATATATATATATAAATAAAAATTTACATTTTAATTTGTGATGCTTATAACATTTTGGTAATACGAGTTTATAATCCTACGTTACTGTAAGTTTACACGAGTATAATTTTGATCGCTAATATCTTATTTTTTATTAAAAGAAAAAGTTATTGCTTTGTTAATTTCTTACTTAACGAATGTTTTATTAACGATATACATAGTTTATTTACCTTTTGTAGGAAGAGTACTATTGCACTCTCATTTTATATACAAGGATGCAAATAAATTTACGTCTATCTATTTGTTTATCTATCTCTCTCACGTTTGCGGACGTAAAGAAGATCGTAAAGCAAAGAAAAGAGGTGTGTTAGTACTAGCACACGCGGTGAGGGGAAGGCCAACTCGTTCGGTAAAGAGAGAGAGAGAGAGAGAGAGAGAGTTAGAGAGGAAGGGATAAGCGGAGAACTCTGGCAAAAATACTTCCCCCATTAACGATTATACCGAGTAACTTCCCTCGTGCCCCCACCGCACGATCCACCACCCAACTCTTTCCGAGAGTGCGCGAGTCATGCACGCGAGCGTCGTCGCGACGCTGCACTCGTGCGGGTGTATACACGCAGTAGCGCGCAAGTGTGAGCGAGCGTGTATATATATGCATATACATATATATACATACCCTACTACCGCGCGCACAGTAGTAAGAGCTTTCGCTGTATATATATATATATATACATACATCCGAAACAAAAGACGAGCCGCCGTTGCTACCGCCGTCCCCAAGAGAAGGAGAGAGAAAGAGGAAGAGAGAGGGACGCGATGCTCCGCGTCATGATTGGCCCGCGGAACCGAGGCCCGTGGCGCTTATTGGCCGTCCCGGGACCGCACCCACCCTGCAATGGCCGCTTTGTTGGATGTAGCAGGCTGCCTCTCCCTCTCTCTTTCTCTTTACCTAACCACCGCGCTGGTAGTGAATCTCTCTCTCTCTCTCTCTCTCTCTTTCTCTCGCTCTCTCTCCCTCTCTCGGCCTAGTCGATGCTGGATATACATGCGCGTACGTCGCGCGGGTTGCGGGTTATTGGGTGCGCCTGCATCACGTCTTCCGTCCTCGTCTCGCAAAGTCATAAGTACAACCCTTATATAAATTCAAGGCTATACGCAAGGAGATGTCCCTTTACTACTTAATACTGCAGTATTGCTCTCTGTAATCTCGGATAATAGCATCCGCTGTTCTCTCGTCTTTCTCTTTTGGCACTTAGCACCCCCTCTCCCCTCCTCTTTACAGTTATCCTCTCTTTAGCACTAGTTTTTTATTCCAATTTACCATTTTGAACAGAGCGGGAATTTTGATTTGTCAAAATGAAGATATGTATCATTTTTCTGGATATTAAAATCATAATAAAGATGCAATTTTTATTTTATTATCTACTACAATTTCTCTGCAGATGTGTATATTTATACATTTATTGTAAGGTGCTTTTTATAAAGTAATAATATATAGTAGAAAATTACATATACGTATGTGTGTCCATGTGCTCTTTATTTATCGATTGGTTGACAGATGTCTTGCAGGTGCTAGAAAATTGGAAGGGTTGGGAACTATCGAACAATGTATATATATACTGACCGATGGAGTATGAATTCCGAATGAATAGCAATCGTCGGGATTGACAGTTATGGTTAATATATAAGTACATACATACATACATACCTATATACATACATACATACATACACACACACACATATATATATATATATATATATATATATATATATATATATATATATATATTGGTTCCGCATCACAAAGTCACCGTCAGTTATTTAATAATTTTGACGAATTTAAGACATTAATAGTATTTAAGAGCAATTTAAAAATAATTATATTTACATATTTTTAATATGTATATTAAAAAAAATTTAATCTTTACTATATTTTATTTTTATTATGTTATATTTTATATTTTATATATATTTTAACAAAATAGAAATATTGAAGTAATTTGTATGTTAGATTATATATATATATATATATATATATATATATATATATATATATATATATATTTGAAAGCAATCACTCAATCAAAAAAATAATACTATTGTTATAAATATCAAGTAGAAAAAGCATTTTAATGAGCATATTAATACTTTCCGAGATTGACAATTGTATAATAGATATTCTACGCCAAAATAAAATTAATTAAATAAAAATAAAATATGTAGAAAGAAATTAGAATTACTTGAAACATAAAAAAATGAATAAAATACAAAATTATTTCAAATAATAATCGACCAAGCAAGGAGGAAAAAACGTCGAATGGATTTTTAGTATATAACAGAAAAAAGGATGGAAAAAGACAAAACTCACCTGTATCCTGTCCTCGGGCAGGTCCGTCCTCATGCTCAGCATTTCGCGCGCGTAAACGTCCGGGTAATGAGCCTCCTTGAAAGCCGTCTCCAGCTCCTCCAGCTGCTGAGACGTGAAGATCGTCCTGGAGCAACAACCACATGAACCTAGTTATATGCCATTACAACTCTTCCCCTAAGTCTAAGCCCTCTACGAGGAATTTTCCCTCCTCCCTCCCACCCTCCTCTATCGCCCGCCCTCTCTTCTTCCAGCGGAAAGCACTGAGGATATCGATCGTGCCCCGGGAACCGCGGTCGTTGTGTGTTATAAATTCTACTCTATCTCCTTCTTGTTCTCTCATTCTCTATCTCACTCTTTATTTCCATCGCATTCGCTCTTTCGTATAAAATTTGTAAATTTTGTAACTATTTATAATGATTTTACTACATAGCTATATTGTACATTATATTGTGCGTCTTTTACAATTATTCTAAGCTTGCTTAGATATATTTTTATTATTTTATAATGTAAATTTTTAGTTGAACTATGAAAAATTTTATCTTTTTGACACATTAAACAAAATCTCTCTTAATCTCATTTAATTAGATTAACTTTTAATTTTATATTTTGTTATACTATAAGAACAAACCTAAGTGCTGCTATTATAATTTCTTTTGGTAGGACTCTGTAGAATCACGATCAATGCTCTGTCTTCATGAGCAATAAGTTAGCTATTATTCATACATTTATTTATATACCTTCTCTCTCTCTCTCTACCTATCTATCTTTGAGAGGAATTCACGCGGACAGATTTTTTTAGTTAATCACGTGCGCGCGCCTGCCTGGCTCACGTCCCTCCTTCTCTCTCTCTCTCTCTCTCTCTCTCTCTCTCTCTCTCTCTCTCTCTCTGATTATTTGTACCTATCTTAGCCTTCCCGTTCCGAGCACGTGATTTCTAAATAAATGGGCTTGTTTACTCTTATTAGATGAATTTCTGAACATTTGGAGAATTTGAATGATTATTATACTTGCTTATTCGCGTAACTGCAAATGGATACATTTCATAGGTAATATTGATAATTTATTTTGAATGATAGAAAATGATAGAACATTCTTGTCTCATATTAATCTTATTGAATCGTTATTTTTCAATTAAAGAAATTGTAAAAGTAATGAAAAATTTAGTTAATTCATATTATTCGATAATTTTTGCATTCAAACTTTTGTACATATTCTAACTGTTTGAAAATAAAACATAATATTTTCTTATAAATACGTAACCTGTGCTAAAGGGACCGGCTTGAGAAAAACGTAAGCCTAATATGCTATAGCAATATATATATATATATATATATATATATATATATATATATACGACTGGGGAAAAAACGGAAAGTCAGCCTGTAATACATTATATATAGTGCCGCGCAACACTTATTTACCTATATATGTATATATATTTATATATTTTTTTTAAAGAATATTTCGACTAAAACACTCACTGTCCAAGAAGCTGACCGAAACGAGAAATTTAGAGAATTCTCAAAATCTTCTCTCCAAGTCTATTTATAATAGCAAACGATGCCCAATCGTGTTCAGACCGTCCACTATCGCGTGCCGCACAATCGCGTCATCTGTTGGGCGATGAAGAGGATGAGGAGGTTTTCTAATCCTCCCAATTTTGATCGGGTTATATACAAGAAACAAAAGTTAGACTGTCCACGCGAACCGATACCGACTCAATTCATTTTTTTATTAAATTAGTCTACAATATATGCTATAATGCTCCCATTATCTATTAGGTGCGTGACACAACGATCTTTACAAAATTATGTACGTAAAAATCTTTAAATACCAGAGCACTGAACGCGATGCGCACGCGTCGGCTAGTTCGACGTTCACAGTTTTACCACTAATTTTTCTTTTTTTTTTTTAGATGATTGTCAAATTTGAATATGCGTACTTTCAGATAGAGAAAATTCATATTTTATTGGAGTTTAAGGCAAATGAATAGAGTTTTTCTATATCAGAATGTCTACTCCTAAAATGGACTGTTATTGTTAGTAATTATCTATCGTATTGTTGAATTAAAAGTAAAATATCTGTGTTTCTAGTCTGACGCGGAAAGTAAATGAAGAAATTAGTACAGGTTGGGAATATTTTCAGAATAGCCGTTGAAATTTACGAATCAAAACACCGTTTTCTTCGATGTTACTTTTTCGATTATTACTTTTATTCGATATTATTTCGAACATAATGTCACGGGGACATACGATAGCCATAAATATGTATATAGACGCTTATTAGCTGATATTTCGTTGCAGAATTTCAATAAACGAAGTAATGGTATATTTAAAGATTTGATTCTTATGTAATTCCATTTCATTTCAAATGAAAAAGAAAAAAGAAAAGAACATCTATTCTAAAAATAAGGAACCGCTTTAAAAAGTAAAAAAGTTTACTAATGTTAACAAATCGTTTTAACTTATACCTAATTATAATCACGTATATTATTTTGTAATAGAGGAAGTTTCTATCAGGGCCTCACCTATGTCGGCGTTTCTTTTTTTTCTTTTTGCTGAACCCCGATAGACCGTCGACTGTGAAATCTTTGCCGGACTCGATACTGTGTCCAACCCCTAAAACAGTGAAATAAATAATATATATGTTAGTAATAGTTCTATGGATTTAAAAATTTTAATATGGATAAAAAAGAAATTCAGAGAAATAAGTAAAAGATATATAAGTTTGTTAATTTGAGTAAAGATTTACTGAGATTGGAAATTTCATGGATTCACAAACTTATCAAAATTAGTAAATCCTAAATAATGTGCATATAACCAAATATATTAATTGATAAATATAATATTCCTATTCGGAATTAAGATAATTCTTAGGCCGGTAATCGATCAGTCTTGTACTTGAAATAGTTTCCTGTCTTCTCGAAACTATATATTTTACTATGACCACTAAAGTGACTGAAGTGAAAGGGCTAGTTATGGAAATCGACTGGGCATTCAGAATTTTAAAACAGTTTTCGATAATTTAAACTATGTACAGGTATACTATTAGATATGATTTCATTAAAAGTATTTCTTAAATATCAAAAACCACACTTCCTCAACTTCAGAATACATTTATAACCTAAAAATTGTCACGATAGTATTGCTTAAATAATAATAATAGAATTTTTTTTTAAATGTGTCGTTATAGAAGCTATGCATATATTATTTACTCGTTTTATTGTAAAGATTTATTAATGTCAAAAATCTATTGAAATACAGATTTGAATCGTGTTTTTTTCAAGGATTTAAATTCATTTATATTTTGAAAAATTTTTTTAAAGTTTATTGTACAGAACTAAATTAATACTATATTACGATTCAATTAAATATTCATTTCCAAATTGTATAAAATTGTTTATTATGAATTTGAAATCGCTCAGCACGATGACATGTTTATTAAATCTATTTCAATATAACTATAATGAATCAGAAATATATTTCAAGTGAAATTAATTGCTTGGAAATTAAATTCTGTTAATCACAATTTACAAAAAGTCAGAATATTTTCAACATCCTCTGCTTCATTCATTTGAAATAAAAAAAGTATTGAACAAAACATAATATAAAACTCATTGAGTTTCATTTAATGTCTCTTTATATTTGACAATTTAAAAAATATGCATTTAAATTTATTGCTAGAAAGACGTAATTATTTTCAAAAATTTATAATTACTAATGAATGACCAATATATCGTTATAATTTTTTTTAAATACAAGCATAATATTACTGTACATATACATATTATTATATTTATTAATGGTTTACTTTATAAGTTTTAAAAGTATAATATTTAGTATAAACAAAATGATATTGTATGTGAAAAGCTGCATATTTCGCTAAAATTTATTATCAATTTACTATATCAAATAAATTATAACAAACGAATAATTATGAAAGTTTATATTTGAAAACAAAGCCTTTTGAATATATCTAATGGAACAACGAATTGTACAATGAAATTCGATATGTTAAAATTAATAGTGGAATTTTTATATTATAATATCCGCATTCTACATTTCAAAACATACGAATTCAGCCACGTTATTGGTTCACTTTGAAATAGTTAGTAATTCATTCAGTCTATTATATCCATTGTGCACACGAAAGAAAGTATGTATAATCAGACAATACAGTGTCTATAATTGATAATTATTCTAGAACGAGCGAACAAACTCACATTCGTTCGGAAATACAAATACATAAACATACACACACAGACGTGCGCGTGCACATAAACACATAGACACACACAGTTGCGAGACTTTGAATATCGTATTACTCGTTACACTCGTCGCGCCACTGCAGCGCGCGCGGCTCTTCCAACTGATTATAACCCTCCAGTTTGAAAATTCATTTGGAGCAATCCGATACGAATTTTAATCATGCCGAGAGCCTTCTTTGAAGAATATACTTTTGAGATTTTACAAATTCAGCATTCACTGGCAATTAACGCATTGTTAATTTCGGCGAGAGTCGCAAAAAGAAATCCCAAAGTATTTTGTTAAATTTGAGAAAGCCGATAGGGGAGGGGGCGAGCATTATGCGAATTACAAGGGAATTTCATAGCACGCTAAGCTCGGAAATATACTGCTTAAATGCAATATTAGTTTTTTTTCAGAATAATGTGCCCAGTAAGCAACGCTTTTCAATATAAAGATAAATATCGCTGATAGTGTTTCGATTGTTTCGATCATTTCGGATAATAAATGTGTATGAAATTTAGTATTGTAAAATATTAATAAATGGATGTAATAAAAGAGGATGTGATAAAAGAGGATATTTTATTTATTTGTTAAATTTGAGATCACTCAACTATTGAGCTTTTCAAACGAAAAAAAATAAAATGCACGCAAGTTATGGACGGAATAAGAATTGTATTTCTATATGTCCGTCAATCCTAGTCTGTTAATTAAAAATTTGTAAATTAACACACACTCACACGCACGCACACAGCCAATAAATTAATGCATTATTCTATTTCACATTTATGCATTAATTTTCTATAGTATTATCCGCACTAATACATTTGAGTATATATTTTTGTATTTATTATAAGAATTTCCAATGAACTGATTTCACTATAGCAGGCACGTTTGGCACAAAGATATAGCAAGCAGAGAACATTTCTAACTGCTTTGTCAAAAATCTTTCCGAAAACCGGATTTTACAATGGCGAATCAATTAAGTAGCGCACAATCATGCGTGTGCAAGGGCAGGGCCTCGTACAAATGATAAGCCGCGAAGTACATGAGGCGAAAATGGACCCAAGCAGCCACGTAGACTAATTACCGCACACATCACGATCTATACCGACGGAAAGGTTGGTAGAGCACAATTTTAATTACCGTCGGCCCAACTAATATACGTATATATACTTGCATACATATATATATATATATATATATATATGTGTGTGTGTGTGTGTGTGTGTGTGTGTGTGTGTGTGTGTGTATGTATGTATGTATGTATGTATGTATACAAGTTCGTTTTTCAAAAATGTACCGCGTCCTCTCAACCACGTTCAGTGCGGCGGAGCGGCAAGGGGCTAGTACGACAAAAATTCACGATTAATTATAATCGGTGCGAGCGAAAATTGAACGCGGCGTCAAATTAAACGCGAAAAACGCATAGAGAACAGACGCGCGCGACGGGCCTTTGAGTTTTCCCAATGTCGCGCGAGGGCGCGTCGGCGCTCGCGTCGTATTACGCCGGGCTCCCTCTCGCGTTCGGCGCGCGACCGCGGCGGACGCTCGGGCTGGCGCAGGGCTAATTAACTATTAATTAAGTAGAGGGGGGGAAAGAGCTCCGATCCCAATTATGCACCTCCCCCTAGACTAATTGGACACCGCGGAGCCGCTTCTGGAATACGCGCGAGCGACGTAACGGCGCGCCATTCATCGGGCCTCCCGCTTCTCTCTACCTCTTTCTCTCTCCCTCCCTCTCTCTCTCTACCTACCTACCACAAATCTCCCACTCTTTTCATATGATTCGTCCCTGCTTATATATATATATAAACTCGTCTTCGAGCTTATTAAGGATTGTGCGGCACGGCTGCTTCCGCTTCGATGCAGTGTCATTGCTATTAGAAACCTTTTTTCTATTAATTTTTTCTTCCAAATATAGGCTTTCCGTTTCATCGGGGGATCAATTTTAAACAAACTGGCATAAAGGTGACATTGTTTGCATGTAATTTATGCGTGTGCGAGGGAATTTAAATTATTTTATCGCCATTTATATGGTGAACAAGGAAAAGATAAAAAATTATAATATTAAATCATTTCGTTAATTAAATGATGTCCCATTCAATTAACAGATTTTTTTACCATTTTTATTGTTCGAAAGATTATTTATTAATAAAAATTTATAATAAATTGAGGCTAAAAATAAGCTTCTGTATTTAAATGTAAACTAAAATAGAATAGACTAAAATAGAACATGGTTCTATGCATATTATAACGATTTAAGATGAAGGTTTGATCATTTTCCAATCAAGATATTTATAACATAATGCTTTGTATAAATTCAAAACCCTAAATAGCCAATTACTGCATAAAAAAGCTAATTATTTGAAACTGATCGTAAATGAAATTTAAATAATAATTTATGTATGTATAGTAACTACGTCATTATATAACAAGATGTAAAGTACGTAGTTTCATATGAAATCAGTTTTAAAAAGAATTTTAATTTACAGTTGAAATGAAATAGATACATTAAAGAAAAATTTAATATTCTATAGAATATGTATATGAGGATTTATTCTTTTGATTTATCCATAGAACAATAATAATTTTTATCAATGATCCAAAAATAAAACATCAACTTAATATTTTTTTTTTTTATTGAGTTTACCCAAGCCTATAAAAAGACTTATACAGCTATATCAACTTAATATATATTGAAAAATTTACTGAAGCGATCATCAAATATAATTAAAAAAATTCTTTAAAATATTTTATACCAATTTAGCTTTTTCACTCCTGATTCAATCAATTTCCCAACGCATTATTTTACATTTTCATCGAGAAGAAAAAATGCAACCAAGTGCAATTAATACAAGAACGTATTTTGTATATTATACATTGTTTTAAAATACCTTTAGCCGAAGAAAAAAAAATGATACGCTGATATATTCCGAATCTTATCGATGAAAATAATTCAACTTTCCCAAAAGCATGCACGAGAATACATCTTACAACAGGAACAATTATTTACCAGACGATCAACCTATTTACTTATGATTGAAGTAAAATAGATTATTTACAATTCTCTTAATGAGCTATATCTATAGAAGAGAGGGAAGAGAGAGAGAGAGAGAGAGAGAGAGAGAGAGAGAGAGAGAGAGAGAGAGAGAGTGAGATGTATAATCAGTGAAACCTTTCCAAAGTCCACTCGGGCGGGCGTTCGCATGATGCCGGCGAAAAGTCAACACTGTATTATAACGTCATACTCGGCTCTGCGTGGTGACTGGCTGAATCTCGATCCCCTCCTCCCTATTTTAGCGGTTGTTATTCTTTATTTGAATATTTCTCTATAATAAGAGGCGACAGCGCGGCGCGCGTCCTGGAGGCAGAGCAGAGGATTTTTCTCAAGCGCGCGCGCAAGCGCATGCGGTGGAGACGCGCTGAGCGTCGCGCGTCGGCCATCTGGCGCCGGCCTGTCGGACTCTTCCTCTTTCTCGCGGTGGCCAGGACGAGCATCTCGTGTTTTTAAAACGACCCTTCTCAACGCTGGGCCGATCGCGGCAGCGTACCTACTTAGAGTGACGATCTTTTCCTCTTTCTCCCCTCCTCCTCCTCCTCCTTCACTTACTTTTCCCCTTTCTCTCCTTCGTTAGAACCTTCGTTTTCTCCTGCTTTCGAGTATATATCTTTCTTTATCCAACGAGTATCAGCTCTTTCTCTCCTAAACTCCTTTTGGCGTTCTATAAAACTGCGCGTCACGGAAAGAGGACGAAGAAGGGGCAGGAGGAGAAGCAGAGCCTTTATTTAGTTCCGGGACTGCGATCAATTTCGTTCACCAATCCCCTTCTCTTTTTCTTTTCTTCATTTTATACAGCCTCTCTCTTTCTTGCTCTCTCTCTCTCTCTCTCTCTCTCTCTCTCTCTCTCATTGCTTTCCTGCTTTCTTTTTCAGGTTATTTTGTTGTTACCCGGTTTCGCTGACAAGATATAGTTGATTCTTGGTTTCTGTCGCGTGCGATGACGTTTATATGCATTGTATGCTCGCCCCCCGCGGTATTATTTGAGAGGACTCTTTGTGCAATTCAACGGAGCGGGGAACCCACTTTTGTGAAATATCGATGTATTAATTTGCGAACAATGATACGGTAGTAAGTATTACACCAGCAAATTCTCACTATATATCACTGGTGAACTACTACGTAAATAGTGAGTAATCACAAATTTCGATGGAATGACTGTTTCAAAAAAAACTTCAAAAGTTGGATTTGATATTTTTTGTTTAAATACTTTAAATTGTGTTTTGATCTGTTTTTAATAAATTTTTAATAAATTCTAATTCAGCTTTAGAATTGAGCTGACAGATCAGTATTTTCCATTACTTCAAGGAGATAAACGTAAGTTTTTCAGATTGATATTACGTATGTTGAAAAATCATCAATTTGATCCGATTCAAATGTTGTACAATTGGGTTAATACGGCATGAGAACTATATTTGTGAGATCTTACTTTAACTAAAATAAATGATTCTAAAGAATGACTTTAACATATTCTTCTATAAGATGCCTATATATTTTCTGGCAATACGAAAATTAAATAGAATAACCTTGCCAAACAGATTTGAACAAACAAAAATAGATTTTAAAACAAAAGTGTGCCGAACCTTTTGAAGTTTTTGAAAGATACCCTAAGCAGAAAGAAGTAGAATAATTCTCCACTCTCTTAATATAATCTACAATATTTCTAAAGATCATATTCTGAGCAATTCGAGCATAGTCTTGATAAAATCAGACATTGAACATTAATTCATAAAGTGTGTCAGAGACGATATCAACCATGACTTCGATTTACTATTATTCATATACTACCCATAACTCAAAAAGAAGATTTTGTTATACTGATTTACTAATAACCCACGTGATGTTTATTAATTAAAATTAAAAGAATATATAAAAGCTGTAAATATAGCTACATAATTATACATTTAAAAATTTTATACGAATCTCTCTTCGTATGCAAAATGAAGGATTTTTAATAACATAAATTTCGACAATTCATTGGAATATACGACGTGCAAAACAAAAAATCCATTACCAACGCGCGTGGGCAATTCTCTATAGTATATTTCCTGCAGTCGTTCCAGTCACACGGCGAGATTCATCTCGAGTGCCCAAACAGCGTGCGAGAGTGAAAAAATAAATAAATAAAGAAAACGCGGTCGCCTGAAATCGGGAAAAATCCTCGAGCGAGCGCAACAGCGGCTCTATTGGTCGGTAAATTGGAAAATTTTTTCCACCCGCTACTGCTGCTGATGACGACGGTGCCAAGGACGACGCTACGTAGAAAAATAGTCCAATTGCGTCGATGCAAAAAGGATTTCGCATGGCACACATACACACACACACACACACACACACACACACACACATATATATATATATGTACATAGATAGGGAAAAAAAGCTGCGCCGTATTTGCCACCACCCGACGCGTCCCTGGAACTAGCACGGAAGATCCTCTCGAGCGCCTTCCAATCAGTTTAAGTGTATCGCGCACGTAGCGTTTCAGGAGGGGGGGCAGCTTCATTTTTTTTTTGCCGTGCAGGACTCTTTTCCGCGAGTAGAGCGTGCGTGCGCTCGTGATCACGTTCACATATATGCGTGTGAGTGCCGGGGATGGGGTGGGAGAGAAGGAGTAATGCGCGCATGAATGGATTTGGGGAGATCGAGGCAGGAGGAAAAAAGGCGCAATGGCAGCAACCAACCAAATTTGGGGTGGACTTGAAAAATCAATCGTTCGGCATGGGTTTTAGTACCGTTCGGACCTTGCTTCGGGTTATCGATGAGGACGGATTTCATGTTGCATATATATAGGTATATATATATATATATATATATATATATATATATATATATAACCGGGCCTTTAATATTGAAATTCTATCCAACGGCTTTAGGAGGGAGTAAGCTTGAAACCGAGTTGCGCATTAGTACTAACGGCCGATTGGTTCGCGAACAAGAAGAAAATGGAGAGAAAGAACTTCTGTACAACGAAAGAAAATATATATGCGAAATCATTAGTTTCAACTTTTGTAAGGTCTGTATTGATATTTATTTACTTATTTCTTTAAGTAGCCTCTATATGATATTAAGACTGAGAATCGGAACATCATAGAGTTTTATTACAAAATATACATATTAATGACTATCAAATAATTATCTCCTTAATTAATTAATTACTATATTAAATTAAATTAATTTAGCCATGGACTCTATTATAGATTTACATTAGCAGTTATTTTATGCGTTTGAAAAATTTGCACCAATATTTAGAAAAATTAAATTGGTACCTTATTTGTTTCTTCGAAATTCGAAAGCAGTGATCATGTAGATCGGTATAGACGAATATATGTCTAAGTTTTTTTGTATGTTCAAGTAACTGTTCTAATATTTTTTTGTTAAATTCCTAGATTATTCGCATAAGTTTCGCATCAATTGTTCATAAGTACGCAGTGAACTGGTATCGAGATACGTCACGTACTTATACCTTAAAGAAAGACTCAAATATGGGTGCCGCCTTTTGTCGAGATTGAGCAAGATAATTATGATTATCTCGACACAATGACTTCTGTTAGACAAAGTTTTTAAGTGAAGTTCTTAGAATTAAGGCTACGTTATTAATACGATGTGGTACTTCTTTACATAAAATCAAGATTTCTGTAAGAAAATTAAAGAAATTTTTATTAATTAAAATCTGTTTTTTTCTTTGAATACTAGAAAAAATAACATTTTAAGCAAAATAGTTCTAATTAACCTTGTATCTTGCAATTCGGTTGAATTCACGATGAACTTTCTAGTTATGCTAATATCAATATAGAGTCTGCGCTCTACTGATAAAGAAATAAATTCATTAGGACACTTTTACATAAAACACTATTCTTTCCACGAATCAATCACCAAAAACTAAGATTTTCCTTACAAGAATTCAGTGGATTCCAAAATAATACATAATGTCATTACTAGTTCCAGCGATGAAAATTGTTTTAGGTTCGCTCAACGAATGAATTCGAAACATCTTAAAATGATTGCAACTAACTACTAAAAGTTAAGCAAAACATATAGTTTATCAACTTTTAAACTCCATAGGATAGTCCTAGTGTCCCCATAGTTACGACTGCAAAATATGCATTTACAATTCTAAAATATTATGAACATTTAATGAAGATTAATCCCATAAATATATTAAATACATTATATTAAAATAACCAATTAAATCCTTGAAATAAATAAAATAATTTTAAATCAATAATAACATAAAACATAAAAATCAGGAATAGTAAAAATATTATTACTATGACATTATAGCATTACGAGAATTAACATTGCTTGACTGAAAATATATGCTGTTGTGAATCTTGACACACTGACAATGGAAACAAATTTCGCTGGACGATTACCGAAAAAGTGTGTAAGAGACTTTTAAAATAAATTCGCATTCATGTCAAGAAATAGCCTCAAGTAATGGACAGAATAATCCATATTATGCATATACAAAAATGTCAAGTTTATCGCCCGACCTTCTAAAAAAATTAAGATAAAAATTTTTTAATTCCTACCATGAAGTTTTTCTTTCGATCTTGTAATTATTATTCTTTATATTATTTTTATTTATATTCATTGAATCAAAAACGTACGTTTCCTTAACTATTTATTTTTTACTGCTGTGGATTAATCAACGAAAAATCATCGAACGGACATTCGTTTCTTAAGAGAATATTAGAGATCCAAGTAATTAGTTACAAAAAAAAGGAAAGCAGCACTCATCCGCATAAAAAAGAGCAAAATCGTGAAAGAAGCCCTGAATGAGCCGCAAATTGAGAAAGAAAGTGAGCTAAATAGACAGAAAATGTCTAAACGTTAAAAGAGACGAAGCCACGCCGCGCGAATACAGAGAGGTAGAGGAACCCGCAAGGAGGAGAATCGAGGCAGCGGAGTTGAGTACACGTCTACGTATGCGTATATGCGCGCGCTCACGCGCGTGTGTATACGTGTTTTTAAGCACATAATACAACAGAACTGCACATAAACTTCGCGTTCATACCGAGAATCGCGCGCACAAATGCATATATAAATAACACAAGCTTATACAGAATCATTTGAACACACGTAAGCACGCACGTGCGCAGACATACCCCAATAAACACGAAAATGCATACACACATACACACACATACACACACACAGATAGAGAGAGAGTGAGAGAGAGAGAGATCCGGAAGGCAAAATGGAAAATACGACGCGCGTCATCTGTATGCATACGGCCTCCGTGTGGTAGTTCGCGCGCAACGACAGGGAGAAAGAGAGAGAGAGATATATAATAGAGGACGCATAAGAAAGAGGGAAACTACCACTCCATTTCAAACAGTATAACGTATGCCATATACGTATACACGCACACATAAGTTACACGCTATATATACATACGCACGCACGCACACACACACACACACACCACCACACACACCACACACACACACACACACACACACACACACACACGTATATATAGATACATATATTGATATACATATATTGATATATCTATATATATATATATATATATATGATATCATATATATATATGTTACATATATCTATAGCTGTATGCATATATAGCTATATAGAGAAAGAGACGGAAGAGTACGGCGCGGGGGCTGCCAACGATGACGACGGCAACGCGGCGCCAAGGGGGGTGATCGTCCGGTTACCAAGCAACCGGCAATAAAGGAGAGCCCGGATAGCCAATGGCGGCTTGAAATAACCCCTCTCCCCTGACCCGCGCGCGAGCTCCCAACCCCCGCGTGGGGTTGTTCCGCTTGTTTTGCCGGGCGCGTGGCTCGCGCAAGATAGATACAGTGATAGCGAGAGAAAGATAGCGAGAGAAAGATAGAGAGAGAGAGAGAGAGAGAGAGAGAGAGAGAGAGAGAGAGAGACAGAAATCAAGAGAGATAATAAAAGAGAAAGAGAGGGAGCGCACGAGAGGAGGCTTTACTTTAGTAGCTGTTAAGGTCTCGAGCTCCCGGGGCGAGCCGCGCCGCGAGCTTGGCTCGTGCGCCTCTCTCGCCGAGAGCAGACGCGCTCGCGGGGCTGGGGGCGGACGAGAGGAGATAGGGGATGCAGCTCACCGACGCGCGGAACGGACAGCTATATATGTATATGTCTCGTTGCCCGAGCGTCGTTATATATATATATATATATATATATATATATATATATATATATCCAGATAATTGATATTCTAATGCGCGCTCGAATTTCCCTTTTCCCCTCAACCCGGTCGGCCCTCGACCCGGCGAAACGTCGGGAGTCCAAAAGCCAGGAATTCGCGAGCTGGTCGAACAACCGTCGGAGGGGGGGGTGAAAGGTAGAGCGAAGCGCGGGGGAGGATCGGAAGACCAGGGCGGTAATCAGGCGCAAGCAAAGTAATCGATTCTGTATTGTCCTAATGAGGGCGAAGGGCACGCGGGGCGGCAATCTGCTCTTGATCCCTTCCCCCTGCCCTTCTCCACCAATCCACTCTGTGCACGATGGAAATTTTCAGGGACAGTTCCGTGCTGCCCTACTGTATTACGAGAGGTGGAGTTTCTTATCGTCGGTGATTCTACACTGCTGTATATGAGCACAGTAGGTTCTATAAAGAAGAACCTGGATATAGAAGGGAAAATATGCAAACTGATGATCGCTTGAAAAGTTATCGAGATTAATATGAATTATCGAATGAGAAATCATAATGTACGAAAACTTAAATGGAGAAATTCGTATTTCTAAGTCGTAATCCTCCAAACTCTGTGCTTCAAAACATTGAGTATTAAATTATAATTTAAGACACAAGAAACTTTTCCAGTAGGAATTTTTAAAATTTATTTTAATTTCAATGAAAATGCTCTTGCTCCTTCTTCATTTAGTCTCTATTAAATACATGTATAAGTTGATATACGATAATTGAGCAATTAATTTTAATTCACCAGGCAAATTGATAGAGGACGCGAAAAAGAGTCAAAGTTTAAATTCGTAAATTAATTAAACTAGCCTTTCAGAGTTTCATAATTTAAGAAGACCTTTTAAAATTACTCTAGAAAATCGGTCCTTAATAACGAAACTGAATTATTGAATAGAAAAAGCTTCCTTATATTGGGCGATCGAATTTTTCTCGGCAAGTCTCGGGCTATTTTACGAATATATATATATATATATATATATATATATATATATATATATATATATATCCATAAAGAACAGAGAACTTTAATTACGTGTAGGAATTATAAAAAAACTCGAGTGCTAGAGAAATTTAAGAATCTCACGTGCTCTTCAACAATTTTACCGTATAATGGATGTAACATAAGCGAACGCCGATGGCTAAGAGTCACAAATATAATTAAGTTCTAAATTAAATTTAAAATGCTTAGGCGTAATTTGAGAGAACAAAATTTCTTTTCGCGAGGTTCGCGAGGTATATATATATATATATATATATATATATATATATATATATAAAATTCATTAATTAAAATGACACGTGCGCATTCGAATCTGCTATCTCGCTCTTTCTAAATTTCTTCGAGTGGGACGAAGTGTATAGTATGTGCCCCAAGTCCGTTGCAGTAAGTTTTGAGCAAATTAATTACTATAATGAAGTGATACTTATCCCATTTTACTAGAAACTTACTGTAGAGTATACAATTTTAATCTACAAATTTCAGCGAGTAAAGAATTTAGAAGTTAATGAAATACCTATTTAAAAAGCCACTTTTATATTACGTCAATTAGATCAGGCATTTATAGTTATTTGATAAATACCAGTGGCATAAAATACCGCTGATTCGACTTATTATAAAGTAATAGTTATTTCGTTTTGTATTGGTTACGATCAAAGCTAGTATACCAAGACTTAATTAGTTTCATGAATTCTAAAATGTTGTACTAAATTCATTATCAAAATTATTACTACTTTTGCTAATATTTTCTGTTAAAATTGACTAAATACTAAGCTTTTGAGTTTTACAGTATTTTAAAACTAATCCATTCTTTATATATCGTTTCATCTTCTTTACTTTTTCATTCTCACTTTCTCTCTCTCGCTCTCTCTCAGTCTCTCTCTCACACACACACACACACACACAGTGCGCGTGCGGGTGCGTGCGCATACGTTCATTCGCTCTGTCCCTCTGTTTCATAGACGCGTTGAATTGCACACATACATACATATATGTGGAAATGAGGCATAGGCTAGAGAAATGGTGTGTGGCAAATTTACCTCGTGCAAATGGAATCGCGAGGAGTGTTAATACCAGTAGAGTCGAGGGTCGCGAGTGACGCCTGCTCTCTCTCTACCCTCCCCCTCTCTCTCTCTCTCTCTCTCTCTCTGTTCGTCCTTCTGTGATACGAACTCATCGTAACGTCGTCGTCACGCACGAGGAATCGTCTGTATGTCGTCCCGTGGGATCGTAGACACCCGTGCTGCTTCGAGAGAATGGATGAGAGAGAGAAAGAGAGAGAGAGAGAGAGAGAGAGAGAGAGCGCGAGAGAAAGAGAACATGAGAAGCACGAATGGACAGAGGAAAGGTAAGGGAGAATTAGATAGATTAGGAATAAAAAATAAAAAAAATACAGTAGAAAAGAAGAGAAATGCCCTGTGCAGAAATATAATCAGCGTATTCCTAGTTCGGGCGAGATCCTAGTCAATTAACCTGATGATTTCCTCATGTAGGTAATACTCGCCAGATCCGAGTTAGATTTCCATACGACCATCTAATAATTTTCTTATATTAATTATTATTTTCTTGACTCTATTAAGATTTTTTATCTTTTATTTATGTTAGAAATAAAAAGGTGTTTTATATAGTCAAAATTTTATAAGTAGAAAACTTAAGGAAATGATTAGGCTTTCGATCTTGAATCTAGTCAGCTTTCCTGAACGTCTTCCCATCTGGGAAAGAATGGCGTATTTTCTAGGCGGAATGACAGGCGTGATTTTTTCTGACATTTTCTGCAGAGGTGATATTTAGAGTTAAACTCTTCTCATAATACGACAAAATATTTATAAAAATAAGTAAAAAATAAACATTGCAAAGTACGATGAAGCAGTTGAAGAACATAAAATATATCGATTAAATCATCTAATATGTAATTTAATTTCAATGCTGCTCATCGAAGTGGATGATTCTCACACACACACACACACAATGTATCGAACAGTAAGAGATGTCTGTTTTGATGGAATAAGAGCTATATAGGAAGTAAAAGTCATTGACAAGTCTATCATAAACTGCTTTCGCCAAGTACGCTGTAAGCACTATACAATGCCTAACTTTAACGGATGAAATAGACTGCACTCTACATATTCCATATTGAAAAACCTTAGACATGTATTTTTTAATTTTGCCAAATTATCAATACGAGTATTGCTTTACAGCGATCGGAAGAATATGTACAAAAATGCAGATAAACATATTAAAAAACGAATGAAAATAACAAATGTATTAATTTAATTATAGTTTAATTGCATTGTATTTTATAATAACTTTAATTGGTTAGTTTTTACAGTCTAGTGGATCGATATATTTTAAAAAAAGTATTTAAAAAGTTTTTTATGCTACAAGTAAATAGAATATTGTCAACATACATTGCATAATTGAACAACATTTTTGCATCTGATTGAGATACATAATTTCTTGAAGTGTATTTATAGCTGCCAAATTAAAAACCAGAATGAATCTAATAAGACAGAATTTAGAGATGTAGTAAACTTAAAAGGAACAAATATGGTTTTAGGTAATATTTGAGGTCATTTTACAACACCAATAATTCTTCTACACATATATTTTATATCATTTTTTGGTAATATTTCTCTCGCGGTTTCCCCCTTACATAATCCATTGCGTCATAGCATAATAGTACTATAGTGGAACTTTGTAAATAGCTTCGTAATTGTTTTGAAATTTCTTTCTAAGAAATTGATAAAGCTGCTTAAAATTTCTCACTGAGAGAGGGGGATTTAAACGTTTACTTTCCTTTTTATCGCTATCAAATGGAACCTGCCTCCTCGTAATTAAGTTCCTTCTTTTATAAAAGCATAAATAGAAGCCCCGTTCCATATTCCATTTACTAATTTTTAGAAATTTTTTATGTATATATATGTCGTCGAATTTGAAGAAAGTGTTTCAGTCATGATAAGGAATCGCGATTGTAATGGCACTCTATTCTAACGAAATAATATCGAAGTATAATGTAATGGATGCGTTCCAACTCTAAATACCAGTCTCAGGTTCCGGTGTGTGGTGATCAGTAGCTATATTTAGTATGGCTATTATTTGCTCATAAATAAACCACAGAATATAGTTATTGAACAGTAAAATAACTAAAACTGAGACGGATCTCAGTAACATAAATAGACCCAATGATATTACTGTCTCTAGAGAAAAGAAAAATCGTATTGAAAGAAATGAAAATGAATTTTACAGAAGTAGAATAAAAGCAAAGACTGGGTTTAGATTCAGCCAAAAAAAATTCAGTTACTATAATAAGATTCTATTGAAGCATGTTATTGGTATAGTATTAACAATTGCATTAGAAATAAATTTTTTCAAATTCGAAATTACATTATTAACATAATGCTATAATTACGAATTGAATTTCTAGCTTATTCCAAAATTTATTTCCTTACAGTTAACATAGATTTTCTAGCGTCTGTGGTTTTTAAAACTTGTTTAGAGCGAAAAGCACGAAAAGTGAGAGAGAGAGAGAGAGAGAGAGAGAGAGAGAGCCAGTAGGTTAGAAGCATCACCATTGGTCTTGTGAGTAGCGGGGCGAAAAATAATAAAAAAGAAGCACGGGTACCGAGACACTTAGAGGCGTAGGTGCGACGGATGGTAGTGCGGACGGTGGCTCATGAGGGGTTGGAGAAGGGCGGTAAAGAGAGGTGTTGGAGAAAGAAGAGAGAGGGAGAGAGAGAGAGAGAGGGAGAGAGAGAGGGGGGAGAGAGAAGGAAGTCGCAGAAGCGCAGCCTGGTGCGGTCTGTAGCACTCCCGCGGGACGGCTTTTGGCCCGCCACTTGTTCGTATTAAGTCCCGGGTACTAATCCCCGAAATTTAATTTGGAAATCTCTTTCAGCGCTGGCTCGGGTCTCGAGTCGAGTCCTCCACCGAGCCCCATTCCCCTCCCCCACGCCCCCTTTACTACCCATGGAACAAGAACGGTTATGTAGTGCGGGGTAGTGTCGCAGCGAGCGTCGCGTTTTGGGTACATGTGTATATATATGAGCGAGCAAACCGCGCCACACTGCCAGACATTTTAAACTGGGAATTACGGCTTTGTACCGGGTAATTGAAAATTCGTTGCGATTCTCTAACTCCCGGTCTTCTCCTCTTCACCACCCGACCGGCCCACCAGACATAGAATTTGCTTTTTATTTCAGTTGGAGGAACTCGCTTATGTGCTGATGCATGGCGCTGCTGTCGCTTTTTCGATTTTATTCATCTTTATTTTTGAATTCGATTCGAGAGAAAACCACTTTAAGCGGCCCTCCTAAACTTTTTTCCATTTCGATTTTCCACTGAGATTATTTTTCCAATGCTTAACGGAACGAATACAAAGACTTTTTTAATATATATATATATATATATCCGCTGTTGCCACTGTTCCTTTTTTGGTGTGCAAGTGTTGTACGCGATTATAACGTGATTATACCGAGACATTGCAATGGAAATGAAATTAGCGTAGGCTGTATTTTCAAAATTTATATGATGTCTTTTATTTATAGTAATAAGTTATGGAATAACTAATAAATTTTGATCGTATTGGTTAAGTCTATATGCTTATTTTTAGAAATTATCAAATTTTTCACGTTTTACTGTAATGTAAAATTTTTTATATTTTAGAAAATGTTTCAGTCATGATACGCACTGATCAACGAATATACAATATCTATATCTAATGTTTAAATATTACTTTAATATTATTAAATAAATAAATTTGACACAGAGATAATAATTTCTAATCGTATACTGTATAAATTATTCGCTCAGATAAGAAACTGCAGACTATTTCTTTTCATACATTTACCATTACAATATTTAAACAATTTTTACTATGAATTGTCCTATTGTTAATTAAATATTAATATTTCAAATTAAAATTAATATTATATAACATTTGTATTTAAAAATCATTGAAGAAAATTGTTGTATTACGGAATATTTATGACAATGCAAAACGCGTAACTTCATAGAATGCTTCAACATAATCAATGGATAATTGTCCAAATCAACATCCAGAAATCCATAATATGTATAATAAATTCATCTCGACCCCCTTCAAATCTAGCTCGAACATAATTCCATAACGCGCAAGGACTCGTAATGCCTATTATACGCACATATGCATGTATATACGAACGCGGACATACCACGCGCTAATCGCCGAGGGATGAGCACCGCGACTCACAGCGATCGAATCGAGTAAATTAATTCGAGGCTATAAACATCGCTTTGGTGGTGCGCGCGTTGCCCAGTATTAGCACCCCCTTTTCCCCGTCGCGCGGCGACGCCAGTCAGGCCAGGCAGACTCGTCGTCTCCTTCCTCTGCTCCGGCCGAGCGTTTTACCCGAGAGAGATAGATAGAGACGGAGACCCGTGTCTCTCGACCTCTCCGTCTCTCTCCTCGCAACGATCGGGTCCCTAATCTAGCGAAACGTCTCCGGGGAGCTCTCGCGTACGCGCGGTCCTCGTCTATGTATACGCCGCATATATGTAGATACATATATAGTAGGCGCGCGCGATTCGCTTCGTTCAAGCCACTCGGGGATCGGGGCGCATGGGTTCTACACCCCTCCCCCTCACCTCGCTCTATCTTACAACACTTCTTTTTTAAAAGAATACCTCGATACTTTGGATAAATAAATATTAGATCGTGCGTATAGACTCTGCTGCCGTTCGGGAATTGAATCGAATGTACGTATACTTAGACCAAGTGGAAAGAGAGATGATAAACAAGGCGAAAGGGGGCGCAGGCGTGAAAATTGCATTGCCGGCTTAATAATGCATGGCGAGCGAAACTCGATTGATTAATGGGTGCGCAAAACCGGGTGACGCGCGCGAGCGCGTACGATCGCGCACGCGTGCATCGCGTTAGTTCGTGCCGTTGCGCTCTAGCGCTATATGGAGTTCGATCGCTGATTTCCCAGAAATTTTTTCTCTCTCGACGTTTTTACGAAATTAAATCTAGTAACTAGATGGAAGTTTTACTGGGTTTCAGGATCTGGATTTGTAAATGAGCTTTTGATTCAGGCATCCCTTTTATTGTTTATTAATAGATTGAATAGGGTCAAGGGAATTGTGTAAAATATAATGCGTAGAAGAGATCAACTGTTAGAGAATAACCGGTGCGAGTGCAATTCTAATTATATTACTAAATAAATCAAGAATCCTGCAAATGTGTTGCTATATGCATTAGAATATGTAACACATGTAATACATGGAGAAAGAAAATCTCCGAATTTTTGCACAAGTACATGAAAGGGCAAATTACGCCATTGATTTTTATTATTGGCTAAAGTAGATAGCGTTATTAATGATTGGTCTTTTCAAAAATTTACGATTAACTTAGTTGAAAAGATATAATCAATAATTTATGGTTCGACATAGCTATCAATGAGCTATATTCTAATTATCTTTCCGCTATTCAAATGATTCATAAAATTACAATAATTTCCATAGACTTGGTTGGCTTTACCAAGAATGTCAAACTCTCCTAGTTACTATAGATTAATTCTGTGACGCAAAAAGTCCTAATATATATATAGTTTTTTTGGATATAGAAAAAGTCTTAGAATTGATATACGAATGATTAGTCGTATTAGTCTTTTCCCGTGAAATAAATAAATGAAGCAGTTCATCGGATGGTGGGACATTGCACTTGCATAGTTCAGTATACGCCTTTCCCTCATTACATCCTCTGTTGCATCACTGGAATGGACGATGCATCAAATGCTTTCACTTTTAATTCATGCACTGAATGATAGTTTGAACAAATCCTAGTTACATCTATAAAAAAGTCAAATTGTTCTTATTTGGATTAACAAAAACTTTCTGTCGTCTACTTGGATACAATTTCGTAGCAGGTTATGATGGACATTTATTCTTTGAATAAAACTTTGCTATATTTCTTAGTAAAAATTAAAATTGTATTGATATCGACTATTGTAAACTAATTTATCGTTATCGGTCAACAGACTTTATGAAAGACTGTAATCTTTTTAGATAATATAATTCCTGATGAAGAGCCTGGTGGTTCGAAACGTTGTACACAGCAGATACATAGATTCGGTAATTTGGTGGTGGGAACAGTCAGATCAATCTTTGCTAATAATAGAATAGTGTTTCTTTTTCAATAATAGTTTTTAAATTTCAGATTCTACAAGGGGGGATTATAATCGACTGAGTCGAACTGTCCTTATACAATTCTAATTAGATTATGTTATAAAAACTGTAAGACAAATAAAAATGAAATTACTAAAATTTTTCACATCATAAAAATTTCCTCTTCTCTTGAGAGTTTATATAGACAACCATAACAATAGACGTAAAATTAATTCTATCCAAAACAACTTTTGCATTATTTGTGTTGACACAGTCGAAGCGATCCTACATCTGGCACGCAATTGGATGATGAATAATAGCTCATGTTCGTGCTATTTAAAAATCGCGCGAGACTCTGCACGTCTCGTCCTTGAGAAACAACACAGCAGCTTCGTATATTTAGAAGAAAGCCTTTAACCGAGCCAAGGAGTTCAGCAGGGAGAAACTCGCACACGCTCTACCGTGCCTGAAATACAATGTTTCTCTCCAAGCTCACTGTGGGCGATTTTGCCCAAGTATAGGCTTAAGTGTACGCGGGGGTGCGCGTGTAAGGTGAAAAAACGCTACTTGGACGAGGAAGGGGGGTGTAGAGGCTTGTGTTTTCGGGCAATCAGCTCGGGGCCCCATTGTCGCAAGGACTGGCAGCTCAATGGCTGCACGGGCCCATCGCAATATATTCACACCACCTCCACCATCCCGGTTCCCGGTATGGGCCCTCTACTCGGACAATGAGCGGCCCACACCCAGGATATATTATATAATATATAATAGAAAAAGTCGTGCCGGAGAGGTGTGAAATTAAAAATGAGAGCAGCGCGAGATTAAGAAATAGTGTGTGGTGGTCTCTGTGTGTGTGTGTGTGTGTGTGTGTGTGTGTGTGTGTGTGTGTGAGGGGGAGGACTGCTGCTGCGGTTTTTACGTAGGCGCGCGCGCGCGTTTGCGTGTGACCCGCTCGCTCTGGGACTTTTTTTACCTCAAATACTATATCCGATCTGCCCTCCTTTGTCAGCTCGACACGGGACTGTGTTGGCTCGCGATTAGAAGATTCTTATGTTTTCTTTCTTTTTTTGCCTTCTTATTTTTAAATATTTTTTTACTGCGACGCACTGTTGTTGGACGAGTTGTCAGCAGAGAAGATTGCATTATAACCGAACATATACGTATATATAAATATATGAGCATGGTTCAATGGCATCGACTGTACTATTGTACTATATGTGGTTGTCGCGAGATTTCTTTATACAGACGCTCGTGATAATTAGAGCTGAGTTATACTGTCGCGCTCGTTGTTCCGTTTTGTCCGCGCAGGGCGGATGTTGTCACGATGAATTAGTCGATTTTCAGAGTAAAGTCGTCCGACACTACCAGGAATTTCGAGAGCTAGCGAAATTCTCGCGAATTTTATTGTCCCTTTCGTTTTGCCTTAGTAAATCTGTTTATAATACTTGTTTTTTAATTCAGAATCAGATATAAATAAAAAATATTAATTATTAAAAAGAAGATAAATTATAACGATTTATGTTTAGGCAACCAAAGCTAATCTGCAAGTATATATTAGTAGAATTAAACGTATATAATATTGTCAATAGACAATTATATCATGGTTGAAATAGTATGATTTTTGAAGCTAAATTAATGAAATCTTTAATGATTGGCATTTCAGTATGAAACATAGTCAATCAATTTTTCTTCTACTATCAGTAACTGCTGTTAAAATATAATTGTTAAATTGGTACCTATAATGTAAATGCAATTATAAGACTCTCTTTAGTAGCAAAATGTATGCCGATTAGAATTTATGACTAATAAAAACTTCATACACCAACAATAAGATATGTATCGTCTGCAATGGGCATAATGTACACGATACGATTAAAGTAGCTCTAAAAGTGGTATATTATGAATAAATAGATCAATATTTCAATATGCAAAGAAATCACCCATAATTTTACTGAAATATCAGAAAACAGTCGCTAAATTAATTTGGAAACTTTTTTATTCGAAGAAAATACTATCGCCTTTCAAACAACATGTTAGGACATACTATTCTAATTTAGTATTATTACCGTGCTAGTATTTAGAACAACAGTGCAGCTCTACTTTACATTCCTTGCAAGCAGCTATAGCAGTACTAGTCTAAAATCATACCAATTTTTCTACGATAATACATGCATATAACTTATTGTCTTTCTGACTTTACATCATAGTTTTATTTCTTAATTCTTAGAATTGAGAACGAGTCAATAAATGTGGGAGGATAATGTTAGAGGTTCGTTTTTTGTACAATAAAGCGCCTGGAATGTCCATATACAAATTGATCGTACTCGTCCTGCTATTTTAATATCACTTTTATCAGTGGTTCGGTATAATTACCGGAAAAGGTTAAATATCTGAGTATTGAACACTTGTCGTTTTCTTCATTCATCCAATAAAAAAATCCATCGCGGGTTTGTCGAGAAGTAAGACGTCGGTAGAAGTCAACTGCATGTATGTCTATAGAGTATTTTAGTAATAGATTAGATTCTCTATTAATTCTAACTGCAGATGAACTATCAGATTAAATATCAAAACCTAATAGAAAGTCTGCAGTTTGCTTATATATATATATATATATATATATATATATATATATATATATATATATATATATAATATTGAAAAATAAATATTTCCTGTTGTTTTACTAAAATATCTCCAACTACTTCTGCCACATAATTACAGTTAAAATATTACGTTTATACCAATTGCCTATTTAAACTATTTCGTACGAATTGAGAATAATATGACTTAATGAGATATCACAGTCTTTCATCTAGCACAGAAATGCTTGGAATTTTATCGGTTTATTTAAAATGAATGCAACTCTGCATTTCATCTCGCATCCAATATGTCTATTCGTTAAAAGCCGACGGCAGCGCGTGGTCTCGACCAGGAGCTCTAGTTGAAATTTTGACCGACGACCAATCGTTTAACAATCGCCTCAACATTTAACAACTACGAAGCGCGAACCAGAACAAAAGCTCGTCTCAGAAAATAGAGGAACGTGGCGCGGTAGAGACGCAGAGGCAGAGAGAAACCCGCATCGTGTGTGAGTTTAGCCAGGGATGCTCACCCCTTTCGAGCTCTCTCTCTCTCTCTCTCTCTCTCTCTCTCTCTCTCTCTCTCTCTAGCTCTACCCCTGTACACACACACACACACACACACACACACACACACCACACACATATATATATATATATATATATATATATATATATATATATGCTTGTGTGTGTGAGTATGTGGGCAGTCCGGGTGCGCACGCGAAAGGGCATAAGTCAGGAATTCCGGGCATGCGGTATATTGCGCCAGTGCGCGCGAGAAATAGAGAGAGAGAGAGAGAGAGAGAGAGAGAGAGAGAAAGAGAGAGAGAGAGAGAGGAAGGGCAGAAAGGGTGCAAAAGAGAGAAAGAGAGAGAGAGAGAGAGAGAGAGAAAGATGGGGTAGACGGTTATAAGCCATAGTCTCCTTTCTCTCGCGCTCGGCATGGCATGCACAGCCATTTACTTCATTATGTCATTAAGCTTAATGGCTCCCGCCCTAACGCGGCTCTAGGCTATAGCCACTCTCCGAGCCAGAGCGGTGCGGCGGTGGCGCGGCGGTGGCGACGAAGCACAGTTCGTCCCCATTTACCTACCCTCTTACCACCCTGGTCTTCCTTCTCCCTCCCTGTCTCTCTCTCTCTCTCTCTCTCTCTCTCTCTCTCTCTCTGGTTGCCTCTCTCGCTTCCTCAGCCTTGCTGTCTCCTTATTTTTCCATCTAACTCTTCTCTTCGTTTTGGGCACTGTCCTCTTCAGCTACGACTTCGACTATTCCGTTTCCGTGCGGTGCTCTTTTTATTCTTTCAACCCCCCCTCTCTCTCTCTCTCTCTTTCTCATCTTTTCATCTGGCCCTTTCTGCCTCTTTCAATCTTCCACAGGCGTAAGTTTCCCTGTGCTTGCATTTCAACGCGATATTCTACTTGATGCTAGTGACGCTGCTGCTTCTTTTTTATGTTTCATCTTTTCTGCTAGAGTTGTATTTCTAATTGACCTCCCCGTATCCGCATACATTGTCCTTTTCCCCTATTCTGAAAGCTCAGTTTAATATATTATCATTTCTTCCCATTTTTTTATAAAACGCGCGAACGCAGTACAGTCTACTTTTTTCAAAAAGTATGATGTAATATCATCTCATTGAATAAAAATGAAAATCCACTCTCAAGTTAATCAATCGACTATTTGTAATTATTGTCAAAATATCGTACATGTATAATATTTATATGAATCTTTTGATTAATTATCGGATAAGGAAATAATTACATATAATAGGACATTAGTTTATAAATCCAATATAGACAAGACTTCTATAAACAAGAAATATATCGTAATTTAATAGAGAGTTACATTGTTACTTTATAGCGCAAGTTCCATAGAATGCATATCTACATACTCTTCTACTCTAATTAAATTCCAAAGCACGTATTCCAAAGCACCTACTCCAATCGAATTAAATTTAATATTTCTCGCTATCACTCACTTAATCGTCGAATTGAGTTATAACTCAATTGATTCTTATGGGAACGCGATCGAAAACTTTACAATCGTATTTTTTCACAAGTAATATAAAATTAAATTCTTCGTTTATCTCTCTCTCTTTCTCTTACGGGCCTCGGTGCTTTAATTCTCGAGTGAATGGAATTGAATCGTAGACGTGGACAAACACAAAGAGCGTCAACTTTGCGCGATTCTCCCCAACAGACTCTCTTTCCCCTTGTACAGCGACAATTGTTGCGGATAGAGAGCTGGCGAAGCGCCCAACTCATTTTCGCCTATTCCCTTGTCCAGGTGAATATTGTTTCGCACCCCCTCCGCCTTACCGCCAAGTCCTCGACGTCGAAGCAGAAAGCATTGATGTCTAAATTGTGGTACTCGAGAAGTTTTCAAATATTCCGAATTGGAGGCCCGCGGTATCGTTCGACATCGCTGAGTCATCCTTGAGAATATTTTACAAGGACCTTCGTGTGTCCAGATTTTTTTCAAAATCGCCGCGAGGATCCTTTGAAGCTTGTAATCTTCCCGATCATCTTGGATGATTAGATGGAGCTTTATTTATTGAATATGTTAAGTGTTTCGATATGCTCGTCCGAAAGGATGGGCGCTGAAAGGAAAATAGGCCATTCTTCTCTTCGATTTCGCTATTTTAAAGCAGATTCTTGTATTTGTAAAAGATTCTTTTCTTCCTCGATTATTAAGCGGTGATCTCGGTCAAGTAAAGGAATAAGACGTGTCAAAATTTAACATATACAGCTGCAGAGTGTAGCCGAACTTTGTAATCTAAGGGAGGCATTATGTTTATCACCCTACGTTATATATCTATATTGAACGATCGAACCAATAATTAACCACTCTGTATTGATAAAAAAAACAAGTCGGAACTGTCGGGCAGTAATAATAAGCACTTAAGTACTATTTAAAAATCCCTGCGCTGAACGCGGTTTGTTATCTTTTCTCTCACCCTCGAGACGTTTCGTCAAGTCGGAGTTGCGTCTTCTTCGCGTGATGTCAGTTTCCGGGTGACAAGCGAACGGCAGGACGGAACAAGACAGTGAAGAAAAAGGGCAGAGGAAGACGAAGAGGAAGCAACAGCAGATAATTTTTTCCCTCTAAATCTCACGTTAGCGGCGCCTACCTACACACACACACACGCACGCACGCACGCACGCACGCACATACGTTCGGGTGGAAGCACGTGCAGAGTTTCGGGAAAAAGGTGTTGACCGTCGACTGTTTGCCGAGTAACTCAATATTTCTGTATCAAGTTGGCGCCAGACAAACCCGCTAACTTGTATTTCTTCTTCTGTCTTACTCACTCGCTCCTCGCAGTTTACACATGTCACACCCTAAATATAGATCTCCGTGGTGGCGCCCCTGCGACTATGTATAACTAACGGCTGCAATTATAGAAATGAACTCTTATGCGGTTCATTGGAAACTCGGTAGACCGTGTTCGATTCGTATTTGACTGAGGATGGATTTCACCCGGATTGTGGAGAAGCTATAGAGTCAGAACTGGGCACAATGGGGCGAAGCATATCGGAAGCTAATCGATCGTGAGATTTGTTTATATATTGAGTGTAAGCAGCTATATGTATTGTGAAATTCCAAATGCTTATTACTTTTTAATGTCTCTTCTCTGTGCCCATTGTAAGTTGGAATTTGATACGTGATAAATATAAAGAAACTAAATTAATGAAAATAATCAATTTATAGAATCACGTCTGTCTTAATGCTGTTAATAATGCAAATTTATTTAACTATACTGTAACAATTAATATGATTCATTCGAGTAACTATTTTATTCAAAACAGTTGATTTACTTTGAAATTAATATTGTCTTTACTGTAACATTCAAAAAAGTGGTTTATGGGAAGTTTACATTTTTTTCTTTTCCATAAGTTTTAAATAATTGAATGAAATTTTAATGCCACTTACTTATTTAGCTTGTGATTTTATAATGCCATATGTCTATATTTTTAAAATACTTATATGAATAATATGGTAATCCGCAATGTTACTCAAAGGCGGGAATAATTGAATATACGTGACAGTTTAGTTGAGAAATTTATAATGGAAACCATATAATTATTTTTATGTCTGTGAATCTTCCATCTTTGTTCGACTCTTGATTACTCACTAGTTTTGATATAAATATAAATCACGGTTTCCACGGATATTATATAAATCTATTCAATTTCTATAGTCAGCATATTTCTATAAATTAACGACGTAAGAAAATAATAATAAAATCCGAAAACATAATTGAAATAATATGCAGAGTACAATCTTTAGAAACGCTCTTTTTCCCTCACCAAAAAAAAAAAAAATTAATTTTCGGGCATTTAGGGAACAATGAAATCCTTGGCAAAAGGGTCGAACAAAAGGCCAAAGGAATTTAGCTTGCCGAGGCAGAGCTAACGTCTTGATACGCCAGCTACCCTTGCGTGCCTCTCGACTTTTCCGTATCTATATAGACGTAAAAAGTTTGGCTGCCCGTGGGCACTTATACGCAGCCACACAATCCCTATATATACATATACACATATTCCGTAGATCGGCCTTCACAAGGCGGACGAAGAAAGGAGGACTTTTTCCCACAATGAGGAGAAAAAGCGAGAGAAAGATCCTTTCCGCCCGTTCGTTCGCCTACTCGTACACGCTATATATCTGCAGTGTCGCGCGTCTCTTTCTCTCTTCCTTTCCTACTCACTTACTCTTCGTGCCCGTCAGATCTTCAGGAATTTTTTCGACCATTTGCTCTTTTCGACGCGCGCAGCGTGGCGCTCGCGCGCGCTAACACACAAAACTTCAATATACCTATAGATATATCCGCACACCCTCCTATCTCCCTTGGAGATCCCCCTCATCGCGATCCTACTCCCTCCCGAGAGCAGCGGCGTATATACACACGCTCGGTGGAAAATCGCGATTGTCGAGGAAAGGTGTGAATCTCTTCCCCTTTCCCCACGCTCCTGGCTGGGCTCGAAAGCCTCGACAATGGCCTATGTGTATATATATATATATATATATATATATATATATATATATATATATATATATAAAAGCTGTAGTTGGGCGCATCGTCGTCGCGGGACGACAATATACAAGCCCTGCGAGCTCGCGCACAATGCGCACCATGCGTACATATATATATATATATATATATATATATATATATATATATATATACGCGGGAAAGGTTGTCACGCTGAACCTCGTATATACGCACACACGTACAAAAGTATTATACACGTGTGAGTATATATAAATCGCTCGGCAGCGTGCAAAAATACATAGAGGGAGGGAAAGTTAAAGAGAGAGAGGGAGAGAGTGAGAGAAAAGGGAGGAGGGGAGGATCAGTTGTGCGTGCGATGCAAAGCATCAGAGACGACGATGACAAAGCGCACTCCCCTCAGCCTTATCTCCTTCGATAAATTCTCTCCTTTTTCAGATCAGGGATCACCATTGAAATATATCATCCTTCTGCAACGTATTTTTAAGGGATTCTTGCTCTTTTCTTGGGTATCGTACAGGGGTGCATGCCAAGGGTAATATATGCCGTATGAAAATATCATTACGTTACTCGCTCGTTTTAACGAGCAGAGGAAGTTCAATTGAATCCAGCTGATATTTTACCTTTACTACTTTGTAAACTATGTGTTTTTCCTTTATTCACATGGTGTAAAGAACGAATTAATTGACATACGCTTAAATCGCTTGTAAATAATACACTTTTAACTGTAGTAAAGCTATTGTCGAAAATCTCTCACGAAAAATGGAATTAGTGTATACATATCTTTGTTAAGCTCCTTAAATACATCAGATTTTGAATGGGCAATTGAAAATGCTTTAATCAATTCTATTGAAAACCTCGCGCTGTTTTCACCTTTTGTTCCCTGAATGAGAGATCTGTCCACGCCCGAAATATTTTCGAACCAATCGTGCTACCCCTGACAGCCTGAACGGAAAAGCTTTTTTGACAACGTCATCCAGCAGAAAGATAAGCGTCTCACTTTTATACCAATTGTCAAGCCACATGGCCCCAGGACATATTGTGTTCGGGCCTGGATATATTCAATGGGGGCCAGCCCGTGAGGAAGCGTTCGGGCCCCGTGCGACCCTCCCACCGCGCCCTGTTGAGAACGAAGACCGCATCGGTGACACAAAGTGTGGCAGCTCCTCTCCCTCAGTTCTCCTCTGAACCTGAGGGGACGGGGCGACAAAAAGCAGCAATGTGCGCACGGGAGGCGAGGCTCGAAATTTTTATCGCGCGACCGCGCCCACCTCGCGCACACGCCCACGGATGTCAAAATATTTTCACTCCCGCTGAAGCAGTGGACAGAGAGAAGGACTGCTCGTGATATCGTGGCATAGTACATTTTACGAGAATCTGGAGTTTTAAGGCGACGTGAAAAAGGGGTATTGTATATATACTGTAATAATAGCAGCATTGACAATGGCATTGTTGATAGCGGCCATACATAGGGACGGAGTATATTTTCGATTTCTCTCAGGTATTGGTAGCAGAGGCTGTCACGTAAGTCAGATGTACATTAAATGAAGGAGGATATAAACGTACAATATACTTCATACAATATAAGTGTATTGTCGTTAAAAAAATTAATTTCTTCTTTATCGTAGTATTAAAAAGTTTTAGATCGATTCGATAAATATAAATTTATTCAATGATATTCTTTCATAATAAGGTAAGTAAAATGTTCACCTTAATATTCGCTGATACTCTGTATTTCCTTGCGTTGGAACACTTTTTAAATAGCCAATACTTCGGTTAGGAAAACGGAATTTGAATTATATGAATGTCTTACAAGAAAAATACAAGTAACCCTTAAGTGTGAAATTGAAATTTATCTTACCTTTTATTAATTAATATTTTTTATATATAGCTTATTCTCCGTTTTGAAACTTCGTAACAAGTTAGCTTTGACAAAAGCAATCCTTGAATTTCCCGTTATCGATTCTTTTATGCAATCGGACCCGGCCATTGGTCGATTCTCGAATTCGCATGTTCATGTGCATACACGCATCCCTTTGGGTCCTTGACGTATTGGTTCGCGTTCGAGTTTTAATATTATGGGTTGAGAGTGAAAGAGAGAGAGAGAGAGAGAGAGAGAGAGAGAGGAGAGAGAGAGAGAGAGAGAGACAGAGAGTTCGAGTGGTAGGACTATACCACCGTTCATTGTATTCCCCGATGGTTGGATATGGCATTCTGCTATCGAATCCCTTTTGTCGTCTCGCAGCTGAATACCAAAATGGCCACCTACTTCTGTGACGTCACTCGACTCTTTATCTGCGCGCATATTATGCGTGTGCGCGCGTGTGTGCCTGCGTGTTCGTACATTTGAGCTCGAATGTAGGCATAGACGTATATCTGCGTACAATTGCAAAACTACACTCACTGCTGGAAGTGTTTGTATTCAACTATCTACACAATCTTACATACATAATAAGTCTATACAACTCGAAATATAATTGGAAAAAGATCGATGCTGATGAACAATTCTGTGGAAGACTATATCATTCTACTTATAAAACAACGGGGGAATCAGACAGACAGACAGAGAGAGAGAGAGAGAGAGAGAGAGAGAGAGAGAGGGGAGGGTAATAAAAGAAAAATGAATCTAGTAAATATATTATTATATAAGAAATATATTAGATAATGATAGCCAAGTTTCATTGAATTAAATTTATGTGTTTTAATAAAAATAAATTCAGAATTCTGTACAATTTACAACATAAACACACGAAAGTAAATATCTGGATTACAGAAAGCTGTACTGTTAAAAAGTTGTACATAATGAATTAATTATTAACATAAATTTGTCGAAATGAACAATTTTAAAAGATTTTAATTTAAATTACCATTATGCAAGGGTACCGAATATATTATAGAAACAATACATAGAAACAAGACCTACAAGCGGGAAAACAAGATTATGAAAAGACAGTGAGAAAGGGAGAACGGAATGGCTGCACTATTTCTAGAGGGTGAAGTAAATAAAAATATGTAGGTAAAGTCAACTGAGTGGCTTCGTCTATAGGTGAAATTTCTTACTCTTGATTGGTCCGTTTGTTCTCGTAGAGGTAAATGCCGTAATTTATGTGTATAGATACATTTACGCAAGTTAAAATTCCCTATGGTCTCGCACACATATTCACAAACAGCATTGAACTTGAATTCTTTTAAAAATGTAAAGGTGTGTGTCTATGTGTTCTTTTAACGTATAGGCATAAAACATATAGCTTCCGACCTACAGCGTGTACCTTTTTAATAACTCAAAATGTTGAATTAACACTAGCAAAACTAATCAAGGCCGGGTGTTCACTAACAGTGTTTTTATAATGAAATCGGATGCCCAATTTCTAATTTATTCACATCAAAATAGTTATATTTTTCTACGTAAATTATACGATAAACATAAAATGAAGTTTGCCTTCACGTTGTTCGTATACACATTATGCTAGAATTGGGCTAATTTTCAACAAATTAAAATTTAATTTACATGTTTACAAATGGGCATTTCGTAATGCTAGTCTTTCATTTTCGGTAAATGACAATTTCGAATAATGATGACGTCACCTTGTGACCTTAATTGACGATTAATTTTCAGTGTTTTTATTTTAGACAAATAAATATTTTGATGATTAAAAATTTTTTAAAAATTTGTTTTTCAGATGTAATTGCGAGAGACCTTAAATCATCATATAAAGAAATTAGAAAAAATATATGAGTTAATAGAAATATAATAACATGCGGAACGAAAATTAAAATACGCGTACAAAATGTATTATTCTTTAGTGTTTGGAAAATTTTAAATTAATTTATAAGAATCAATCAATTTTTTTATTCTTTAATGTTCTCTTTATTATTGTAGATATAGAATAATTTCATGCATTGTTCTATCCACTCTCCAGTAAATAATGTAATTCTGGGATACACAAAGAAGATTAAAACATCTTTAACAGATTAAATTATTTTAGCTTTTCAGCTCCTCAAGCATGTTATAGTACATAGCATTAAAATATAAGATAATCACTTAAGCTTTGCATATAGAAAAAGGATGAAAAATTGACATTTTCAAAAATTATTTATAGTCTATTAAATTGTGGACTGCATTTCGTATAACATATTAATCTGTGTCATAAAAAAATATCCACGAACAACGGTTGGTTATATTTTTTATAATATACCCATAAAGCAAGTTTAATTTGGTAATATATTTATTAAAAGTAAAAAGAACTGAAAATTTTTATGTTTACATTTATAATATATATTAATAATGTATAACATATGTATTATTAGAGAATGGAATTATCTTCTATTTTGTAATTCAAACTATAAAGATTATAACAGTCTTCACCTTGACGGAAGACACGTCATAATCTCTAAATAAAAATGTATGAATCATAGTATTGTATTTACAAATTCCTAAGAGAAAATTGGAAAGAAGTATTTATTTACTACTTAGAACCGTAATGTTGTAAAAAATTAATTATTCAATTATATTATATATTATTATTTCTACTACAATGTCTATAAATTCGTCTCGTAGGAGAGAGAAGTTCAAAGTAAATTCGCACAAATATGCACGTGCTTCAATTCCTTCCTATATACATAAAATCTTCGTTCAATCATTTGATACCCTTTAATCAGGGAAAAAAGGCGCACTTATATCTGCATAACAACTCCAGCGCAATTTCCCGCAGTGAATGTACGAACGGCTGGAGAAAATCGCGTAAAAATTTTCTCCTCTTCTCCACACGCGTAGACACTTGGAACTCGAACGTTACATCCATTTCGCCGTGCAGAGGTACGGTTCATCTCCCGGTCGATTATGTATATATGAAATACTTTTCCTGTACAGTGCGTATTAATGTACACACACACACACACACACACACACACACACACACACACACACACACACACACACACCTTTATCAAGAAGGGCAATATATCGCCTGTTTATCGATGGTGTTAATTATAAACTGCCAAGGGTGGCGGTGGAGGTGGGCTGTGAAATACACTCGAAAAATAATAAGGCGTCGGAGAGTGGAAATTCAACGGTAATTAGTAGCGCAGCGCCGCGCTCGCGGTTCTATTTATAGAGCGTCGAGCCAAGCGGGCGCGCTTGAATTACGCGGTTTTGGCATTCGCGCCTATATATATAATTAGTAGTATTGGGTTTTTTTATCCGGCTCGCGGAACTAGCGTCGCGGACCCTCGAAGGACTCAAAGGCGAATCGATCGGCATTTGCTACGCACACGGTTTCGATAAATATTGCGTATACGGATAGGAGTATAGTCGCGGAGAGTGTATGGGAAAAAGCTTTCGAGTACGCAATTGAAATTTATTGAGAGAAAAAATTATACTTAAGAACGATTTCTATACACTGTGAAGAAAAATAATTTTCCCCTCGAATGAGAAAGTATAATGGGAATAATTTTTGCTCCTCTTATCGTTTTTGTATGTGAAAGCGGTAAAGTGATTGAGAGTCTTGGTTATAATCGATTGTCTTATTATTATACGATTACTGGAGTGTTTCTCCGGTATTAACACAATCAAACCTTTCCGATGATTTTACGCAAGTCTCCTTAAGCGAGAGTCTAATTATTCTGAGTCTGTTGCAGAGTTGCTTTCGAAACACATACAAGCAGACGTTAAAAATAATAGCTCGATCTCGAATTAATACAACTCGGTTTTGAAGTTACCTAACGGTATATATGTTGGACTATACTATTGTGTAGAAGTATATTTTGTTAACTGATAATATCCAAACTCCTATTATTAACACTTTATTGTGAAGTAACAAATATATAAGATTGATTACTTGTTACAAAAGATTTAAAAACAAAAAATAATAATACTGAAAAGTTTATTTTATACTTATTTTAATTTTTTTAACACAAGATGACATTTTGAAAATCATAAAAATTACATTTCGATTAAACAGTTTCAACTAAATTGAATACTTTAGAGTTAAAATAATTTTTTTAATTGCCTTATAATTTTATTTCCTACTAATTACCTTTGATGTTAAAGCATGACTTAAGAAATTAAAAAACCGCTAAATAAAATTGACACTCTAAGTTAGTTCCACTTTAAATAATTTTACTTTAAAACTAACGTTAATTTAGTTCCCTTGCAAAGGCTAAAATAATAATTTTTTCCATCAAGCAAGGTCTAATTAACATCTGTTCTTTTTTGCACGGTTTCACACACACGCATGCGCGTGCGCATATATATATATATATATATATATATATATATATCTACCCCCTTTATAGTATTCAAACTAATTAGTTTTTCCACTATTATATCGTGCTTTAAACAAAAAATCTGATATATAAATTAAAATACAGTCACATTGAACGTGTATACTCAAAAGTGACATAAGATATATGTAAATACGCACACTCTTTATCATTTTCACATGCCTAAAAAAGATACATAAACATATACGCGCATATTTCACACGAACGTGTAGTGCGTGCGTCGGTTTGAAAACCGTAGAAGTAGAAAGAGGACAGGAAAAGCCGGCGCGATTCGTGAAAGTGCAGGGTAAGAAAACGGAAAGAGAGAGAGAGAGAGAGAGAGAGAGAGAGAGAGAGAAAGAGAGAGACATACATACACCCGCAAAACATGGGGTGCGCGGTTCCGCGGGCCTCCGATAAGGGGGCGCAACACTCCGCGCACTGTATTTACGCACATAGATATACAAAGTCGCCCGCGGGGATATTTTTGTTTTTTAGCCAGGAAAAATTAATTCAAAAGATCGACCACGAGCGACGGCGCCTGGCGTCGCGCCTCGCATGGCAATTGGGGCGCTCGCCTAATTAAGGCGCCGGAAAAGGGTTGGGGGTAGCGCCATTCCACACATGGGTGTTAATTCTTAATTAATTTATCTTTGAGGGAAGGGCAAGGCTGCAACACGGGTTTTCGCTGCACCCTTGAAAATAAATATACGTATATACTTTTCTCGCTTTGTATGTGTGTGTGCGTGTGTCTGTGTGTGTGCGTGCGTGTGTGCGTTTGTAAAAAATCTCGGTGTTGATACGCTTCCTGTTTCTTTCTCTTTTCCCCTCTGATGCACTACTATTTTTGTCTCTATCTCCCTAGTTTTAATGGTGCCGAGTAGCGCTGCCCTATAATATGTAATTTTCTAACCAAAACGCACATCAGTTATTTCTTTCTCTGTCTGCTCTAGATACCTAATTATGAGATTATTAAAGAGCGGTCGCGATTTCGGGAGACTTTATTAAGGTTGAAGATTAAAGATAGCGAACAATTTTAAGAATACATCTGCGATTCTTTGGAGTATTTAAAGACACATATTTCTACATTACTACTTTCATACATATGGAATACCGCTTGAAAGTTCAATTTTAGATTTACATTCTTATTGTTAACGAGTCATTGTGGTGATCATTGAAAAAAAATATTCTCTCAAAAGTAATTTAAATTTTCAAAACTTTGAAGATGTTGTAGACGCAAAAGGACACTAATTTTTATCAATAAAATGTATAACATATAAATTTTTTTATATTTACACGTCCATACTTTTACTTTTGAACACAAATCTATTAATAATAATGTTACTTTATTGATAAAAATTAGTGTCCTTTTGCATCTACAACATCTTCAAAACTTTGAAAATGGGTTGACCATTTGTAATATTGATGAATATTTTAAATATTTTTTGTCATTTATCAAAAAGTCTCTTATGAGATAGCATTGGTAAT
Source organism: Sycobia sp. Sy_11 (assembly GCA_018907035.1). Classification (NCBI taxonomy): domain Eukaryota; kingdom Metazoa; phylum Arthropoda; class Insecta; order Hymenoptera; family Epichrysomallidae; genus Sycobia; species Sycobia sp. Sy_11. Next base: position 483,616 of record JACCIC010000040.1, read on the forward strand.
CTAATTATACTATAATTAGGCAATAAGCGATGATTCTTTATGCAAAAAAAATTAGATAAAAGCGTTTCTAAAAGAAAACTTCTTATTACGTTTGTTCTGTAATATTTCATTAGTTTCAATGACTTCAAAACTTTAGATTCTATTTTCAGCTCATATCTTGTACTCTAGGTAGTCTAAAATCAATTTTGTTGTGAAGTATCCTAGCACATCTGTTTTAGCATTTGTAGCGTTTGTAGGTGAACACTAATAAACAATTATGATTTTTTACCCAAAAATCATAAATACGAATTAACATTATGTATTCCTTACACGATTTTTTTAGAGATCACGATAAAACCAGCATCTTTTTTTCGTATAGTACTAAATACTAGAATCAGTAGTTTAATAAGAAATAAAATAAACCAATTTTTTTTAATCACTCAATTTGAACTTTTAAAAATACGAATACTGCGTTGTAGTCTACAGATGTTTTATTTATTTACAATTAGAAATTCAATAAATCCCCGGGCATACTGTATATTATACAATCCTTCATTATCAATTTTTCATCCTAATCCGGGGGGACAAATCCTCGTGTCTTTATTCTCCTCATTTTCTAATTTTCGCGTTGCGAAGCGGAAAAATTTCACGCTCGCCCTTGTACACAGAAAAGGAAAACGGAGGCATTTCCTTTATACGGCTTGCGATGTTTATTTTCCTTTGCCTCCGGAAATCGGGCTATTATACGCCTCCTTGTACTTGTATCGCAGGACCCGCGCCCACTTTTCCGCCTCTCCTTTTTCCTCTGACACTCTTCTACTCTCTTTACACGTGTATATAAGTGTACGCGTTCGTGTACTTTGCGCAAAGCTTTTTCAAAGCTAACTGGTCTCTCTCTCTCTCTCTCTCTCTCTCTCTCTTTCTCTCTTTCTCTTTCTTCCTCTCGTTTCTTCCCTCTCGTCTCGAACCACCAGAAAAATGACTGGAAAGCAACCGCTGAGCCTAATTGCGTATTATTTTCTAGCTTACCAAGAACGGTGAAGACCTTCTTTTGATCACGAAGACACGGCGGTATGTAACATATCTATACTCCTTTTTTCCATCTCGTAAACTCTCCGTTTCTCTACATTTTATTCCTTTCAGATTTAAAGAATTTCTTTTGGGTATTTAATATTAATCTGCTCAAAATGGTTTTAATTTACATTTTGTAAACATGATTTATCCCTTTTTTTTAAAACTGTTTTACCTTAATTTACGTAATTTTTGTAGAAACTTCAATAATACATATTCAAAGCAAAAATAGATCGAGATAGACATTAATTGTTTTGCAATATACATTAAAATTATTGCTTAAATTTTAAAAAAAGTTTTATTCTAAACTAATAATTGAAATGATAATTTAAGAAGCGCATATACATTTTAAGTGAATAGTTTATGATATATTATAAACAATTTACAAAATTATATGCCAAGTTGATGCAATATCCAACTTTCAAACAAAGAATTTACTCCTTCTACATATTTTCTGTGTACATAAGAACTGTGAACTATGCAAAAATTTAAATTGATAATTGACAATATTTCTAATAAGCACATCGAGTTTTATTATAGATGTATATAAGATACTTTTATTTAGATTAAATATTAGTTAGTCTAAACTTTAATAATAAAATGTGGACATTTTACAAGTATAATATTATGCGAAAGTAGCCCTCGTGGATTGGTATGAAACTTTACAAACTTGTAAAATGATGGAAAATAATCGGTATATAATATTGCCTTCATGGTTTATATACGCTTAAATTGAAATCACTGAAGATATAATTAAACTGAACTATTTCTGAAATGTAATAGATATCGCCGAATTTATATTCATAGAATGTCAAATTTAAGATGATGTCGCGTTTGAGCTCGAATGAATCGTGTAGCTTAAAAATTAAAGATTTTTTCAAAGATTTTCCATGTTTCTGAATTCAAAATATTATGTCCCGTCCCAAAATTGAAGTGGTTTCTTGACTCAGACCTTAGAGTTACACGAATGAATTACATGAAATGAATACATTTTCAATGATCCGAATTTCCACACAGATGCAATTAAAATATTTTTAAAAAAATCAGTTTCTTCGAATAATGAATTTACTTCGTTCTAAAAAATGTTGCAATGCCGATCACGATTTGGAATTCTGATACTGATTTCAATTTCACGTGAACGTATGAATGCGAGAGTTAGTTTTCATTCTTAAACCAAACACCATTTTCAATCTAAAAAATGTGTATAGAATATTGTCATTAATTAAAAAGAAATTACAAAGTTTGTTCTAAATTGGCCGGTCGTACTGCGACGTTGTTACTTGATATGTTAAAACCTGGTTTTCATTGAAATAAAAACAAAAGAAAAAATTGAAATAATAGATCGACTGCAATAATAATAGTATACTATAATCATTCTGATTTTATTATATATTTTACCTATGCGTGGTAACACGTCACATAACACAAAAATTTATTCTCCTAAACTCGAGCCTAGATCGTAATAGCAATCGAAGGGGCGCACTCGGTAAACGACCCGAGGAATGCACCATCGTTTTACTTTGCACCGTAGGATGTTTTCTTTTGATTCTGGAAACGGCTCTCGTTATAAGCGTGCTCCAGCGCGCGCGAACAACGTCGAATTTTGATACATATGGTCACCACAATCTTTTTCAGTCTTGCACTGCTCCTTTTTGGGGAAGGAACTTGAGGAAGGGAGGAATGATCATCGCTGCGGGTCTGTATAAAAGGGGAAGGGGACGACTGTCCGGAATTTGCCACGAAAGCCTATACATATGCTTTAAATGGACTATATTCGCGTTCGTCGCGGGCAATTAGGTGGGACAATGGAAGATTTTCCCTAGCACAGTTCGAGATCGCGTTGCAGGTCCGCTTACATTACACAGCGCAACGCAATCTTCTCTCTCTCGCTCTCGCTCTCTCTCTCTCTCTCTCTCGCTCTTTCTCTCTCTCTCTCTTTCTCTCTCTCTCTCCCTCTCTCTCTTATATATATATATATATATATATATATGTATGAAAGATGAATCGTATTAGGTATTATAATGTTAATGTATGTATGTATGTATGTATGTATGTATGTATGTATGTATGTATGTATGTATGTATATATATATATATATATATATATATATATATATATATGAGCCGAATTTAATTACGTGGACGAGTGTCAAAAGGAGGATATCTGGTTACCGGTTGGCGTTTTCGCCGAAACGTTTACGAGTGCGGTCCACTGCGTTGAGATTTTTCCAGATGATCATGTTTTGACTAAAAGAAATCCAATGTGAATCATGGGCAGCTAAATACATATATATACGCGCGCGCGTAAGTTTGTGTGTGCCTCTGTACCTTTCTTCTCTGAGTCCTGCAAGGAATCTCGATATATAATTATATGCTGTTTTGTTTGATAGGTAAGGAACGCGTATCTTCAATTTCCAGATTCACAGAAACGCCTTTTCTAAAATTGACCGCTGAACAGGTCATTTTGTTTGGTTCAATTCAATTGGATACATTTTCAAACTAATAATGTTCATATTTTAATGCAATGTATATTAATTATTCTCGTGTCAATATACACTAATTGCAAACAATAGAGGACATGTAAAAACACGAGCAAGGTCTTTTGTTGAGAGAAATGACCTGCCAAAAATTGCATACCAAATTTATGGTAAAATTATCGAAAAATTTTACTAAAGCTCGTAAACCATTGTAATGATTAGTAAAACTTGAGGAAAGAAATTTATTCGTGTAAATTATTTTTGATTCGTCATAAACAGTTTATACTAAAATATTTTCATGTCTAGATTTTATGACTAGATCAATACTTAAGGAAACAATTTGGTATTGTTGAATTTTCTGTACGATCATTTATCTAAAATTACAACTTCTTAAAAATTATCTAAAAGTTTTTTTAAATATTCTTTAATTTTTTAAATTATAATGATATAAAAATCAATACTTCTTGAAAAGTTTAGCTACAAAGTTCATTATAAGATTGACCCTTTCGCTTCAATTAATATTAAAATTTTAATTAAAATGTATTACAAGCTGAAAGTAGTAAAATCTACCTATAATGAAACTTTATTATTTAAATTAAACTAATGTTGAATTTTACAATTGGAATCTTTACGAAATTTAATCTGAAAATGTTAATCCATAAGATAACATTTATCTTATCATAAGATAAACCATAATGAATTTAACCAAGAGTATTTAATTGATTTTAAAGAAAGTACTATAAATAAATATGTTGCATATATTAGGACTGTAGAGATTCTGAACTTATACAACAAATGTGCGTATATCATGCATCATTTGCAATCCATAATGGATATTTAGGCAAAAAAAGCGTCTTCTTATGCCGAACTGACGGCCTGAAAGCCCAGTTCATTAGCAATAAAGCAATGTATCGGGCGAGAGCTCGTAAATCACACCGAGGCGACGAACTTTTCCGCGTGCTTCATTTACCCCCTCGTCAATATTATTTCTTGCTTAACGCTTCCCTTCTCTCTCTCTCTCTCTCTCTCCCTCTCTCTCCCTCTCTCATCACCACCTCTCACCCTTATTTTCGCCCAATTCGAAATCGCCTCGGGAATATAAGCGCCATTATCGATGCTTGCACGCGCGCGCAAACCTACGGGATGGAATATATGCATCCATATACAGGCGCGTATGAAGAGCCGTACATTGCTCATATATGTATGAGCACGGAGTTCGCTTGCAGCACCGGTCCTATACAACTCGCACCATCCGCTCGAGGCAACCGAGGCGTCGGTGGAAGCAGCAGGGGCATCATCGTCGCCGCGCGGCGATCATTTCCAAACCTGTCGCCTCGCCTTTCGAGCGACATCGCTCTCGGACCCCCGGCTCGCTTGGCGCGTCCGCGTAAAAGTCCGTATCCAAGAGAAAAGAGAGAGAGAGAGAGAGAGAGAGAGAGAGAGAGAGAGAGAGAGAGAAGAGACGCGGCTTAATGGCTCGGAAAAATCGGAATCATCAGCGGGGAGCGCATGAATACGAAATGAGGCGAGATGGTTTTCTATGTCTATGTTTCTTTTGCTCTCCGCTGACTTCTGCTCTATGCGCGCGTGCGCGCATTGCGTCGGTGACGTAAGATCGTCCGCGCAGTTATACTCACTTACACGCGCATTTAGAGGGGTCGGAGGGTACGCGCGGATAGCGTAAGCTCTTGCGCGAGATTGCCGAAGCGGCTCGCATGCTGGGGTCGTCTCGCAAGTGTTTCGCTTGTTGTCGAGATGTGGTTATATGTATGTAATGTGGGTCGGTGTGTGGGTGTATGTCTTGTTCTTTTGCCTCGGCGATCGTGTTCACGATCGAATCTCCAGAATAATGAAAGATCGGCGCAGTACTAAGGTGTTTCGAATACTTCGGATTCTTCGTCGTAGCTTTAAAGAGTTATTTTTGTTTGAGACGTTTTTTTCTTACCCCAAAAGCATAGACGTCACGTAACGTCTTCTTAACGTGGCTATTGTGCAAGTGTCGGTAAAAAACAGACACTCAAATATACGTGTTACATGAATCTATCTTCGTAAAGCTCGCAGCAGTCCTTTTTGAATAACAATTTTCATTGCTAAACGAATAGGATTTTTAGTGATACTACTTGTCCCAGAAAAGCATATTTTAAAATACACAACACGACCACATTCTTCTTATAAAATTATAAATAATATAAAGGAAAATGACAGAAATACGGTGCTTTGAATAAAAAAACACAACTTAAAGAATACAAAATAATAAATTCATAATTTTATTATTAGATTAATTAGGTACCAAGGATACTTCTATTCTATATATAAAGGGAGAGAGAGAGAGAGAGAGAGAGAGAGAAAGACAGGGGGGGAAGTATTTCATATTTTCAATAAAATATAATATAAATCATATTCTCAACTTGTAAATTAAATGTATAATATCGAAATTTTCATAAGTACTAGAATTGTTTCTTTACTTAAAAAATCCTTTTTTTGATACTTTTAAAATGAATGTTATTCCTAATAAAAAATGCTATATAATAGACTATAGATTTTACTTTTGAGGATATAAACAAACAAAAGCTTTAACGAATATTCGTAAGGGGGTGCCAAAGTGGAATCTGGCGGTCATAATACCACGAGATATAATGGTCAAATTTTCCCCCAATATCAACTGTTACAGTTGTGAAAGACGTAGAAGTTTGAAGTTAGTTTAAAGTATTTTCACAAAAAGGGAGACATTGGAGATGTCCGACATATGAATGTCCTTTATTTTCAAAAAATTAGCGATGACAAAATTCTGCGCAATGCTTTGATACGCATTATTTGCATCAGTTCGCATAACGTCTTAGCATCTATCCTTAGAAGTAACGTCTCAGTATATATTCTACTCCAAGGTTTTGACTTCTCATAATTTTTTCTTCTTTTAATGTGAAACTTACCAATAAGTAATACTAGTCTTTTTAGTTAAAATAAGGCTTCAATAATTTTATGGAGATCGAAAGAAATTAGTCCAATAATGCTTTTGCGGATTTTCTATAATCGTTATTTTAAAGCACGATCAGAAACGAAAACGAGAAAAAAGCTGATTAGCAAAAAGTACTATATATTTATAACAATGTGTAAGAAAATTTATTACAATGTTTTCCCTAATTATTGCAATTATAATAAAAAATGATATAACTCTTCTAAATTGTAGAATACCGTGTAATGACTTTTCTTTTACTTTTAAGTATGTTTTCTCCTTGTAAGAAAAATTAATAAATTTTGTTCAATCGTTTTTCACTCAGTATAACAAACTGAATTAAAATGGAATTCTAATTCTAATGGAATATGACAGAAGATATAGAAAGTTTTATTACGTATTTAAATAATTCCTATACCAGAAAATTATGTGCTCTATTTGGAAATATTTATGTATTTAAATTTTAATAGAAAAAATATTGTAATATTTATTCAATTATTATATTCTGATTACTGCATTCAGTATGTGTTTCCATTTTTACATTAATAAGTACCAGAAAATTAATGTTAAAGCTAAATTTTTAAAAATAATTAGAATTGTTGTTAGTTATTTCTAAAATTAAATTGGAATAAATTAAAATAAAGCCTTTTTGACTTTCAATGTACTTTAATTAAATATGAACAGAATTTCAGTTAAGTTTTATCTATTGTGATGAATTTAAATTTTACGGTTTTAAGCCACTAGTCAGACTACATTTTCATAGCTGTAACTACTTTTGTAAGTGGAATATTTATCCTCTACTACTTTAGCAGTAAATTAATTACAATATTTTCAACAACATATGCAACATTCTAAAGTATATATGTATAATTTATATATTCTCTTACCTGGACTTGAACTTGAAAATGTGTTTTTCGACGGCGAGAAACCTGCAACAGAAAAATGAGAAAAATTTTAATTACTCTAAAAGTCGTAATTCGGAGCGAGAATGTTGAGCACTATCCTAACATTATAGTTGTTCATAGAGTTTAACTAGCAAATACGTGAAAAAAGAGAAAAGTTAAAACAGCATTTTGGTTATAAATGGATATAATTTAATTATTCTCCCTGCTTTAATGGAGGAATTTTGAAGAGTTACATTTAACGAAGCTTGCTATTAATGAATGAAAACTTTTATCGCCCGCAAACGAAGCACTTTCGTTGCGAAAATCGCAGTTCAGCGTATACTATATATATATATATATATATATATATATATATATATATATATATATATAATATTCCTCAGTCAACAAGGACTTGACGAAAAATTGAAGCACAAATTGAGTTATGTGCACTTATATATTTCGAGCTATTTTCAGCTCGATGTTTCTCCTACTTTTGCGCTCCTTGTTTTATGTAAAAAAAAGTATCGTTTGACGAGGTTTTGCGGAATACTCGCGCGCATTCCTCGTTAGTAAAATTCGTAATTGATAAATATTATTCATTAAACTAAACCAACAAATATTTTCTATTTTTTAATGAGTTTATAAATACTTTTGTGATAAGAAGGTAAGAAATTATAACTATATAATAAATTGGAAAATAATTATTATATAAGAAGAAACGAAAATACTAATCTATCATAACAATAATCTTTTATTTCCATTTCTATGATTTTTTTGGAAGCCTCTTTACAATCTCTATAAAACCTTCCATCGATAATATTCAATATATTAACTGCATTATAGATTTTATATGCATTTCTAGATTTAATTTGAATTAAAAATTTATTTATTATAATGAATCGCATAACTATTCGTATATCTTGATGATTGATTCCGTATATTATAACATATATTTCTCTTTTCAACTCCGTTTTTAATATATTGAATTATTCCTGTCTTACGCAAGAACTAATTTTTTGCGAAAATCACTTTGTGACGAATATTGATAAATCTATTTGATTTTTCCCATAATTTTGACAACGATAAAAATTTTTCTGAACTTAAGTAAGTTCTTAAATGTTTGTTTTCAAAAATAATTTCAGATGTGCACCTTGACCGGACATTGAACGATCAAGGTGCATGCTGAATGACTTCAAGACGAAATTTAGTTCTAAAAAAATTACGTGGAACCCGTCATGTTCCAATTGTTCTTTTGTCCAATTCTATAATTTTTCTAATTGTTTTTTGGACTGCAGTGGTTTCTTTACTATGCTTCGAATTTCACTACATTCTATACAAAGCGTCTGATAGAAAGTTCATCGTTACGTACTCAGAATTGAAAAATTTCAATTTTTTAATTTTCAATTAAACGAAAAGATATTTTATTGATGCTCTCATATATTACAGTCTGCATTTTAAAATTTCTCTCTAGAATTTCTGTAAACATATTTCTCGTTTGGATTAAAAAAAACGGAAAATTCAACCTTCTTCCCTTCACCCTGGAAAGATCCATTTGAAAATAAAACCTATCAGTATATAAGAAAAATACAGAAAGCTATCCAATGAGGACGGAATCTTCGATAAAAACGGAAGGCGAGGGAGGGGTTGGTCGACAAAAGAAAATCGATAATCACGAAATTTCGAGATAACTCGCTCGCCCACCTCCCTCCCAAGTAGTAACAGCAGCACACACAGCCTAGCTATATGCGAAGGACAATTATGGGAGGACTGGTATTGGTTCGCATCCCTTATATATATATATATATATATATATATATATATATATATATATATATAGGCGCTGGCCTTATTAAGTCGTCTTCTAACTCTCCTTTCCTTCCTCCCTGTCTCTTTCTCTGTCTTTTTAATAAAGTCTTAAAGGAGTGTTCCGGCTCGGATTCAAGGCGAAGCACAGAAAGAGCGAGAGGGAGAAGGAGAAAGAGCGAGAGAGAGAGAGAGAGAGTGAGAGAGAAAGAGGCAGAACTCACCCCCACGCGCACAAGATTACCGGGGCTCGCATTCGCAGCAGCAGCAGCAAGCTCGAGAGAAAAAGGAGGGCTCCGGATTTTCTCGCGTTCCTGTTTGCCCTCTCTCTCTCTCTCTCTTTCTCGCTCACGCAGATGTACTATATATATATATATATATATATATATATATATATATATATATATATTCACAACCCCCTAGATCTTGGTGCGGCGGGTTGAGTCGGTGTGGGAGGTGGGGAGAGAGATAAGGCGTCGAGCCTTCGACAGCACTGGTGGTGGTAAGTGGAGAAAAGGAAGAAGGCGCGGAAGAAGCCGCGTGTTCTCGCGCACACCTTATTCGAGCAACTTTAATGGTGGATTCCCTTTTGCGACGCTACACGCGCTGATGTATACATGAGATTATGCGAGGAGGACGAGGGTGTAATACAGATGCGCGTATTCGCGTGTATACGTTTCTTAAGCGCGTTCCTTTTTTGCCTCGTATCTTTTAAAACAGGTTAATTTCAATGCCTCGCTCAGAAATACAGAGGTATACAAGTAAAGATATTCAGCAAAATCTTCGTCATTCACATACATATATGGTCGACTTTAATTGCATAAATGGAAAATTATTAATAAACATTTTCACATTCTACTGGCAGCTTGAGAACGTTCCGTGTTCGTGTGAGCGGGTCGTTGCTTTATTTCTATTCGACTTCAATGCTGGCCGACCTCACCTTAGTTTACAAATTTGAGATTTATGAAAATGAAATATATATCAATTTTCATAATAGACAAAAGTAATTCATTTGACAAACCTACATTAAATAGCAATGTTCAAATTTATCAATAATTTTAATAGTATCCGCGCAGTTTACGCTTAACCCGTGCAGAAATAGATTCGGTATATCCCTAGTTCGGGCTAGATCCTAGTCAGTATTACTGATGATTTCCTCATGTAGGTAAATCTCGCCAGATCCGAGTTAGATTTCCCTTCGATCACCTAATAATCATCTTATATTAATTATTACTTTCTCGAATTTATTCAGATTTCCTTATCTTTTATTGATGTTCGAAAGAAATACGTGCTTTCTATAGTCAAAATTTTACAAGTAGAAAACTTAAGGAAATTATCAGACTTTCTATCTTGGATCTAGTCAGATTTCCTTAACTTCTCCTACTTTGGAAAGAATAGCGTTTTTCTAGGCAGAATCTGCCAAGTAGGAGAATTCAGGAAATGGTTAGACTTTCTATTTGGATTCTAGTTAGATTTCCTCAACTTTTTCTAATATTGGAAAGAACGACGTCATTTCTAATCAAGACCTTATGTGTATGAAAATTAGATATTATTATATATATATATATATATATAATATATATAATAAATGAGTGCGCGCGTGCGCGCGTGTATATATATATATATATATATATATATATATGCGGCGCCGCGCGCGTGTATATATATATATATATAATAAATGAGTGCACGCGCGCGCGGCAGATCCTTTCAACATGGGAAAGAATTTAAAAAATTGATTTCCTATGTATGTTTTATCTTGTGTTTATAAAATTATTATATTGTCTTAAGTGCTTTACGGTCATATGCAAACTATAGTATAGTAATTCCACATTGCGTTTTAGCATAGTGCATAATGCGTTAGCTTGCGAATCGTAGGGTCGTGGGTTCGATACTCAGCGGAGGTCGGAATTTTTTTCATCGAATAAAATATTATATGTGTTCAGCAGAGGTGTTTAACATTAAAATTTACAATAATTAGTGTATAAAAATATATTAATAATTATTAATTGTTATTGTAAATGGTAATACGTAATAGTCATATAGAAAATAATTTATGAATGCTAATTAAATGGTATGCGTCACCTAAATACGTAAATATATTTTTTTATTTTAAATAAATAAATATTAAGAGTCAAAAAATTATTGACTTAATCGAGGAAACAAAATTAGAATAATTTATTATTGGCTTAATTTCTAGATTTTCTGACTAGAATTAGTCTAGATTCTAGCTTGGTATACCTACCAAAATCTAAGCTCGTTCCCTATTAAAAATGCTATTAAAAGTGGGACAAATCGGAACTAGGATCAGAGTAGATTTCCCTTCTGGGTTCGAACATTTGATAAGGAAAACTCACCCGATACTAGCTAGATTCGAGAATCAATTTCTACACGGGAAAAGAATAGATAAAAAATAGATTATATTTTATCGCTGTTCACCTAGGATACAGCTCCAAGAAACTATTTTACTCTAGTAAGAGGATCTGGGCATTCTCAATTTGTTTGTTTTTTTGAAATGCTAAATCCTAATTCGTTGAACATATTGCTCTGACACAGCGGGAATTTTTTACATTTGCAACAACTCAAAGCTAAACTAGGGATTCTCGCTGTCGTGAGTTTATGCATTTGGAATTTGTGGGTTTATGATCTGTACGTTTGAGGTTTGTGATCTTTAGGCTTACGACTTTGTCGTTTTATAGGTGTAGGTGGTTTGTTATTTGTATTATATATTATAACTCCTAACATGCGATAAGAAAATATTCAAGGATTGCTTTTAGCATTTAATAAGCAATTATAATAATAAAAAATGTTACTTTCTTTGCTTTTTTTTTAGATCTGGATCTTAATCTTTTCGGATACTTTGGACAATGACTTATTTAGTTATTTCAGATTTATCATTAGATATGATTCAAAGAAATGATGAACTAAAAATGTTGTAACAATGATTCACGTTCTCTCATTTGGTTGAGTCATTTCTTTTTCGGCACAAAAAATTTAAATATTACGTATGAAATTTGAATATAAGGTACCCTTCATATCGTTACAAACAAGTTTTGAATTTTCCGAATATTTTATATAATAATGTTTTTCTTAATAATAATCAATAACATTTAATAATGAAATTAATAAGTTTAGAATGTAAATTCCTAGTAAGTTTAATTATTTTATAATTTGATCAGTCTAAGTCGTTTTCATGAAGAAATGTTTGTTTCGGCATTATTTTTTTACATTTTCAAATTGGATGATGGCCAGTATAATATTGGAACGATATTACATACATTTATTATTGAAAATATTGAAGAAGATTAATAAGCTTGGATATAATGTGAACTGTCAGTAGTAACAATAAATCCCCCGTACTGAAAGAATTGATTAATGATTGAGTTAAGTAAATATTTTAAAATTGAAAACATCGGTTTTTAGGGAAACGAAAATTAATACCGATTCCGATAGTTTGAAAGAAACTATATGGTCATTTATATATCACTGTACAATTTACAGAGAAAAAAGCATGAAATCTATATCAGTTTGAATGAAACGATTAATATACCGTTTCCTTATATTCTATACGCATATATCCCAAATTTCATTATTCCCCCGACATCGACAGTTCGAGAGCTCGTCTCAATATAATAACCAACCAAGTTGGCACATTGTCACGATTTTCCGCACAATGAACTCCGCGGGCAACTCGGCCGTAATTCGATACATTAGCCCGGACGATCTCCAGTATACTTACATCGAAACTTTTCCATCCGATCTCTCTCTCTCTCTCTCTCTCTCTCTCTCCTCTCTCTCTCCATTCCCCTCTCGCGTTATTTTCAGCCACTCTCGCGGCTCATACATAGCGGCACGGGCAGTAATAGCGCGTCTATAATATACGCCATAATAGAAAACCGCACCGCATCGGGGCGAAATTGTTCACTTAATGGAATCCGAATCGCGCGTGTGTCGCCTCGGATCCGGCCTCTTGTCCCTATTCTCTCTTTTGAAATTCGAACGCGCCTCCCCTGCTCCCCGCCATCAGAGCCCCCGGATCTCGTTTAATTCCCTTTCATTCCATGCGATATTCTGTTACGTTGCACTTTATTACGACGTCGACGCGTGGAATTTTAATCGGCAATGATACTTGGAAAATTTCTTCCCTCCGCGCAGAGCTCTTTTTCGATATATATATATAGTATAAGTTATATATAGTAGTATACAATGGATGGCCATTTCAATAAAGACGAAAATTGACCTACTAATTGCTGAAACCTTATCGTTTCCTTCAACCTTTTATCTATAATAGTTTTATACTTTAGTAAAGTATATTCTATGAAAGGATCAGAACGTGTGTATGTTTTTGCTGTCTAGCCCATATGTGTGTGTGTGTGTGTGTGTGTGTGTGTGTGCGTGTGTGCCTATAGTTTATGTTTCAACCTATATTATTGTTAATATTATATTAATTTAATAATCAAAGAATTATTAATTATTGTAATTAAATAATAAAAAATAATACAAATTTTAATATTATAGACAAAATGAAGAGGTATTTTATATCAGATTTTGTATTATTTGTATGCAAAAACTTAAAAACATTTTTTAAGTTCATTCCTCTAGTTTGAAGTTTTTAATTATCTTTCACATTCCAAGAATAGTTTTTCTCATTTTTAAATATAATATATTTCTTATCTTTTCAATAATAGAATGATATGTCAGGCTAAGATTTGATTGAATTCACTGACTAATATTGCTTCGATGGACAGGTATAAAAAATTCAATTTCAAATATAAAAGAAACGATTATTCAAATGTGCAAGACATTATACATCACTCCACCTTAAAATGAGAACTTTAAGATAATTTTTCGGATCCTGTAATGTAAAATATCATTCAACACAAATAGGCAGATTAATTATTGCCCACATGAAATTTATCTTCTTCGTTTTATTCGGGTGTAAAATATCTTACGAGAAAAACAAACAATTTCTACAACATTAATGAAATATAATATTAACATCTTAAAAAATTTTTAATTCTTTGTTCACAATGATACTAGAAAGAAAACTAAAAATAAAAATAAAGATTAAAAAAAAATTCTTGAAGGGATAAAAAATGTTTTGCCTGTAAATCGCTAATTCTTTGGTAATTATCGTAATTTGAATGTAATATTGATCGTTTTGTTTCAAAAATAGAAGCTCATATCTCTGCGGAACGAGAAATAGCGGACCTACCAAAATCCAAAAATTGAGAGGGAATCACGGGCGTTTTTCTGTTTCACGTAAACGGCAAGAATCTCTACTCTATATATATATATATATATTATATATATATATATATATATATATATATATATATAGGTGCGCTGCCCGGATGAGAGAGGAAAACGGAGACGCACGGGGAAAAATAGGCGGAGTGCAGTCTACGAAAGGTAGTCCATTGATTGAGCGAGCACGGGGCGCGGGAGTAAGGGGGAGCCCACTTCCTAGATCTCCCGTTACCTCGGCGCGGTATTTGACAGGACTGCATTGTCGCCGGCCGGCTAAACCCCATTGACCCTATTATTCGGCTATTAGTATTATGTTCGGATTTGCGGTTACCAAATCCCTCGATCATCCGCGGCGCGCCCCGTGCCCCGCCCCTCCTTGCTCTCCGTACACGATGTGTATATATATATATATATATATATACTTGTATACAGTACACGAGCAGCACACACGTCTCGGCGTCGACTCGGCTCCAATCTCGCTCGCCCCCTTTTCGCACTAGCGCGCTATTTTAACCTCCTACAACTCCTCCTTCTTTTTCTGTATTTTTTCTTATCACCCGTTCGTCACCGATAGCTTGCGCTGGTGGGGGGACTTATGTGCATTAAGCTTGCCCGCCGGCTCGCTTTTTCCTTTTCTCGTGTGAAGAAAGAAAGATAGTGAAAAATAAATCGTTGGAGATATGAGAAACAGTGTTTGAAATGTTTTTTTTCTACTAGAGTCTTTACGATAAAATTTTCTAGATGATTTCCATTCGAAAAGAAAGAATTACTGCCATTGATTTTTTGTAGCTAAAATCTGAAAATTCAGTCCTAATCCGGAATTGAAATTGGGTTTTTGCAATTTCGTAATTTAAATGGTGTAAGGACAGCAAAGTTTGCAGATAGTTCAAGAATCATGGAATTCTTTCTTATACTTACTCAAAAAACTATTAACATTATTTCCTAAGTGTTAACACTTTTTCAATTCTAGTGAATTATGCGTCAATAACTCCATTTTTTGAGAGATCTATTCTTTAATATATATATATATATAGATATATATATATATATTAGAGGTATAGATATATAATAGAGTATATATATATGAGAGATATTTGCCTTGATTACCACATTGGTCTCATACCAATCGATGCCAATAATATAAGATTCGATTGTCCGAAGCCAACGAAAACAGAATAAGTCACCAAATTCACAGAAGAAACTGCCGAAAAACTAGTAACTTAGGGCCAAGAACGACGGAGAGAGAGAGAGCAATTGACTTCGCGGTCGTGCGCCTGAAACGCGCACCATTATAATGCGTTTCCCGAAGATCTGCTCGTCGAGGATCTGCTCGTATAAGCTGCCACTTAATCTCAGGGAGAGAGAGGCAGAGAGAGAGAGAGAGAGAGAGAGAGAGAGAGAGAGAGAGGGAGGGGGTGTGAGCGTGCACGGCATACATGCATGCAGTGCCCAACATCATCGTCGCGCGCGCATCCCTCAAAATCCTCTTATTCCTCTTCTTATATGTTCCGTCGCTAGCGCGCGAGCGCGCGCGTGCTCGCTCCA
Organism: Sycobia sp. Sy_11; assembly: GCA_018907035.1. NCBI lineage: Eukaryota > Metazoa > Arthropoda > Insecta > Hymenoptera > Epichrysomallidae > Sycobia > Sycobia sp. Sy_11. Next base: position 499,581 of record JACCIC010000040.1, read on the forward strand.
GATCCGTCGCCGCTACCGCCCGCCACGCTTTGTTGTACGCGTCGTTGAGCCACTTTCATCCGAGCTTTGTCTCACCTTCTTGTTCTTTTCCTCTTTTTTCTCGCCTCCGCTCGTTTAACGAGAACAGCCCTAATAGACGGAAATTATGCGCCGGTCGGATATTTGCAAAAGTCAGACAGGCAAAATGGTTTGGAAATGGCTGTGGCTCGAAAAAATTGCAATTATTCAGTGTATTTTAATGGATCCGGATTTTATCTAAGGAAATCTAAAGAAATCTAACGAAACGTAAATGTTCTCTTAAAATGAATCGAATGAAATATTAAAAATAATATTTCAACCTCGTTTTTTATCCTATATTTAATGTTATAGTATAGATTTATATTTATGTTGCTGTGAATAACATAATCTGTATTTAAAATCTTATATGAAAAGTTCTTGTAATTAGGTGAAATTTTTCTATACTATACATATAGTATTCATTTATATACATTATATATACAGTATATACCAAACTCCTTTTAGCTAAACTTATATTATATTTGTAATCATTATTAAAAAATTATAATTTGTGGCTTGCAGTCCAAAACTAAAAAAAAATAATGTGTTCCCTAATCAAATAGTCGTGCTGATAAAAAATTTTAAAAACACTTATGTTGATTGTTTTAGACAGACTAATAAATATTTGTTAGTTAAAAATGCAATGAAAGAAAATTAACTATAGACTTGATTGATAATATCCAATTCTTAATTAGGTATAAGGCGTTATTATATTTATGTAACGCTGAAGTGAATCCTACATTGAATTCAAAGCTACATTGAATTCAACTCTGGATATACTTAAATACGTGTCCATTTTTTACACTACTTATAGAATAAAAAGAGTGCTAGACCATCAGTCCATGTTTTTGATTTTTTTTTATTAATTTGTAGCTACAGACCCAGGACAATGATAGTAGAGTAAAAAGAATGTAAATCGTACAATTACGTAAAATGAAAATTGTTGGACGCGAATAAAATAAGAAAAAGGAACCATTTATTAGAAATGAATATTATCATTGAAGATGATAAAATAAAACAGTACATCTTAAAAATATATTTTATCGATTCGATGATTAGTATATTTTTTTATTTCAGAACAACAAATAGACGAGACAATCAAAGTTTAACAATGAAGCGTCAGTCAGTCTAAAATTTATTTTCTAGACATTGAAAATATTGTCAGTCTGTAATGAGATTGTGATTAATATCTGCATTTTATAATAAATGAAAATTACTTTAATTCCAGTTCCACCCGTGCAGAATACGAAGATGCTTGCTGCTATTGAAAAATCCTTTGTTATACAATCAAGAATTATTGCTTATTATCTTTAATATATTTGTATGTAAATATTTGTATGCATGAAATCCAGTCCTTTCACAAAGGAATGAAGATTTTATTTTTGTTTAATTTTTAAACATAATTCCATCCCTTAGGAACACAATCGGATAGATTTTTGTCCAATTCTAAAATACTTGAATTAAAATATAATTACTAGAATATAATTACTGAATACTATGTATTCCATATAAACAAATTAAATTAACTATATTCTTTTCATTCTATTAAGAAACATTACATTCGAAGTAAAAGTAAGAATAGTACTTTAAAGTAAAAAAAATTGCTTTGTATGTTTATCCAACAATACGCCATGTACACCCCATAAGTACCCTTAGAACTTTAGTGAAAAAATAATATCAAATTTGAAAGAAATGCATTATTGTTATTTTAAATAGGCCGAAACAAACTTTGTCCGAATATTGAGATAAGAATTGTGTTTCATCCCCCGCGCTATTTCAATGGCAGATTGAATTTTTTACTGTACTATTGTTACATCTTATTAGACACAGGACTTGAATCGTACTGTACGCGTTATCTCATGGTACAATATACTTAAATAATATACCCTGGCCCCTCCCGCCGACACGTACACTCATACGCAAAATTCTCTTTCTCTCTTTCTCACTTCCTTCGATGGGCAGACTGTCTGTTTATTCTGATTTCATAGTTTCATTTTATTTGAACTTTAATTGAGGCGAGCCTTGTATAGCAAGTGATCTTCCAGAACATCACCCAATACAAATACACTTTTGTGAAACGAAATATTCATCCCAGGCATATCCATCCATTTCTCGTGTACTCGTGATCTCCCTCTCTCTCTCTCTCTCTCTCTCTTTCTCTCCCTACCTCCTTCTCTTACCCATACATACACTGACATACCCTTTCCCATTCCATGAATTGAGAGCACAGGGATCTAGGATATATGCAACAACGTATGCGCAGTGCAAGTGTAGTTTGAGCTGCACGTACAACCCAGTAACGATCACCGACTAATTTGTGTGAGAGTGCATGTTGGTGTCTGTGTTCATGTGTGTGAGAGACCGATTTGTATGCGTCCTGCACACATTCTCGCGAATTCAACTCCAACCCCCTCTACCCAACCCTCGCGCGAGCCCACGCCGGTTCGAGGTGTGAACTCGCCCACAGACGCGCGCGCGCACCCTCGAGTCCGGAGCACTCTTCATACGGAGGAGGGCGGACGCCGGGGCGAGAATGAGAGACAGAAAGAGGGAGAAAGAGAGGGAGAGAGAAAGATAGAGAGAGAGAGAGAGAGCCACAGTATGCGCAAGAGTGAGACGCGTGGTGCGCGTGTTACAATCGAGGTGTTGGACTGGAAATCCATATACCAATTCCAACGACTGCCCTTACACGACGCTTCTCGCTACTTTCTTACGTGCGAGTGCAGGGCGCACTCGACTAAAATTCGCGCTCGCGAGCATTTGTTTCTCTCGTGTATCGCGATATACCTAACTATATACGTATATATAGGTTATAGATACATATATATAATATATATATATATATATATATATATATATATATAGGTATCATGTTATATATATATATATATATATATATATATATATATCTATATATATCGCTTGCACAGCAGAATTGGCTCGCGATCTTGAAGTGAACGTCAGCCCCGTTCTCCTCGCGCTTCACTCGGATGAACACGGTTCTATCCTTCTCTTGCATACACGCTTCTTGACTTAGGCATTTTTTGGTGGCAGTATTTTACCTTGAACCCCATATTTTGAGTCCACAAAAGACTGGAAGCGAGGGCGAGATACAGCGCAATATATTTAAGAATTTGTTTTATGCACCGTGCTGTTATTCGCGTTATGATATCTTACGATATCGTTTCTATCTCGTATGGTTTCTTAAGTTGAAAAGTACGCGGAAGACAGGGATGGACTGTTCAAGATTTGAGGTTAGGTGCATGCATATAAAAGTATTGCTTAAATCTTAAACACATGGAATTCAGAGTTCGAAAAACAAATTAATTATTTATTTAAAATCGTCTTTGAATTCTAGTAAGAAATCTAATATATTTTTATATTATTGATATTAATTTTTAATTTTAATAACGTTTTATCGATTTCGAAAAAATAATAAAAGAATGTAAATTGCAGTTAGTAATATTCGCAGCACAATATTATTGACATGCAGAACGTATGTATCCTATTTTCTTCATACATATACATTTAGTAAATATCACCCTATCCAAATTAATCTCCTCTAAACAAATCAACGAAAAATGAGCCTAGAACAGCCGAAAAAATATTATAACGATCGAAATTGCCGCATCGTCTCGGATCTTCTGCATTGTATACCTCGCAGAATTTTAGTCGAAAAACATATAAAATATTATAGTGTGTAAATATGTATGTATATACAACCCGTCTCGATGCTGAAAGAGCGTGGACGAGAAATTCGCTCGATGCCCCGCGCTTATGTGGACAGCCCCCCCCGCCCCTGTCGTCGAGGGCAGCACTGGAGGCTGCTGGAGCCACGGTAAGTACGGTAATGGACATAGTTTGCCGGTAATGTCCGAGACTAATTCCCGTGTTATTTCATTAGCGTCCCGCAGTAGCAGGTCCCGGGGGTGGGGGGGAGGGTCGGGAGCTTCGCCCAAGGGAGAACGACGCGGTGGCGCAGGATCGAGTTTGCATCGCTGCAGCGCGCGCATGGTCGTGTACAACACAACACACACACACACACACACACACACACACACACACACACACACACACACACAACCACCCACACCCACCACCACACACCCATCATACATAAACAATATATACGCAAGTACACGTATGCTGAATGTACATGTGCAGTGTATACAATGCGGACGCGTAGAGCTGCGTGTTGGAGGCATCGAGGTAGTTTTTTTGAATTTGTCTTGAGGTAATTTTGATTCGGTCAAGTGACTATGAATGAGCAGTAAGAAAATCCAGGAAATCAGAAATTTTGAAATTAGAGTTTGTATTAATACTTTTAGTGTCTGATAAATTCATCGCCTTTTTTATATTTTTTATCTCTTCCGGCGTATTACCCGTGTGGAAATTCATTCTCGAATCTAACTAGTATCGGGTAAGTTTTCCTTATTAAATGTTCGGATCCAGAAGGGAAATCTAGTCTGATCCTAGTTCCGATTTGTCCCACTTTTAATAGCATTTTTACTAGGGAACGAGCTTGGATTTTGGTAGGTATACCAAGCTAGAAACTAGACAAAATCTAGTCAGAAAATCTAGAAATTAAACCAATAATAAATTATTCTAATTCTGTTTCCTCGATTAAGTGAATAATTTTTTGACTCTTTAATATTTATTTATTTAAAATAAAAAATATATTTACGTATTTAGGTAACGTATACCATTTAATTAGAATTTATAAATTATTTTCTATATGCATTACTACGTATTACGTATTACGATTTACAGTTAATAATTAATAATTATTAATATATTTTTTTTACACTGATTATTGTAAATTTTAATATTAAGCAGCACTGTTGAACGTATAAATTATTTTATTTCGCTGAAAAAAATTCCGACCTCCGCTGAGTATCGAACCCACGACCCTACGATTCGCAAGCTAACGCATTATGCACTATGCTAAAACGCAATATGGGATTACTATACTATATTTTGCATATGACCGTACAGCACTTAAGACCATATAATATTTTATAAAGACAAGATAATACATGCATAGTAAATCAATTTTTTAAATTCTTTCCCATGTTGGAAAGATCTGCGGGTATATATATATATATATATATATATATATATATATGAATAGCACACCACCACACACACACACACACACACACACACACACACACACACACACACACACACACACACACACACATAATATATATAAATATAATTTCTGTACACATAAGGCCTTGACTACAAAAAACATCGTTCTTTCCAATATTAGAAAAAGTTGAGGAAATCTAACTAGAATCAAAATAAAAAGCCTAACCATTTCCTGAATTCTCCTACTTGGCAGATTCCGCCTAGAAAAACGTGAGTTTTTCCAAAATAGGGAGAAGTTAAGGAAATCTAACTAAAACCAAGATAGAAATCCTAATCATTTCCTTAAGTTTTCTGCTTGTAAAATTTTGACTATACAAAACACGCATTTCTTTCAAGAATCAATAAAAGATAAGGAAATCGGAATAAAGTCGAGAAAGTAATAATTAATATAAGATGATTATTAGATGATCGAAGGGAAATCTAACTCGGATCTGGCGAGATTTACCTACATGAGGAAATCATCAGTAATACTGACTAGGATCTAGCCCGAACTAGGGATATGCCGAGTACATTTCTGCACGGGTACCTTTCTTTTTACATTAACTATTTAGAAGCTCTGTTTGATAGAAAAAGAATTCGTTTTTTGATATGTAAATTTTTCTACAATAGTTACAAAGAAAACTCCTCAGCATACAATCATCGAATTCAGAATTTTAACTTGAAATTACGAGTTTTGCACGTATCTAGCAAAATTTGTTCCAAGCGTTTTTCATCCATTTCCGCGGGGTCTTAAAGTTTTTCACGAAAATCCTCGAGTCTCCTTCTCTCTCAACTTCCTCGAGCAGCTCGAGAAAGCTCGCCGCGTTTGCACGAAAAGCTTCAAGTTTAAGAGATAACGGCAGGAGAGAGAAGGCTGGGAGGAGAGCAGGTCTCGGAAGAAAATCTCTTCCGCCCTAGAGGCGCGGAAGAGAGGCTCAGTTTATCCCGCTCTCGGCCGCGGTGTTCGCCTAATAATGCGCGCGCGCGAGACGGCCGACGCGCCTACCCGAGCCACTCGCCTCTCCTCTTCTCTTGAGGTCTCTCCCGTGCTATATACACGTTTGTATATATATATATATATCTATCATATATCCTCTATCTCATATATATATATCTATATACCTCCCCTCCCTCAAGCACTTTCACTCCCTCTGGGCTTCTCTGGGTCACGTCGCGAACGGGGTGCGAGAAATTTATGGAACTGCGCCCGTCTTTATCTAACGGACCGGCCGTGAACAAGTGACATCGGGCCTATTAATATGCTCGTTGAAAAGACCGGGGGATTGTGAGGTGGGAGGGTCAGGCGTACGAGGGTGACGCCGATAATTTGTCCGCCGAAAGCCGCGATTAACGATCGGATTCGGACTGGGTGTGCGATTTTTGTCTATGTGTCGAAGCGCCAACGATATAAGTCAGATATAAAGTGTGTATATATATCTATATATATATATATATATATATATAATATATATATATAATATATATAGTACGTACACGAGCGCGAAATCGGAGGCAGCGACGGCGTGTAAGCGAGGACTAATGAGGCCAGATGTAAGATTGAATTCGCCATCCGTCCGTGGTCTAATCGATATACCCAATGAGCTTGAACCTTATGAATTTCGATGAGCTGTCCATTTGTATCTTTATCTGTTTGTATCTTTTATCTATAGCTTTTGTGGTTCATGTGTATCAATACATATATCTATTTAAATCTGTACTATCGTTGCTCAGATAAGTCGATACTCATTACATTATAGTATATACTCGTAATTGAAATCAGTAAAAAACTCGTGAAGTTATGTGTATGCAGAGTTAGTACGTTTATCAATAGAAACCTTTATACTCAAAAAGCTAATTAGTATATATATATTGTAAATTTAATTTATTGTTCATTTGGAATGTAATTACCTATTTTCTACAAAAATATGATAGGAAGTAATACTCAAAATCGGAGATAAATGAATGGGAAAAAGAGTCATAAAGTAAACTTATGAATTTGCTTCTAATGATTGGAAAACATTCTATAATGATATATAAAACGAAATTTTTTTTTGTTTTCTCATGTAATAAAAAAACGCAACAATTAATCTGTATGAATATCTATAAGTATCATTCTTTATTACCTTAAGTTAATTGAATATTTAGTATTTAAAAAAAATTATTATTATTCTTATCGTCCATGATATTTTAAAATTTAAGAAAAATTCCTGAATGCTCAATGTTCTTTCCATTTCTACTGATTTATTTCCTTCATTTTTTTCTGAACATTTATTCATATTACTGAAAAAGAATTCTAAAAAGAGTAATATTATAGTCCATCATTCAAGCCACGTAAATTTTGTCATACTTTTCTTTAATTAAACAAATTCATTATCTATAGTATCTATGCGCTATAAAGCTTCGTTCAAACCACATTCACCGTACTGCTACTATATTAATCTGTCCATATCAGAATTACTGCCAATACTGTCCCTTCGTCCAAAACTGACTCTTCTTCCGTGAAAAATGTAAGCAGCATCTCGATATAGATTTCAGTCGCAGCAGAAGTTTCAAACCGATCACTCGAACGAGATTACCGCGGATTAGCGCGGACTGCGCCGCCAACGCGGGGGCGCAAGTAATGCGAATCGGCGCGTGGGGGGTATGGGAAAAAATGCGCGAGGGTGAGATGATTGGCGTCGAGACGATTATATGGGGTACCCGCAAGGGCGGCCGAGAAAGGGGGGGGATTGAGGAAATAAGCCGAGAAAATCATTTCCAGCCACGGCAGACGTATATATATATATATATATATATATATATATATATATATATATACATTTACGCCAAACGTTCTGCTCTCAGTCCCCTCAAAAATTGTATACGCGCGACATGGCGCGCATATTGACTTGAATACGGGTATTTGTGTATTGGCAGGTTATTTTCTACCGCTTACATCGAACGCTTCTAGATTATATGAAGAACATTATAATTTTGCGTATTGGGAATGTTTGCACATATATGCCAGGATTGCTTCAATGCTGAAAATTATAATTATTCATTTTATTAACATAAATTTAAACTGTTGGCGTACCTTGACATTACAATTATCGCTAATACATATAATGCTTAATAACGTACTTGTCGAAATTCGCAACGAAATTCACGTTTTCAGAAGTCATGGAATACATATACACTACAGCAATATACTATACATACCTATATATACATATTCAATGTATATCTGCAACGAAATTCGTTGCGTAATAATTACATATAATAACTTGAAAATTATTCAGAATCGTGCGAGCTCGCAGCGGGAAAATTGATTAATATATGTACTTGCGCGAAACGTCACCACCGTTATTCAATGCACCAACGTTCTGCAACTCCAATGAGAGAGAGAAAGATTGAGAGAGACAGAGAATGAGAGAGAGAGAGAGAGAGAGAGAGAGAGAGGGAGAGAGAGAGAAGTGAGTGAGGTAGGCGAGACAGACTGGCGCGCGCACGTGATTAACTCGGAAAAATCCATCTGCGCGAATTCCTCTTGGATCACGCCCCCCCCCCCACCGAGTTCGCGCCACTCTTTTCCCGCGCCTCCTACCCTCCTGCGTTATCCAATTATTCTAAGTTGTTAAGGCGAGTTAGGACGCTTAAGGGACTAAATTAAGACATTCCACGCGACAAATCTCCCAAGAATCTCAATTAACTCTGGGAAGTAGAGAGGTTCGGGGGTGCGCGGAGAAGGGGGAGGGAGGGGCGGGCACGGATGCCCAGCGGCACGGTGTGCTTTAATTAACTGTTTAATTTCATTTAATTTGCGCTCGCATTTGTGCGAGAGGAGGCTCCGGGACCGAGCGCCGGCGTCGCTCTCGCTATCTTTATCTCTGGCTAACCTCTCACACTTTTCTTCTGTCGCTCCTCCCGCGTTTCCCGAGAAAATAAGAGGGCTATATTATAGTTCTACTATATATAAATATATATATATATATATATATATATATATATATATATATATATATATGTAGCGTTGTAGAACGGGAGGATAGGCATTGCACCGAAGCTCGTGAATGTTTTTAAATTACGTACGCTGTGAGATTTCCATTAATCTATTAGTCTCGATATTGTTATATATATATATATATATATATATATATATATATATATATATATATATATTCTAAGATATGAAAATCTTTTATTTCATTTTTTACCTCTTACGCATATATATGTATGAAGAGGATATAATTTTAATTTTTTCATTAATCGCACGATATGGAACGGACATTAAGTTGATTATCTGTATAAAATACAACAAGGAGAATGTGTCCTAGATTAACAATAAACTCTCATATTCTTGAAATTTCTAATATCATATTAATTAGAGTTGTCTTTATATTGTATATTCCATGCATTATGTGGTTGAAAATATGGTATAGATAATTTCAACTTTTTGATAACATAATTTTATTATGGTAAGTGCAAAAAATACAATTTCATGGGTGAAAAGAATTCTTCTGCTTTTTAGTCGTAGTGTATAATACTGAAGTGGATTGATAGCTTATTATTAAACAAAATAAAATTAATGTGCAGTTATAGAACAGAACAATCAGAAGCAAATATTTAATTAAATGCATACCACCTTACAATTGTAAAAAATTCTATATTATAGGACTTGAATTTTCTATTAATACAATTTTTTCTCCGCCTTAATCCAAGTTTTTTGCAAAATAAAAATAATGTTGTATAAGTCAAAAAAAATAATAAACCGAAATGGGATTGAAGATTACGAATATATACAAATAGATCACTATAGCTTTTGGTTTTTCTCATTCTTCATTATTTTTATCAAATACAGAAATACGAAAAAATTATCTACAATTTAATAGAGTTATATCGTGAAATTTTCGAATGCCTATATATTTATATTAATTGAGGGTGAAAGACTAATCCGATAGACACACGTGCCGGTATTTTACGCATAGAGGGTATGAAATAAAACGTTCCTGAAAGGACGTCTACTATTAAATCGTCTCAGTAGGTGATATTGAAAGGTCATAACGAAGAGCTTTACGTATTTCCATAAATGTTTGTTCATTCTTCATTGCGTCAAGCATAAACCAAAAATACATAAAAACAATGCGAGAGAGAGGAATGGTGGAAGGACGGAATAATGTTCCAGGCACGATTAAGAGAGATCCAGGGAATTAATTAAAAATAGCGCGGGGAGCGCGGCTTACAAAGAGTTCGC